>CM076410.1:3623776-4137845 GCA_038363315.1 Mugilogobius chulae
TACATGCACCTATTGTACAATACATGCTAATGTATCTGTCAATTATGCCCACTGAAACTCGAAAGAGGAACATGGTGACGGACGATATATTTCTTAGTTATTGTCTAGATTTTCCAGGAAATGAATATCTTCTATTGTTTTTGATAATACTCCTAGATGAAAGCTGAATATATCACCCTAAAAACTGTATTATAAGTCAGATAATTCAAGCAAATCCTTTAACAAAACCATCCAGCCCTGACATGAAACACTTGACCAATCCAGTCTTTGTGAGCTCAAAGCAGCTCAATCTGATCCCAGTTGAAGGTAAGCTCTCGTAGGCCTGTGTCTGTGTCTCTCTCTGGGAAATGAAAGTGTCCAGAGATCGTCCTGTCAGCTCTTTGACCTGCTGCGAGGATCTGTGTCTGAGGCCAAACTTCAGTCTTAAGCACAGATGAAGAGAATCAAAAAGCCCCTGAGCGACGAGTTTTTCCACGAGTGCAACGATGAAAGCTTTTATCATCAGACCCACGGCAGCATTCAGTCAGCATGATTTAACTGTTAATTTACTGCAGCCCCAGAGGTCTGACTGTTTGTGTATGTGTACTCCTATAAGAATAACAGGCCTGGCTCATTAGTAGTCCACAAGAGCCTCTTTGATTTATAGTATCCTTGTGTATGCTTTAGCCTTGAGTCCATGGGATCATTTTTTGTCTTAGATTTATGAATGTCATTTCACACTTTGAGAATTTTAAATTGTATATATGAACCCACAAATAACAAAATTGAAAAATATGTACTTACACTTTTGCTTTGGAGATTGCATCAAACAAAAGTTTTTTAGCATTTAAAAATGTGTTTGTCAAAGCCTGATCTGGACATATCTCAGCAGACTGAACCTGGTCAGTACTTGGATGGGAACACAGTGAGATGCCTAGAGTGGATTGTCAATGTGTCCTTGGGCAAGACTCAACCCACATTGCCTTAGTGTCTGCGTGCACTGGGTGAGTGAATCCTTCAGGATAGTCCTGTCGTGGAGTCAGTCTGACTGATGCTCCTAAAGCCCAGTTTTACAGGGGCCCAACTAAGGGAGCATACAGGGCAGGGACCCCCTAAATCTGGTTACTATATGAGGCTTTCATAGTGGCGTTTTTTTTTTTAACTGCCTCATGTATTTTAAAGTATAGTAAAAGTACATAAATAAGTCTTCTGGGGGAGGGCCCCCACACCCCCCTGTGTTGTAAAATAAAAGTAAAAGTAAAAAATAATAATTTTTTGCTTTCTGGTGGTGGCAGTAGGTCGACTCATGGTGTGGCTCTTTAAGCATGACAGCTAGAAATTTCGGCTCTTGGCCTCTGACCAGTTAGGCACCTCTGGACTACTATATAGGCTATGCATGTTTTGTCTTGCCTGGTCCACTTCAGTGTGTTGTGTTAGAGTTTGTATACTGGTGTGATCGCCTATGTTTGTAGCAGCATGTCCTCAAGACAAATTTCCCCAGTCTGAGACAATAAAGTATACCTTACCTCACCCTACAAGACTATACAATAATTGCAGAAAAGTGTGAAACAGCTGTTGTTCTCACAGGTCCTGAGAGACTCCAGTGGTCAGAGAACAGACTTCAGACTCACCCGTGTGACCCCGACGTTGAACTCCTCTGGTCCCAGTGACACTCGGATGAAGCAGCCGGGGAAGTCTCCCTCCTCTCGCTCCAGGAGGTCTTTGCCTTGGTGCAACATGATGTGTAGAAAACCCACGCTCTGCCCGGCAGTCTGCTTGGCTCGAACTCCAGAGTCACCTGTCAAAGACAAGTTCAGTCAGTCAGACACAAAGACTATTACCAGCTGTCCAGTGCTTCAATGAGGCGGAATTTATTCATTATTTACATGAAATAGGAAAAAAATACAGTGGTCTGAATCTCACGGATTTCAGTGCTGCATAAGGCTATGGTTACTAACACTGAGCTACAAAGATCTATTTCCATTATCTGACCCAAAAATATCATGAGAAAACATACAATAGCTTATCAGAGGTTACAGTATTTAAACTCAGTCAGACACTATCAGTCCAAAAAACAATATCAACAATATGGCTGTCTGAAAGCAAGTTAAAAAGTTGTATATGGTTTAACTCCAACAGATAAATCCAATTCAGAACAGTACAAAGTCCCGTATCTCAGCCTTCTTCCATTAGATTGAAAATTACCTTTGGATGAAATTAAAAATGTCTGAACCTTCTAAACTTCTGTCCACTTTGATTTTCCAGAATGCCTCAAAGAACTGGCACTGACCTCGAGCTGGCCCACGGTGAAGTCATGGCCGAAGTTGTTTGCGATGGAGGAGATGGAGCTGAGTGAGTCTGTGGAGATGGAGCGGTTTAGCTGGTTCATTCCGGTCGGATCCAGTTCCCGGCTCATCAGCTCCAGGTGTCCGAGCTCCCTGAAGCCGTCCGGAGTGTCGCCCAAGCCAGGCTGGGCTTCCGGCTCGAGGCTGTGGAAGCTCGTCTGTGGTTGTTTGCTGCTACTCTCTACGAACAAGACAGAAATTATGTTTTTACGGGACAAAGTATCTACAATTTTTTTTCATTACAGACATTACAGACATTAAAGGATCTGTATGTAAGATGCACAACTAGTGGTATAAAGAAGTTATTACAATCACAAATCAACTTGGGTTGCCAGAGAGTGAAAAAAAAAATTAAGCTCACAAAACGATGAGAAGCTACTGATCAATCAGGAATAAGTTTTGCTATGAATCATGAACAGGCTCTGTGCACAGAACTTCAGTTGGTTTGTTTTTGTTCAAAATAGCTAACTTCTGTACATACGACCATTTCCTGTTAGTGTTAGCATTTAGACACAATCATGTCTCTTTTTAAGCACAAAGTGTCTCTGGTGAAATATTCCTCTAATATGTGAAGTCTTTAACATGTTTTCTGTAACATTTACCACAACTGTCTGTCGATTTTCATTTTAAACTGCTGCTCTTGCTGTGAGGCCAGAGCCTCACAGCAAGAAGGTCGTGGGTTTGATTCCTGCACAGGCCGGGACCTTTCTGTGTGGAGTTTGCATGTTCTCCCCGTGTTTGGGTGGTTTCCTCCGGGCACTCCGTTTCCCACCAACCAATAACATGCATGTTAGGGAACACTTGGTGGTAGTCGGAGGTTGAGCGCCAGGTGGAATCGCCTCTGGTGAGCTGCCCCAGGGCAGCTTACTACCATTGAGTGGGGAGGGAGGGGTTAATCTCACTGTGAAGCGCTTTGTGACTCTGTGTCTGTGAAATGCGCTATATAAATAAAGATTACTTACTTACTTAGATTACTAAAGACTTTACATATTAGAGGAATATTTCACCAGAGGACACTTGTGTGTTTAAAAAGAGAGAATAGGATGACAAACTAACTGAATCAAACTGACACAACTACTTTAAAACGTTTCAACTGCTGTTTATTTTTTTGTATTTTTTCTGCATGTGAATATAACCAGAGTCAATGCCCATTGTTTCAATGTTTCAGGGTCAAAGACAAGCAGGACTGAGTACCTTCTGTCTGACTTCAGAGAAGGAGGTCCCGTACTTCTCCTGCAGGTATCGATAGTCAAAGTTTGGGAACGGCGACGGAGCGGGAATGTTCCAGACTTCCAGAGTTTCCAGATGTTGAGTCCGGCCGCTCCCAACAGCACCAGGAACCCGATCAGGTAAATGCCCACCTCCCAGCCCGGCGGGTTTCTCACCACTGACACACAGACAGGTTATTAGAATGGATCCATCTTAGCGTCACGTGTTTGCTGGATGCTGTAAATGTGATGGACGTCAGGCGCAGAGATTTTGGACAAACCCTGAAGTGATTGTGTATAAAGTAATACCATCTTTTGTCTCCTGTTGTAGTGCGTTGCTAGATTTTCCAAAGAGTGTCTGGCTGAAGGCACAGATCGCTCACCTCCTCCGCAGACCTCTTGCTACAGACCGGAACCACCTTTTCGTCCACACCGGAATACACGTGTGGACGAAATAATGTATATAATTTTCAACATAAGGTCAAGTTAGGATAGGGCTGGGGTTAGATCAGGTAATTTGGGTAAGTTTATAGCTTTGTAAAAAGTCGACAGTTGCCAAATATGGGTGTCCGATCTGCACGGAGATTTTTTTCGGCCTGCAGTGAGAGGTGGAATGAAAGTTCATAGACAGCTTTATTCCAGAGACGTCAGGGTCTGCGGCTCTGAAAATGTAAAATAAAGAAGGAACACTGTCTCATCATTTGCAAATAAATAATAATGTGTACTGTTGCTTTCTGTCCCAAGTTACCGCACAGACTGGTAAAGCAGCATTTCAATACTCGTTAGCAAGGAATAAGAACAAAAAGCCCTGAAACTAAAAGAACTTATTTCAGTAGGTCAATTTAAATCTACCCTAAAGGTCTGTAACTGAGTCTGTGGTTTGTATATGCTTTTGTAAATCTTTTTGTGATATGTTGAAATGTGTGTATTGTAACTGTAATGCTGCCGTCTTGCCCAGGACTCAATTGAAAAAGAAATTGAAGTCAGGTTTTGGGCTGTTTTTCAACTTGTTTCAATATTCATCACATTTGCAGCATCCAGTGAACATCTGAGGATTTAGACTACATGTGTCCTCTTATGTCTACGTTACAACAAGCTTAGCCTACAGACTGTGCTAGCATACACCAGACCTGGGAAACAGCGGCCTATGGGCCAAATGCAGCCCGCCACCTGTTTCAATCAGGCCCCTGGCATAAGTTTGAGAAACATAAATGTATGATGAGAAAAAAAATTGGGCTACAACTATAACATTTTGAGATTAAATTCACAATGTTATTAGAATAAAATCAAAGCCATAAAAAACAATTACAAGATTACAAGAATAAAATTGTAATTTGGATCATGGAACATCTTTGCCTGGGATCCAGAACCCACACTTCAGCAAACTGCGAAGAGTGGGTCTGGTCACCACCCCTCCGCCTGCGTTTTAGACCAAATATACATCGTACTGGACAATCAGGTTAGCTTATTTGCGTGACGCAGATGAAACAAAGGAGCTGATTGGTCGTCTGTCATTTAGACCAAAATTTAGCTTCACTCACCTCACATTAAAATTGTTTTTTGCTTTGCTCATTGATTCTGCAGAAAACGGCGATGTTTTTCAGTTTCACGAGATTTTTTTTACATGTATTTTTTTGTCTGGAGCAGCCATGTTGGATTTTACACGGCGGAAGATGCGTTTCTCTGATTGGCTAATGAATCTGTCAATCACGACTACAGAAATCCGAAAGAGGGACACGTTGGCCAGACGATATATTTTTAATATATTGTCTGGATTTTCCAGGCAAGGAGCATCTATTGTGTGTTTTTATGCAAATATTTGACTCATTCAAGTCCAAGTCCTGATAAACATGTAGTGTAAAATTACAATTTTAATCTGCTAAAACTCCAACTTTATTCTCATATCAAGTTTTTTCTAGAAAAATCATAACTTCTATAAGCTTCGAGAACTTTTTGCTTAATCTTGAAATATTACAAGTTTGTTATGGTGGAGCAAATCTTTTAATTGTACTGGTCTTTTGTCAAAGAAATGTATTTGCAATATTGACAATTACTTTAAATCAATGTTGGCAGTCCGGCCCTGCACAACTTTTCTGGGTTTGAATATGGTCCTTGAGTAAAAAAAATTGCCCACCAGTGACATCCACTGATAACTTCTGCATGTGACTAACAAACCTTATTAATGTGGAGCTCTAATCTAAAGCAGAGCGTAGTGCTATATAACGAAGTATCCCCAAATATAAATACAATTAAACAGGTCAAGGTCAAATTCAACTCTGTTCATGCTGCGTGTGTCACGTCGTCTTGCTGTCACACGAGGCAGTGTTGATGCGACTTCCTGAAGATAAATGTCCACAGTGAAACGACGCGACAGCTTTATGTCAGTTTTATAATGCAGACGATAAAACAATCATGGAGCCGGTTTAGTGCTTTGTGGGTTTCCTGGTCTGGAGCAAACACAGGCCGACACTAAACTAAACCGCTATTGTGCTTAGACATAAAGTAAAGTAAAGTTGCTATTAGAGCATTATTGACCACTGGAGTAATAAAATGAGGACATGGTGATAAAAAATGCAGCGTAATCCTAGTTGTATGACAAATGATTCAGTGTAGAAGTGTTAGATGTGTTACCGCTCAGATGGTAGCCGATGTCTTCACTGCTGGGCGAGGACATGGTGCCGGCCTGGAAGACAGAAAACAAGAATATTAAATACAATCTAAGTCACAGACTTCCAAGTCCATGTCAAGTCCAGAGTAGGGCTGTAGTCAACCAAAGAAGTTCTTGGTCGACAAAGTATGTCCATCGACTATTAATCAAGTAAAAAGGGGCGTGTCTAAAGCTTTGAGCTAAAAATTAGTTTTATTCTATTTATCTTCATCAAGCAAAAATACAAAAAAATCCAATAGAGTTTATGCAAAACAACAATTTATCCACAAAATGAATAGGAAACCTGGTATTTAGCTATACAACAGATCATTGATCCTGTTCCAAATTCAAATCACTACATTTTGGCTCTGTTCAAAATAAAACCTTAAAACTAAAAAAAATGTTGGCTAATACAAATTTTGGTCGACTATGACTCTATCGACCGATTAATTGACTGAACAACTAAAGGACTGCAGCCCTAGTCCAGAGCCACTGATCTTCAGGCCAAGCAATTCTCACCATTTTATCAATTGTCATAGTGCAAGTCCACACCTTTGGGCAATAGAACATAATCTAATATTGAAAAAATCAATGAAAGATGACAACAAATGCACAAGAGAATGCGGTTTCTTTATTGCTTATTGGTTTATTTGAATGGAGCTCAACAGTGGAAGATCGCCCTGGTTCCAGAAGTAAATTCCCCATTGTAAACTCCAGCTTTTCAAAAAATTCAAATATTAAGAGTTTAAAGACATATCACAGGCTAGCCAGCAATGTGCTAACTCAGATCTATAGTGTGGTTGTTTTCAGTCTGAATAGCACATCTATTGACCCTATTTTGTCCCGCCTTTACTAGCACATGCACTTTCTGTTTAGCTGTAGATTTCAGTCGATGGGTTTATTTTAAGTGTCATTAAATTTAATTAAAATTGCCCCACAAGACAGACAAACAAACACGTTAGCTACCTTATGAGAGCTAAACAGGAAGTGCATTTCCAAGCCAAGTGGGTGGGACAAAATAGGGTCAATAGCAAAAAATTTGGCAAAACGTCTTAATAACTTTGCAGTTTATAAAGCTGCACAAACAGATTTTAAACAAAAATGTAGGTCTTAAGCTCATGACTCAAACTCACACAGGGATGATTAAACCCAAGGACGTTTTCAAACTTTTAATATAATTTTTTTCCTGAAATCCTTGTTGAACCAGGAAGTGGGCAGCCACTGTTGAGCTCCATAGGGACAAACACAAAAGCAGACGCTGTCAGCTAGTTTCCTCGATGCGCAAAATGTTCTAAAGTTCAAAAAGGCAGCAAGGATCGCTTTACTGTTTGCTCGCACAGTAACCTTGTGTTTTTAGTTTAGTTCAATAACAAGGCGAAAACAAGCTTGAATCTCTCATGAGCATCTCGAGGGGTTCAAACATTCAAACAACAGTTTGTTTCTCCGCACACATGTACTACTGAAGCGCTCATGTCTGCGTGCGCTTGGACCTGCCTCTCATTTAAAAAATTATAAGGCACAATATTAAACAATATATTTGTGAACAGAAATACACTATATTTACAGTACATGCCATTAAACTCCTGCTGTGGTTATGCTACACTAGTGCTTATAGCTGAAACTAGTTCACAGCACTTGTCTCCAGAAGAGCTTTTAACAGTCAAAGAAAACACTCTGCATATTTAATTCTGGTCTTCTTCTAATGTTGTTCTCTCTTTCTCTTGTTCTCACTTATGATCAGAGTTAAATGGAATCAGAAAGCACAAAACCTCAGCTTCACAAAGAGTCCAGATACTTTTTATGCTCCAGGCTCAGACACAGCTTCAGTTTGAGTTTTAGATTAATTTAGACAGGTGTTTTAAAGAAAATAGGCTGGAATTATACAGCGTTATGGATGTAATTTGTCACTTATAAAACGTTAGGCTTTTTATCAGCAAATTTCCTTTATTCAAATTGTAATTTTGATATGTTTTTGTTCAGTCTTGCAGTCCTATCTTCCATAATCTCTAGATTGTATAAAAACCTGCAAAGTCTGGGCTTATGAAAGAGTTGAGATGACTCATTCCTGCTCAGACCCTCCTCCTTCTGCTCTGAGCTGGAATCTCCTCATTTCTCTGCCGCGCCGACAAAACCGGAGCATTACAGTAATGACAGGAGGCAGAGCAGGGGGAGGTACGGGGTGGGAGGGCTGCAGGGGGTCGTACAGGGTGGGAGGGCTGCAGGGGGAGGTGATGGGGTCATACAGGGTGGGAGGGCTGCAGGGGGTCGTACAGGGTGGGAGGGCTGCAGGGGGTCGTACAGGGTGGGAGGGCTGCAAGGGGGTCGTACAGGGTGGGTGAGGGACTAGCTGCAGGGGCTCGTACAGGCTGGGAGGGCTGCAGGGGGGTCGTACAGGGTGGGAGGGCTGCAGGGGGGTCGTACAGGGTGGGAGGGCTGCAGGGGAGGTGATGGGTCGTACAGGGTGGGAGGGCTGCAGGGGGAGGTGATGGGGTCGTACAGGGTGGGAGGGCTGCAGGGGGAGGTGATGGGTCGTACAGGGTGGGCTGCAGGGGGTCGTACAGGGTGGGAGGGCTGCAGGGGGAGGTGATGGGGTCGTACAGGGTGGGAGGGCTGCAGGGGGAGGTGATCAGTGTTGGGATTAATTCATTACAGAAATAACTGTATCTTTTTTTTTTGCAATAACTAAGCATGTAACTCATTACTTGTTGAAAAGTGGATAATGCATTACTAGTCACAATCTGAAGAAGTCACTTACATAATTGAATGAACCACAATGATTTAAAACAACTTTGAAACTCCAAACATTGTGGCTTAGAAGAGTTCTGTGACATCTGTTGACTTGATTCAAAGATTAGTCAAATATAATGAGGAAAAAATACTTTTCTGATGCCACATTTAAAGATGCTTCACATTGAATCATTCACTCACATTCAGTGTGGTGCACTTTGTAGCATAGCTCCTAGGAACTGACAAAAGCAAGGCTGCCATTTTGCACCATCCGCGCTCTGACCACCATCCATTTACACACACTTGTTCCACACATAGGCAATATGAGTGAAGTGTCTTGACGAAGGACACAACGGCAATCTGTGTGGCATCTCAGGTTCAAGTCCTGCCAAGCCCCAACCTGCTTAGCTTCTGTTGGATCATTGACAAGCTTGTTAATTGGTAATCCACATGAATGTAATATGATTAGTAAAGTATCTTAAAACATGTAAAGTGGAAAGTAGTTTAACTCGGTTATGGTTACAGACGGTAATTTTTTTTTCATCCCTGTAACTCAAAATATATAATGTACTGTAACAAGTCCAACACTGGTGGTGATTGGAGCTCATACAGGCTGGAGGAGAGGGGCTTTTGGGGAGAGGAGCTGCTGTTGGAAGAGAGGAGCTGCTGCTGGAGGAGAGGAGCTGCTGGAGGAGAGGGGCTGGTACAGTGAGAGAGGGTTTTACTCAAGCCTCAGTTGTGCTGAGCGCTCACACTCCACAGTCGGGCATTAAAGAGGCTGACGCACTGCAGAATCCACTGACAGCTGCTGACGCTCTGTGATCCAACACACCAGGGATCCACAGGTACAAACATGATCAGAATCCTGGTGGAAAAATGATAAAATAAAAATGACTCAACCGGTGACAAAAGTGCAGCTCCGACACAGGGGCTATGTTTGAATGACCAGTGTGTGCAGTTTGTATTGTTTTTGCTGTGACTGGTTTTAAACATGGAGAGGGAGAGAGAGAAAGAGAGAGAGAGAGAGAGAGAGAGAGAGAGAGAGAGAGAGAGAGAGAGAAGAGAGGAGAGAGAGAGGAGAGAGAGAGAGAGAGAGAGAGAGAGAGAGAGAGAAAGAAGTAGATATGTTGATGTAGGTCAAGAGTGAGAGAGAGAAAAGAAGTAGAAAGAGAGAGAGGAGAGAGAGAGGGCAGACAAAGATAGATAGATAGATAGATAGGAAGAGAGAGAGAGAAGAGAGAGAGAGAAAAATAGAAGAAGAGAGAGAAAGAAAGAGGAGGAGAGAAAAATGAGAAAAGGAAGATAGAGAAAAAGAGAAGGAGAGACAAAAGAGAGAGGAGAGAAGAGAGAGAGAGAGACAAACGGAAGAGAGAAAGAGGAGACATAGATAGAGATAGAAAGAGAAGGAGAGAGAAAAGAGAGAGAATAGAAAGAGAGACAGAAGAGAAAGAGAAGAAGACAGATTGAGGAGAGATAGACAGAAAGGGAAAGGGAAGAGAAAGAGAAAAAGGAAGAGAGAGAGAAGGAGAGAGAGTGAAAGAAAGAGAGAGAGAAAAGAGACAGAAGGAAAGAAGACAGAAAGAGGAGAGAGAGAAGATAGATAGATAGATAGATAGATAGATAGATAGATAGATAGATAGATAGTAGATACACTAGAGAGGAAGACAGAGAGAGAAAAAAGAAGAAATAAAGAGGAAAAGAGAGCAAGAGAGAAGGAGAGAGAAGAGAGAGAAAGAAGAAGAAACAGAGAGAAAAAGAAAGAAGAAAGAAAGAGAGAGTGATAGATAGAAGAAGTTAAGAGAGAGAGAAGGAGAAACATAGAAAGGGAAGAGAGAGACAAAAGGAAAAAAGATGAAGAGAGTGAAATAAGAGGGAGAGAAAAAGAAGAAGGCAGACAGAGGAGAGAGAGAGAGAGGGGAGAGAGAGAACACTGGGAAAGAAGGACTGTCTAGTTAATTTTAGCACTTGGGCAGAAGCTGTGTGGGAGTGTATTGTGAGTGCTGGGTTAGATTGTGCTGCTGTGATAATGACTGTGTTTATCGAAGCAAAATACAAACGGTAAATGTGCATTTCCCTGGTTAAATAAAGATCAATAAACAACACTAAACATGTTTTAGAACACAGCTGAAAAAATACTGGTGCACCGGCGTGAAATGTATTTTGTCCTTGCATTTGAGAAACTGTCTCTGGACAAACCAAACCTCCACACATCTGTCATTTTTAGTTAACGATTTTGACTTGTTCTTGTTTGTGAGACAGAGAGAGACAAACCACGCACATGAAAGAAAACAATCGTAAACTCCTCCAGTGTGCAGCCAGCTTTAGATTGTATTTTTATTTTAATTTATTTTGTGGTCTTGATTTGATATTTCTTTACTTTTGCAGTTCAGTGGTTTGTTCTGACATGGCGCTAACCCTGTCTCGAGCATGACTTCGTAGAGAAAATCCAGGGTTAACAGGACGAGTTGTGAATTTGCTTTGTAGTATAAGTTATTCAGAGAGGCTCATGTTTGGATTTGTTAAGAAAAACCAGCATCAGTTCAGCGACTTTGGTGTTACAGGCCCAGGCGGTTCATCCAGTTGTCACCGTATGTTAGAATCAGATTATCAGTTCTTAAAGCAGGAACGACAAACTCACAGCTTGTGAGATGTATGTGGAACCTTACTTTACACTTTCTTTCTCTCTCTCTCTCTTCTCTCTCTCTCTCTCTTCCCCACTCTCTTTCCCTCTCTCTCTCTCTCTCTCTTCCCTCTCTTCTCTTCTCTCTCTCTGTCTTTCTTTTCTGTCTCTCTCTTTCTGTCTCTTTCTTTCTCTCTCTCTTTACCACTCTCTTTCTTTCTCTCTCTTCTGTCTCTATTTCTTTCTCTCTGTCTCTCTCTCTCTCACTCTCTTTTGCTCTCTCTCTTTTTTTTCTCTCTCTCTCTCTGTCTCTCCCCTCTCTTCTCTCTCGCTCTTCTGTCTCTTCTTTCTCTCTCTCTTTCTCACTCTTCTTCTCTCTCTCGCTCTCTTTTGCTCTCTGTTTCTTTCTCTCTCCTCTCTCTCTCGTCTCTCTCTCTTCCCTCTCTCCGTCTCTCTCTTTCTGTCATTATTTCTCTCTCTTTCTCTCTCTCAACCATCTTTCTTACTCTCTCTCTTTCTCTCTTCTCTCACCTTTCTGTCTCTCTTTCTCTCTTCTTCTCTCTTTCTGTCCTTTCTTTTTCTCTCTCTCACTCTCTTTTGCTGACTCTCCTTTTCTCTCTGTCTCTCTTTCACTCTCTTCTCTCTCTCTCTCTCTCTCGTCTCTCTCGTTCTCTCTCCCTCTCTCCATCTCTCTCTCTTTCTGTCTCTTTCTTTCTCTCTCTCCACTCTCTTTTGCTCTCGCTCTTCTGTCTCCCCCTCTCTCTGTCTCTCTTTCTCTCTCCCCCCCACTCTCTTTCTTTCTCTCTCTCTTCTCTCTCTCTCTCTCTTCTCTCTCTCTCTCTCTCTCTCTCTCTCTCTCTTGTGATTACTGTCAGTATGTGGATTATGTAATACTGGTCATATCTTAGGTGCTTGTAAAATAATGCAACAGAAAACATGATGTTATTATAATAAGACCTGATTCTGTGTCCTTCAGTGTAAGTCTGAGCCTCCACAGCTACAAAGACAAGACCAGACGGACAAACTGGATCAGACTCCATCAACACTTCACTTTCACACGTACATCTTCACTGAGCAGCAGCTTCACATTTCTCATTGTGTTTGTGTCTGTGTGAGCTACAAGATGAATAAAAACAACTCTGCTTGGAAACAGCTCATTATTTCCACAGTAAATAATATAAGTTTGTAAATATTAGTGTTCTTTAGCGCGCAATGTGTGACAAAATAAAGTATTAAGCACAATTCAACAAAATTTTGTTTCTTGTAGTTAACTGTAGGAAAATTATGCATTATTTTTGTTTTTCAATTTGAAAAGAATTCACACAATCTAAGAGACTTAAAGGTGGAGTAGCACATTTTCACACTGCAAATGCAATTTTTTATTTATTTTTAATCTGACTACATCCTCTCTTTGACACATGGTTACAATCAACTTTCATTTTGATTGCAATTATGGCTTAAAAAACTCTTTTTACAAACAATAAAATGAAACCAGAGAATCATTGTTCAATTCAGACAGTACTCAGTGGTCTCATTTTTTTCATAAATTGCTAACTTGCCAGTAAAAAAGTTAGCTATGTCATACCAGACAAATGTATTAAAAGTCTGTACAACCATTAGCTCCCAAATGTTTTAATCCAACACCACAAGTATGTACTGTTCATCAGCCCTTCATCAGACGTGTGATTCCCACATCAGGAAGTGAGGAACAGGTCCAGCTCCTGGCTACAAAGGAAATTACACAGTCTCGTTAATCAAACGTGTCTGGCCTGAATGTTTATGTTATCAAATGCTTTGCTTAACCTTTTCAAAAACAGAAGAAAAAAATATTTTATGAACAAAACAAAAAAAAAAAAATGTTCCATTTATTAGATCTTTGTGAAATTATATCAATACTTAGTCTCAAAATTTGACTTTTGCTCCAAACCATACATTTCTAGTGAAAAAAAAAAAGTTTTTTGATCTTGCGATTGACAACCCACAACAAAATAATTGACAATTTAATCTCTCGATTTTTCAACTGCCCGCCCCAGTTGAAAAAAACAAAACTAAACTATTTACAATATATTTTCTGTTTAATTGGCTAACTTAAAAAAAAGTAGTTATACTGCATAAAAGAGATTTAATTTGAAATTGTAGATTCAAATATCTAATCGATATTATTTCAAAATCATTTCATTATAATTTAAATAATTCCGAATCTGCAAGGCTGGTACTTTAGGCATTATAGGCAAATGCAACAGGAGGAGACCTAGACTGAAGATCGAGCTCAAAGACAGATACAAGTCTGGAGATGTGCCTGATCATTCACAGTTCTGAATAGGTCTCATAAACTATTTGTTTTTATTTCATGTCAACAGACATGCATTCACTGAGTTACAACCTCAAACAGCCAATGAACTAATCACATAAATTATTGTACGACGCATTTCTTTTCTATTCTGATTCATTCTTTTAGAAGCCACACAGAAGCTCTTTGTCCTGATAAAAGTTTAAAAAAAACCTTGCCTCGAGCGGCAAAAAGGCTGAGCCGGGAATGAGCAGCTAATTCACAAATGAAAGTAAAAACAGCAGCGGAGAGTAAACTGGCTCCCATTATCAGACCAGTAGAAAAGCACTCCTCCTAATGAGTCCAGGCTAATTAAGACTGTGTAGGAAACGGGTTTGTGCAGTTTTCAGAAAAGCTCATAAAAGAATCTGAGGAGGAAGAAGAAGGTTTGGCCTCTTCATCCAACGACTGATCAATCAAGTCAGCTTTTAATCTCAGCCAATGGCTCATAATCAAATCAACTGCAACTCAATACAATACTGCTGCTGCACTGAGAAAGCTCTCTCTCTTCTCTCTCCTCTCTTTCTCTCTCTCTTTTTTCTTTCTTTCTCCCTCTCTCTATCCTCTCTTTCCCTCTCTCTTTCTCTCTCTCCTGTCTCTCTCTCCTCACTCCTTCTCCTCTTCTCTCCATTGTCTCTGTCTCTCTTCTTTTTTCCTTTCTCTCTTTCTCTGTCGCTCCCTTCTTTTCTCTCCCCTCCTTTCTCTATCTTTCTCTCCTGTCTCTCTCTCTCCTTCTTTCTCCCTCTCTCTCTTATGTCTGTCTTCTCTCTCTCTTTTCTCCTCTTTTCCTTTTCTCCGCTCCTTCTCTCTCTTCCCTTCTTTCTCCTCTCTATGTCTTTCTTTCTCTCTCTATCTCTCTCCATTGTCTCTTCTCTCTGTCTTTTCTCCCTTACACACCTCGCTCCCTTCTCTCTCTTCCCTTCTTTCTCCTCTCTTCTCCTTTCTCACCATTCTCCTCCTCTCTTTTCTCTTCTTTTTCTCCTCTCTCCTCCACTTTTTCTTCCATCTCTTCTCCCTATTTTCCCTTCTCTTCTCTTTCTGCTTCTCTCTGTCTCTCTTTCCTCTCTTTTTCTCTCTCTTCATTCTCATTCCTCTTTTTCTCTCACTGTTCCTCTCTCTCTTTCTCACCCCCACTTTCTTCCTTTTTCCATTCCCATTGCTCGTCCTTTGGTCTTTCTCAGCCTTTTTCTCTTCCCTTCTTTTTAAATCTCTCTCTCTCTCTCTCTCCTTCTTTGATTTCCTGCCTTTGACAGCTCATTAAGTGCACGTTTAAGTCAAGATATACCCTCCTCTCTCTCTCTCTCTCTTTCTCTCTCTCTATCTTCCTTCTTCTCTCTCCCTCTCTCTCTCTCTTTGATTTCTGCCTGTGACAGCTCATTAAGTGCACATTAAGTCAAGTTATACCTCCCTCTCCCTCTCTGTTCCTCTTCTTCTTCTTCTTTCCTTCTCTCTCTCTCTCTCTCTCTTCTCTCTCTCCTCTCTCTCTCTCTTTCCTTCTTCTTCTTCTCCTCTCCTCTCTTTGATTTCTTGCCTGTACAGCTCATTTGTGCACGTTTAAGTTAAAGTAATACCAGCTGTTTTGAACTGACATGAAGTAATTAATATTATCATTCGAACATAAAGGTGCAGATGTAGTCAAACCAAACCTTTACTGGAATACTTTGAACATTTTCACACTTGTATCTGCTTGAGACTCAGCTATTGTTTGACTTAGCCTAATGCATTTTGGAGCAATAGAAATAATAGAGGCAGCTGAACAAAGACTGAAACAAGTGTGTAATTCTATGGGTTGTAGATTAATTTCATGAACAGATGTTAATTTTAAACTACCCTAGTTTGGAGCACTGTATCACTTCAAAATTGGTTTTTAATCTTTGTAAAAAGGTCCTCAATTGCTCTAAAATCCACCAAAAGTGCAGAAATAACTGCTTTTTTCAGCCATATTCTGTGGGGGAGGACCCTCAGACCCCCATCTCCACAACATGCCTCCACGTTAAAAGAGACTTCCACAAAAATAAAGGTGGGCCAAAGTCTGAGACAGACTTTTTTTTTTTTAAACATCAAAGACAACTTGTCTTATTAACGGCACTATTTTTTCTGTGTGCATATACCTTGTGAAGAACACTGTGTCTTTGGGAGTGTTTTTTAATAACACCCAAATGGATGCTGCGGTTTCAATGAGTTACACATACACAAGAGATGAATGAGACACCATATAAAGAGATAGTCACCAAGACTTGGTGGCACTGGCCCAGATCTTTCTTCAAGTTGGCCAGCTTGAAATTTTTTTTACAAATTAGAT
Source organism: Mugilogobius chulae (assembly GCA_038363315.1). NCBI lineage: Eukaryota > Metazoa > Chordata > Actinopteri > Gobiiformes > Gobiidae > Mugilogobius > Mugilogobius chulae. Next base: position 3,639,934 of record CM076410.1, read on the forward strand.
ATCCATGTAATCATATGACTATACTTTAAAACAGTCATCAACTGCTAGATCGTCTTACTAAACACGTGTCCTAGCAGGGTCACACTTCACGCACATCTATCCTCGTCAATTCATCTCCACCTTCAAAAATCAAGTTAGCAAAAATGTGGAGTTACAATAAGGACTCAGAGCATATGAAACACAAGCTTCCCCATCACAAGTCAGTAAAAGAAGAATAACAGCAGTTTTATTTTTTTTTTTTTTTTTTTAAACAACATCCTAAAACATACTTGCCATCAAAGGGTATAAACGTGTCGATGATGAAAGGCCAATTTGGAGATGTAACTTATATTTTTTTTTTTATCCCAACTTTAGTCAATCTTGTTATAGTCATATACCCTCTCGAGTCAGATTGAGACTGTATCATAGAGTCAACTGGTTAACCTGGAAGTGCACAATACGACCATACCTCAATACTGCTCGATTTGTCCTGACTAAAGCAGAAGTACAAAGCACTATCATTTGTCAATGCCAGTGCAAAGACGAGTCATTAGTCGTCTCCGGCCATTGCACCATGGCTTCTGTGAGAATATACTTTTCAAACAGCTTCTGCTTGTGTTTAAGTTCTTTCCATGGGCCAAGCAACCAAAGTACATCTCCTGACCTATATGAACTACTCGGACTCTGAGAAACTCAGGGACTGGCCTCCTGATTTGTGCCCGAAGTCAGATGACTATCTGGTCATCAGCGTCATCCCTGACGATGTAACGGGTTTTTCACAAGCCGACACAGGATCGCCCTTCTGGAAACCGATTTGGTAACTGTTGCTGAAAAGAGGCTCAGGTGTGTTGTTTGTGAATGAGGCTGTTACAGTTTAGAGGGAGCGTGGAACAGGTCGCAGAGTTTAAGTTTTTGAAGACTTGCTTGTATGAGTTGCGGTCCGCCATTGCCACACATGCAAGCTGTTTAATTGGTCAGTTGATACAATTGGGGCTGGGCGATTGCCAAAATAAATCTTTTTTGGGACCACTCTTTGGANTCTTCTGCTCGAGCTGGAATCTCCTCATTTCTCTGCCGCGCCGACAAAACCGGAGCATTACAGTAATGACAGGAGGCAGAGCAGGGGAGGTACGGGGTGGGAGGGCTGCAGGGGTCGTACAGGGTGGGAGGGCTGCAGGGGGAGGTGATGGGGTCATACAGGGTGGGAGGGCTGCAGGGGTCGTACAGGGTGGGAGGGCTGCAGGGGGTCGTACAGGGTGGGAGGGCTGCAAGGGGTCGTACAGGGTGGGAGGGCTGCAGGGGCTCGTACAGGCTGGGAGGGCTGCAGGGTCGTACAGGGTGGGAGGGCAGGGGGTCGTACAGGTGGGGGGTGATGTGGGTCGTACAGGGGGGAGGGCTGCAGGGGGAGGTGAGGTGTATGGGGTCGTACAGGGTGAGGGTCTACAGGGTGGGAGGGCTGCAGGGGGAGGTGATGGGGTGTACAGGGTGGGAGGGCTGCAGGGGGAGGTGATCAGTGTTGGGATTAATTCATTACAGAAATAACTGTATCTTTTTTTTTGCAATAACTAAACAATTAACTCATTACTTGTTGAAAAGTGGATAATGCATTACTAGTCACAATCTGAAGAAGTCACTTACATAATTGAATGAACCACAATGATTGAAACACTTTGAAACTCCAAACATTGTGGCTTAGAAGAGTCTCTGTGACATCTGTTGACTTGATTCAAAGATTAGTCAAATATAATGAGGAAAAGATACTTTCTGATGCTACATTTAAAGATGCTTCACATTTCACAACTGCCTTAGTTCAGACTGACAAAAGCAAGGCTGCCATTTTGCACCATCCGCCGCTCTGACCACCATCCATTTACACACACTTGTTCCACACACTAGGCAATATGAGTGAAGTGTCTTGACAAAGGACACAATGACAATCTGTGTGGCATCTCAGGTTCAAGTCCTGCCAAGCCCCAACCTGCTTAGATTCTTTGTCATTGATAAGCTTGTTAATTGGTAATCCACATAAATGTAATATGATTAGTAAAGTATCTTAAAACATGTAAAGTGGAAAGTAGTTTAACTCGGTTATGGTTACAGACTGTATTTTTTTTTTTCATCCCTGTAACTCAAAATATATAATGTACTGTAACAAGTCCAACACTGGTGGTGATGGAGCTCATACAGGGGCTGTTGAGGGAGAGGAGCTGCTGGAGGAGAGGAGCTGCTGCTGGGGGAGAGGAGCTGCTGCTGGGGAGAGAAGCTGCTGGAGGAGAGGAGCTGCTGCTGGGGAGAGGGGCTGCTGCTGGAGAGAGGAGCTGTGTTGGGGGAGGAGCTGCTGGAGGAGAGGAGCTGCTGGAGGAGAGGGGCTGCTGGAGGTGAGGGGCTGCTGCTGGAGGAGAGGGGCTGCTGTGGGGGAGAGCTGCTGGAGGAGAGGGGCTGCTGTTGGGGAAGAGGAGCTGCTGCTGGGGAGAGAGCTGCTGGAGGAGAGGAGCTGCTGCTGGGGAGCGGGGCTGCTGGGGAGAGAGCTGCTGCTGGGGGAGAGGGCTGCTGCTGGAGGAGAGGGCTGCTGTTGGGGGAGAGGAGCTGGAGAGAGGGGCTGCTGGGGGGAGAGGAGCTGCTGAGGGGGAGAGGGCTGCTGGAGGAGAGGAGCTGCTGCTGGGGAGGGGGCTGCTGCTGGAGGAGAGGAGCTGGGCTGCTGGGGAGAGAGGCTGCTGCTGGAGGAGAGGGCTGGTACAGTGAGAGGAGGGTTTTACTCAAGCCTCAGTTGTGCTGAGCGCGTCACACTCCACAGTCGGGCCAATTAAAGAGGCTGACGCACTGCAGAACCACTGACAGCTGCTGACGCTCTGTGAGAATCCAACACACCAGGGATCCACAGGTACAAATATGATCAGAATCCTGGTGGAAAATAAAAATGACCTCAACCGGTGACAAAAGTGCAGCTCCGACACAGGGGCTATGTTTGAATGACCAGTGTGTGCAGTTTGTATTGTTTTTGCTGTGACTGGTTTAAACCTAGAGAGGGAGAGAGAAAGAGAGAGAGAGAGAGAGAGAGAGAGAGAGAGAGAGAGAGTGAGAGAAGAGAAGGTAGATATGTAGATGTAGGTCAAGAGTGAGAGAGAGATAAGAAGTATAAAGAGAGAGCTCAGAGGGGCAGAGAAACAGATAGATAGATAGATAGAGAGAGAGAAGAGAGAGAGAGAGAGAGGAGAGTGAGAAAATAAGAAGAGAGAGGAGAAAGAAGAGGAGAGGAGAAGAAGTGAGAAAAGGAAGATAGAGAAAAAGAAGAGAGGGAGAGACAAAATGAGAGAGAGAGAAAGAAGTGAGAAAAAGGAAGATAGAGAAAAAGAAAGAGGGGAGAGACAAATGAGAGAGAGAGAAAGAAGTGAGAAAAAGGAAGATAGATAAAAACGAAAAGAGGGAGAGTCAAAATGAGAGAGAGAGGACAACGGAAGAAGAAAGAGAGACATAGACAGAGATAGAAACAGAAAGGAGAGAAAGAGAAAAGAGAGAAGATGAAGAGAAGACGACAGATTGAGGAGAGATAGACAGAGAAGGGAAAGGGAAGAGAAAAGAAAAAGGAAGAGAGAAAGAGAGATGAAAGAAAGAGAGAGAGAAAAGTAGAAGGGAAGAAGAACAGAAAGAGGAGAGAGAGAAGATAGATAGATAGTAGACAGATAGAGAGAAAGACAGAGAGAGAAAAAAAATAAGGGAAAGAGAGCAAGAGAGAAGGAGAGGAAGAGAGAGAAAGAAGAAGAACACAGAGAAACAGAAAGAAGGAAAGAAGGAAAGAAGAAAGAAAGAGAGAGAGAAGAGGAGAGAGGAGAAGAAGAATTAAGAGAGAGAAAGAAGGAGAAACAGGAGAAAGCGAAGAGAGAGAGAAAAAGAGGAAAAAGATGAAGAGAGTGGAATAAGAGGGAGAGAAAAAGAAGAAGTCCAGACAGAGAGAGAGAGAGAGAGAGAGAGAGAGAGAGAGAGAGAGAGAGAGAGAGAGAACACTGGGAAAGAAGGACTGTCTAGTTAATTTTAGCACTTGGGCAGAAGCTGTGTTGGAGTGTATTGTGAGTGCTGGGTTAGATTGTGCTGCTGTGATAATGACTGTGTTTATCGAAGCAAAAATACAAATGGTAAATGTGCATTTCCGGTTAAATAAAGATCAATAAACAAACTAAATGTTTTAGAACACAGGAATGTATTTGTTCTTGCATTTGAGAAACTGTCTCTGGACAAACCAAACCTCCACACATCTTGTAATTTTTAGTTAACGATTTTGACTTGTTCTTGTTTGTGAGACATTGAAACTACGCACATGCTAGAAAACAATCGTAGCTCCTCCAGTGTGCAGCCAGCTTATTGTATCTTTATTTAATTTATGTTGTGATCTTGATTTGATATTTCATCATTTTGCAGTTCAGTGGTTTGTTTTGACATGGCGCTAACCCTGCTCGAGCATGACTTCGTAGAGAATTCCAGGGTTAACAGGACGAGTTGTGAATTTGCTTGTAGTATAAGTATATTCAGAGAGGCTCACGTCTGGATTGTTAAGAAAAACCAGCATCAGTTCAGCGACTTGGTGTTACAGGCCCAGGGCAGTTCATCCATTGTCACCGTATGTTAGAATAATTATCAGTTCTTAAAGCAGGAACGACAACTCACGCTTGTGAGATGTTGTGGAACCCACCTCTCTCTCTCTCTCTTCCCTTCTCCTGTCTTTTCTCTCTCTCTCTTTGTCTCTTTCTTCTCTTCTCCTTTCTCTCCTGTCTTCTCTAACCGTCTCACCTCTCTTCTCTCTCACCTTCTCTATTTCTTTTCTTACTCTCTCCCTCTCTCTTCTCCTCTCTTTCTGTTCTTTCTTTCTTTCTCACTCTTCTTTCTCTCTCCCCTTCTCTCTTCTTGCTCTCTGTCTCTCTTCCTCTCTCTCTCGTCTCTCTCTCCTCTCTCTCTATGTCTCTCTTTCTCGTCTCTTCTCTTCTTGCTCTCTCTCCTCTTCTCTGTCTTCCCTCTGTCCTCGCTGTCTGTCTTCTCTCTTCTCTTCTCTCTGTCTTTCTTCTTTTTTCTCTCACATTCTCTTTTGTCTCCTCTTGTCGTCTTTCTGTCCTCTCATCCATCTTTCTTCTCTCTTGTCTTCTCTCTCTTTCTCTCTCTTCTGTCTCTTTCTTTTGCTCTCTTCTTTCTGTCTCCCTCTCTCTGTCTCTCTTTTCCTCTCTCCCCCTTCCTCATCTTTCTCCCCTCTCTTCTCTTCTCTGCCTTCTTTTTCTCTCTCTCTCTTCTCTTCTGCTTCTTCTTTCTTCTTTCTCTTCTTCTCTTTCTCTCTCTCCCTCTTCTCTCTCTTGTGAGAGAGAGAAGAGAGATTAAGTTGTGAGTATGTGGGATATGTATACCTGGTTATATTTAGGTGCTGTAAATAGCAACAGAAAACAATGTTATTATAATAGAGACTGATTCTGTGTCCTTCAGTGTAAGTCTGAGCCTCCACAGCTACAAAGACAAGACCAGACGGACAACTGGATCAGACTCCATCAACACTCACTTTCACACGTACATCTTCACTGAGCAGCAGCTTCACATTTCTCATTGTGTTTGTGTCTGTGTGTGTTGTGTCTGCTACAAGATGAATAAAAACAACTCAAAGTAAATTTAGTGTTCTTTAGGCGCAATGTGTGACAAAATAAAGTTTTAGCAATTAACAAAATTTTTGTTTTTTGTAGTTGAACTGAGAATTATGCATTTTTTTTGTTTTTCAATTTTGAAAAGAATTCACACAAATCTAAGAGACTTAAAGGTGGAGTAGCACATTTTCACACTGCAAATGCAATTTTTTATTTATTTTTTAATCTGACTACATCCTCTCTTTGACACATGGTTACAATCAACTTTTCATTTTGATTGCAATTATGGCTTAAAAACCTCTTTTTTACAAACAATAAAATGAACCAGAGAATCATTGTTCAATTCAGACAGTACTCAGTGGGTCTCATTTTTTTCATAAATTGCTAACTTGCCAGTAAAAAAAGTTAGCTATGTCATACCAGACAAATGTATTAAAGTCTGTACAACAATTAGCTCCCAAATGTTTTAATCCAACACCACAAGTATGTACTGTTCATCAGCCCTTCATCAGACGTGTGATTCCCACATCAGGAAGTGAGGAACAGGTCCAGCTCCTGGCTACAAAGGAAATTACACAGACTCGTTAATCAAACCTGTCTGGCCTGATATGTTTATGTTATCAAATGCTTTGCTTAACCTTTTCAAAAACAGAAGAAAAAAATATTTTATGAACTAAACAAAAAAAAAAAAATGTTCCATTTATTAGATCTTTGTGAAATTATATCAATACTTAGTGTCAAAATTTGACTTTTGCTCAAACCATACATTTCTAGTGAAAAAAAAAAAGTTTTTTGATCTTGCGATTGACAACCCACAACAAAATAATTGACAATTTAATCTCTCGATTTTTCAACTGCCCGGCCAGTTGAAAAAACAAAACTATTTTACAATATATTTTCTTGTTTAATTGGCTAACTTAAAAAAAAGTAGTTATACTACTGCAAAAAGAGATTTAATTTGAATTGTAGATTCAAATATCTAATCGATATTATTTCAAAAATCATTTCATTATAAATTAAATAATCCGAAATCTGCAAGGCTGGTACTTTAGGCATTATAGGCAAATGCAACAGGAGAGACCTAGACTGAAGATCGAGCTCAAAGACAGATACAAGTCTGGAGATGTGCCTGATCATTCAACAGTTCGAATGAGAGTCTCATAAACTATTTTTTTACATGTCAACAGGACAGGCATTCAGAGTTACAACCTCAAACAGCCAATGAACTAATCACATAAATTATTGTACGACGCATTTCTTTTTCTATTCTGATCATCTCTTTTAGAAGCCACACAGAAGCTCTTTGTCCTGATAAAAGTTTAAAAAAACCTTGCCTCGAGCGGAAAAAGGCTGAGCCGGGAATGAGGCAGCTAATTCACAAATGAAATAAAACAGCAGCGGAGAGTAAACTGGCTCCCATTATCAGACCAGTAGAAAAGCACTCCTCTAATGAGTCCAGGCTAATTAAGACTGTGTAGGAAACGGGTTTGTGCAGTTTTCAGAAAAAGCTCAATAAAAGAATCTGAGGAGGAAGAAGAAGGTTGGCCTCTTCATCCACGACTGATCAATCAAGTCAGCTTTTAATCTCAGCCAAATGGCTCATAATCAAATCAAACTGCAACTCAATACAAATACTGCTGCTGCACTGGAGAAGCTCTCTCTCTTCTTCTCTCCTCTTTCTCTCTCTTTTTTTCTTTCTTTTCCTCTCGTCTATCCTCCTCCCTCTCTGTCTCTCTGCTCCTGTCTCTCTCCTCTGCTGTCTCTCTTTTTCCCGTCATTGTACTGTTCTCGATGTCTTTCTTGTTTCTTTCTCTCTTTCTTATGTCGTCTCCCTTCCTTTTTCTCTCTCGCCCTCGTCTTTCTTACCTTTTCTCGTCCTCTCTCCTCATCCTTTCTCCTCTCATCTCTTTATTGCTTCTTGCTTCTTTTTCATCCAGGCTCACCCTCATCTTCGTCTTCCTTTGACTTTCTTTCTCTCTGCTATCTCTTTCCTTTCTCCTCTATTCTCTCTTTCTCTCTCCTCTCATTCGCATTGTCTAACTGTCCTTTTTTCTCTACTACACACTCGCTCCTTTCACTTCTTTCTCTCTCTTTCTTTTCTTGTTCTCTCGCTCCTTCCTTCACCTTTCTCCTTCCATTCTCTCCTCTTCTTTCTCTTTCTTTCTTCCTCTCTCTCTCTCGCACTATTTTTCTTCATACTTCTCCTATTTCCGATGTCTCTCTTCTTTCTTGTTTTCTGCTTCTTCTGTTTCTTTCCTTTCTGCTTCTTCTCTCTATTAAATTCTGCTGTTCTTTTTTTCTTCACTCTTCTCTCTCTCCTCTTCCTCACCCACTCTCTTGCTTTTATCATTCCCATTCCCTCGGCTTGATGTCTTTTCAGCTTTTTCTCTCTCGTCGAATCGTCTTTGATTTCCTGCCTTTGACAAGATCTTAAGTGCACATTATCAAGTTATACCTCCTCGTATCTCTGTATCTTTCTTCTTCTTCTTCACTTGCCTTCTTTTCTCTCTGTCATCTCTGTCTCTCTTGCATTTCTTAGCTGGTGAAGCTCATTGGTGCGTTTTTAAGTAAAGGTAATAGGCTAGCAGCGTTTTGAACTGGACATGAAAGTATTAAATTCATCTTTCGAAGGTGCAGATGTATCATATAATAATACCTTTACTGAATATTTAGAAAACATTTTCACACTTGTATCTGCTTGAGACTGCAGCTATTGTTTTGACTTAGCCTAATGCATTTTGGGAGCAATAGAAGATAATACAGACAGCTGAAGAAAGACTGAAACAGTGTGTAATTCTAGTGTGTTGTAGATTTAAATTTTATGAACAGATGTTAATTTAAAACTACCCTAGCTTTGGAGCACTGTGTCCCTTCAAAATGTGGTTTTTAATCTTTGTAAAAAGGTCCTCAAATGTGCTCTAAAAATCCACCAAAAGTGCAGAAATAACTGCTTTTTTCAGCCATATTTTCTGGGGGAGGACCCTCAGACCCCCATCTCCACAACATGCCTCCACGTTCAAAGAGACTTACAAATAAGGTAGGACAACTTGTATTTTTTACCAACTACTTTTTCTGTGTGCAATATTGACACTGGTGTCTTGTTTTTCTAATAACAACAATGGAGCGTGGTTTCATGACTTACACAATAACACAAGAGATGATGAGACCATATAAAGAGGATAGTCAGCTTGTGCACGGCCAGAATCTTCTTCAAAGTGGCAGTCTTGAATTTACATGATAATCATCTTTAAGTCATCACTGCTCAAAGTGTCTGCAGTCACCTTCACTCTCTCTCTCTCTCTCTCTCTCTCTCTCTCTCATCTCTCTCTCTCTCTCTCTCCTTCAAATCAAGTTAGAAATGTGGAGTTAATAATGGACTCAGACATGAACAGCTGCATCAAGTCAGTAACAACAGCAGTTTTTTACCATCTAAAAACATTGCCAAAATCAAAGGTATAGTGTCGAAGCCAGATTTGGAGAGACTTATCCACGTATTTATCTCCAGTAGACTATAGAGTACTGTTAAACAGCTGCAGTACATCCAGACGCTGCTCGAGTCCTGACTAGAAGCAAGAAGTACAAGCACATCATTTGTCAGTGCCAGTGCAAAGACGAGTCAGTCCTGTGCTTAGGTCTTTGCATTGGCTTCTGTGAGAATAGACTTTCAAACGCTCTGCTTGTGTTGTAAGTTCTGTCCATGGAAGCTACCAAAGTACTCTCTGACATATGACATCTGCAGTGATTTAGTCTTTAGCTGAATCCAATTCAAGTCTCACAGTCTTCTCACGATCAGTCAAGTCCAAGTCTTTGCCCACAGTGAGTCAAGTCTAAAGTCTTCTCATTAAGTCCAATTCAAGTCTCAAGTCATTACTCCAGAGTCCAAGTCAAGTCTTCAGTATTTGCAAAAGCTCAAATCAAGTCTAAGTCTTTCCTCTTAAAGTCAAGTAAGTCTCAAGTTTTGCCCACGTCCAAGTCAAGTTCAAGTCCTGGGCAGTAATGCATCTAAATCTATTATACAAGATTTTGCTAATTTATTCTTTTATCTTTTATATTTTTCTCTCCTTTATTTAACACAGAAGCTTATAATAATATGACCTGTCTTCAAATAACATCAGAATGACCAATTCACTTCAGAGAATATGCTCTTTGTTTTAGATATTTGATCTCTGTTAAGAAGCTCATCCACAGCATGTACGTGTCACGTGTTACGCGCGATTATTATTCATTGTATGTGACTCATCACTGACGTCTTCATAAAGCAGGTTGTCCAGCTTTGAGAGGAGTTTAAGCTAGGCTAGGCTACTGTCTCCTCTATCTTCCTTTAGCGCTACAACTCCACAGTTTTTGAGTAAAGAGCGTACTTTCTCATATTTATGCCCAGGGTTGCGTCTTTAGTGCAGTAGACAAACTTTTTCTCTTCGTTGCTTTTGATCCAGTCCGAAAAAAGCGCTCTGTTTGACAACAGCACAGCGCTGCACCGAGCACCCACACAGGAACAGAGACAGCCAATCAGAGCGTGGAGGAGCGGGACATGCGTCAGATAAACCAATGAGAGCAGGCTCTGAAGCTGAGCTTTGGCCAATCACAGCGCTTCAGCTCATGTGCAGGGCTGCGGCTTGCTGCTGCGTCTGACAGAGACGGAGCGGAGGAGAAATGAAGCGAAAGTGCAGATTTTTTTTTAATGTGTGAAAGACTTGTGATGTTCACGAGTCCAAACCACGAGTCCGAGTCAAGTCCGAGTCTTTAAGGCCACGAGTCCAAGTCAAGTCCGAGTCTCTATGGCCACGAGTTCCAAGTCAAGTCCAAGTCTTTCAAAACAGGGACTTAAGTCAGACTCGAGTCCGAGTCTCAAGTCCCCATCTCTGCTATCTCGGACTCTGAAAAAACTCAGGGACTGGCCTCCGCTGTGCCCAGAGTCAGACGAACTATCTGGTCATCAGGTCATCCTGACGATGTAAAGGGTTTTTTCACAAGCCGAAGGTCGCCCTTGTGAACCGATTTGGTGACTGTGCTGAAAAAGAGGCTCAGGTGTGTTTGTTGTGAATGAAGTTTTGAAGACTTGCTTGTAGAGTCTGCGTCGCAGTTGCCACACATGCAGCTGTTTGATTGGTCAGTGATTACAATTACAATTACTGCTAATCAGTGAGCTGGAAATTCATGCAAAAACTGAAAATGATGCTTACAGATAGAAATCTGGACTGTTGCAGGAAATATAGTCGAACTTAATCTGTGAAATATGAAGAGTTTTATCTGCACTCTTTATTTCTTTAGTAATAAAGTAATATAACATAATAGGGAAATTTTATTATGTTAAAATTTATGATGTTTTTTATACTTTGAATAATGTTGATTTGCATTGATTTTTGAATGATTGATGATTTTTTCCCTGCTTCTTTGTATACAAATTGTGGTATACAAATACATGTGCTTTGCCTTTAAAAACAAATCAAAACTCCTCTAGTGTACACACATACAGCAGTGTTCTGAGTTCTTACAGGAGAAAAATGTCATTACTAACCATTTACTCTAATGCTTTTCTCCCACTCAGTCAAAATGGTTATGTATTCTCCATTACACCCGGCAGAAAATACAGTGCATGCTTCTCTCTGGTGATCAAATTGTGCCTTATCACATTACAACACTTAAGCTTCTGCAGTCAAATAATAAAGATTCCAGCACAAACAGCCCACACACCGAGACTAATAATTTATTTAAATGTGAGCTTTCTGTTTTTTACACAATTGCCTTCAGGCGCCGTTTCTGAGGTAATTATGAAAGTTGCTGAGCGCATTATTTAACCTTTTAAGCTTGACGGGGCTTTTATTAATGTCATTGATTTTGAGCCGTAAATGGCCGGCCGCGTGCCGCCCTGGACGTTGTGCGATCCTTCCCGCCCACGCACGCCACATTTTAGACAAACTACCTCGATAACTCTGGAGAGCTTTAGCCGCTGCAGAGAGAGACCCGACTTGAGTCTTTCAAAGGGAAACAGTCCAAAAGAGACGTGATTTGAAGCCAAGACACGACTTTATTGATTAACAGCTGAGTTACTGGCCGCTCGCCTCAAACCCAAACACTGTTTTTACACTTAAACTCTGTATACGGCTGATTTATTTAGGAGACAGGTGTTTAAAAGAAGCTATAGGATTAAGCTAAAGTGGCATTGTGGAACTTTTCTAGTGGAGAGTCAGGTTGTTTCAGTGGAGATGCAATTGTTTGGTCTAAATTTATGAGTGATGGGGCAAAAAAACCTAGCTTTTCTTTCTTATTTCCTTATTTAGTATTACAAAAAAAGTCTTTTGGTAATTATTTTATGGACAGATTAAACTACACAGGTTTTTCATTCTATCTTGTTTATGTTTAACACTGAAACCAATATTTGTGTCTTTCCAAAGCCTGATTTCTACTCCTTCTTTCAGTCTAAATAAAGAAACTTCAGCCCTTTGACAGTACTGTATAGTGAGAGGCAGTGATTTTCTTGTAAAAGTATAAAAGTTCACTGGCTTAATAAACCTGTCTCATTTCACCTGATTATACGTTTTATCTCTCCGATCACTTCTTCTGCCAAGTGCACTGACCGACATAATGTGAGAGCACAGAACTTCATCTGGTGTAACATTAAAATGTGATAAATTATAACAAAGGCCATTGTTGGTTAATGACAGTAGTGAAGTTTCAGAGCCATAAGCCATGTTTCTATTAGCTCGTTTCCTCAGGTTCATCTTGGAGCAGTGTGGGCCACTTATGTTAATGATGTTGAGTGTTTCCATTGCAGTGTCCAGGCTCCTGAGGGTCTGTCAAGTGAAACGCGGATGCTAACCATGATGCTAACACGCTGGCTTGACTTTGCAAAGTCTATCGGCTCAACAAATAAAGTTTTCATGACCTGAAATATGGCGTTTTTTCACAGAATCAAGTCACTCCTGGTATGTACTGAATGTAGGGCTGCAACAACTAATCAATTTAATCGATTAAAATCGATTATTAAAATAGTTGTCAACGAATTTGGTCATCGATTAGTTGGCTAAAAACGTTTACGCTCAGTCCGCTGTGATCCAGCCGCTTTGAGTGGACATCAGCGGCTTTGTAGAGCTCTCCTTCGACTCTCACAAAGAACAGACGAACAGAAACCTTGTGCCTGTTTAGCGTACCTTTTAATCACACAATAACAGCCACGAGTAACCTTCTGGAGGTGGTGTATAGCTTAATCTCATAAAGTTACGAGTTTGTTATTTCTCCGCGGGTGAGTCAGCCGCTTTCAGCGCTTTAGACTCGCGGTAAATTTCTAGAAACATCCCGCGCAAAATCTAGCGTCTTTTTGATTTGTCTTTGCTGTTCCACGAGCTGCTCCGTGTGCTTTTTGTAAGGTTTTCTCTGTTAAAGTTAAACGCCGTCCGCAGCGTCTCTCTTCTCTCCTCTCACCAAAAAAAGCAGCAGCAGGCCCCGCCCCTTTCCCCTCCGTGTGTGAGTAACCATGGCGACGGAGTTTGAGTGACAGGAGTGAGAGCCGAACACTCGCAAACTTAAAACTTTTAGATATGAAACAAAACAATCATAATGATGATCTTAACAGGGCCTAATAGATACAAATGACAATAACAGTATGAATTAGATGCAGCAGCAAACACTTTTTATTAGTTTTAATATGACTTAAAACAAGTTAATATAATATGCTCATTCTTTATAGATGCTTTAAAATATTATAATATAATATATAATAATAAAAGCAGCAGTCCAAAGGTCCAAAAAATGGAGATTTTATTTTTGGCCACATTGCCCAGACCTATAATAACCACATTAAAAGAAGAAGCTATACAGCAAAATCTGGTTATTCTACTTTATTTTTGTATTTTCTTTTTTTCAAGAAAAGACCAGTGTGTTCATTAAGTGCACACAAGTTGTCTTTTGCATAAATACATTTAATAAAATGCAAAACACCTTATATTTATTATTTTGTCATTTTATCCGATTAATCGATTAATCGATCCAATAATCGACAGATTAATCGATTATCAAAATAATCGTTTGTTGCAGCCCTAACTGAATGCGAGGTGGGTTCGGGGAGGTTTCATGTAAAGTGCCTGTTACACCAGCTCCAATCAACTGTGGTCTGAATTTGTCCAAAGCCATGCGGAATCAGGCGAGAATGCTCGCATAATAGCCTTGAAAGCCACATCTGACCACTGCGGTCTCCGGGACAATGACTTCACGCAGACCGGCATGGCTCTCACACCCAGGCACACTGATTTCAAGCACTTTCTAAACCCTGCAGGTCCCAACCACTGTTGGACAGGGATGGGTACAGACACCTGGTTTATAACAATACTGGTGTTGTTATAAAGCGGTCCACTGTATCATAAGCTCCAGAGCTATCGGTCCTCATTAAGTCCTGAGGGAACCATTCACAAGATCCATCCAATGCAAAGTTCTGTTTTGATTGTGTGCCGCAGCAATGGTACATTTCCACGTCTGCATCTCTCCGTATGTGTATTTGTGGTGCGCTCCGGTCCGGGCTTTACCACACACACAAGTAGAGAGAACGACTGGGACAATACAAAGCAGTGCCGAATAGTCGTGTGCACGCAAGGCGCATGAAAACCATCAGCTGGACGCGTGTCAGCGCCTAATCTGCCACATAACTTTTATACAACACTGTGGCTTATCTGATCACAAGTGAAAGCATCAGAGAGCGTAGCTTGGAAAGAGCTGCTTTTGACCTACACTGTAACACTGTAAAAACCACAAAACAACGATGAAAATGATGATATTAAAGACTTACTCTAATGTAAAAGCTTTGTTTTAGAACAAGACATGATAAGACTACGGATAAGAGAACCGAACAAGAGTAGTATCGATAAATCCTTGATAGTACCCATCCCTTCTATTGGACTAGGACTGAAGGATTTTCAGCAGAGCAATTTTGATTTAGGTTTAAATCAAAGCGCCGCTGACCTGATGTGACCCAGACTGTGAATCCAGAGCTGCGTTACTGAAACATGACAAAAGGTTGGGTCAAATTAATTTATTTTTCTCTCACAGCGCTGTGCTAGTCCATCCAATCAGCTTCATCAAAATTCATAACACTAACATCTGATATGGTGATACTTCTACTTGTGACTTGCCTTCAGTTCATTGTGTTTACATAATCCACCAACAAACATTAAAAACATGTAAAAATGGTCTCCTATTGAATCAGCGAAGACTTTTCACCTTAATATGACACGCTGCAGACTGAATCTATTAATGCAAGATCAATAAATGTTACGACAGGCGGCCATAACGCAGAGGAAGCTTCTCCGACACGAGCAGACGGAGAGACGGAGTAAAACGAATGAGAGAGATGATTGTGAGTGAGGCAACTGGAGGGATGGAATTCTGAGCAGGTCGTATTTCAGAGAGAGAGAGAGGGGGGTAAAGAGTGAGAGGGGGGTAGAAAGAAGGAAAAGATGAGAGAGAGGGGAGAGAGAGATAGAAAGAGAGGGAGGGGTAGAGAGAGAGGAGAAAGAGGTAGAGAGAGGGGGTGAAAGAGAGAGAGATAGAAAGAAGGAAAAGATGAGAGGGGAGAAGGGAGAGAGGTTGAGACAGAAGAGAAGGTGGGGAAAGAAGAGACAGAGAAGTAGAGAGAGAAAAGAAGAGAGAGGGAGAGAGAAAAGAAGAGGGGGGAAGATGAATTGATGAGAGAGAAAGAGAGAAGTTGAGAAAGAAGAGAGAGAAAGAGTGGGGTAGGGAGGGAGGGATAGAGAGAGAAATAGAGAGAGAGGGAGCGAGAAAGGGAAGGAGAGAGAGAGAGACAAAGAGAGATAGAAAGAGAAGGGGTAGAGGAGGGAAAGGGGGATGGAGAAAGAGGAGAAAGAGGTAGAGAAAGAGAGATGAAAGAGAGAGATAGAAAAAGAAGAGAGGGAGAAAAGAGATGAATAGATGAGAAAAAAAGAAAGAAAGAAGAAAAGAAAAAAGAAAGAGTGGGGCGTAGAGTCAATGGATTGAGAGAGAAATATATATAGAGAGATAAAGGCAGGGAGAGAAAAAGTGAAAGAGAGAGAGATGAAGAGAGGAGGAGAAAGAGATAGAAAGAGAGGGAGAGAGAGATGGGGTGGGAGAGAAAGAGAGCGAGGTAGAAAGAAGGATAGATGAAAGAAAAGAGAGAGAGGGACAGAGGGAGAAATACGGAGAGAGAGAGAGAGAAAGAGTGAGGAGAAAATAGGCAAAAGAGAAAAGAGAGAGAGGGGGACAGAGAGGGAGAGAGACAGAAGAGAGAGGGGGAGAAAATAGAGAGAGAAAAAGCGTGAGAGACGAAGAGAGGGGAGAGAGAAGAGAGATAGAAAGGAGAGAGAGGGGAGGGAGAGAAAGAGAGCGGAGTAGACAGAAGATGGACAAAAGAGAAAGAGAGAGGTGGCACAGAGAGGCAAAAAGAGGAAAAGAGAATGAGAAAGAGAGAGAATATAGAGTGAGGGAGGCTGAGAGAGGAAGAGAGGAAGAGAATGGGTGGGGGAGAAAAAGAGAAGAGGAGAGAAGAAGAGGTAGAAAGAGAGATGAGAGATGTCGAAGCAGAGAGAAAGAGAGAGAGATAGGGAGAAGAGAAAAGAAGGAGGGAGACAGAGGAAGAAAAACTGAGGGGGGGGGGCAAAAATACAGGAAGAGAAAGAGAGTGAAAGAAGGGAGAGAGAGACAGAAGGAGAGAGAAAAGAAAGGTAGACAAGTGAGGAGAGAAAGAGAGAAGAGAAATAATTGACAGGTGCTGTAACTATAACTGTGGAGTCTGAACTTAATGGTCCTCAAAGTAAATTTACACCAAAGACAGTCAGAAATCCTCCCACACGGCTGAGCTACAAACAAAAGAAAAAACTAAAATGCTAACTGCTGCTCTGAAATGACAGTCACAGGAAAAACGTGGCAACTTCAATAAAACAAAGATAAAAGGTTTTCAGCAAAACAAACCCCGGGAGATGAGTGAATCAGCCAAACCGAACAGAGAGCTAAAAATACACTGTTAGGTGTTGTTTCACTCCAATGGAACACATGTTATATAGTGTTGTATCTTATGGTATTATCTGTAGCTTTTTTGTTTGATTAATACATTTCTTGGTTTAAGCTGTTAGCACAAAATGGGTGAAAACTGTAGCCTGGAGCATCAGACGAGGTGAAACAAGGTGAATGAGAGAACAAGAGCAACAACGGTGCGACTATAGAGAGAGAAAGTGTTGCAGAGACTGAACGGGGAAAATGAATCATGATTGTATAGAGAAATCATTGGATGGTGATAACTTTGCTCATTATGATAATCAATATAATTTTCTATAGACAGGTTTATGGTCCAATGATGTGGCAGGGAGAAAGAGAGAAAGACCTTTTAAGACCTTTTAAAAAGGCAATTTACACATAAACTGAGCATTCCGTCTATTCCATCAACAAGTAACCGTAGAAACATGCAACTGTGTTATATTATTAAGAATATTTTTGAGAATTTTTGAGAAATAGTTTTGAAATCTGACAGAAATTGCTTCATTAGAGAGACAAGTCAAGTCTAACCTCAAGTCAAAGAGAGACAAGTCCAAGTTCCAAGTCCAAGAGGGACAAGTTCAAGTCAAGTCCAAAGTCAGAGAGAAACAAGTCCGAGTCAAGTCCCAAGTCCAAGAGAAACAAGTCCGAGTCAAGTCCCAAGTCAAAGAGAAACAAGTCCGAGTCAAGTCCAAGTCAAAGAGAACAAGTCCGAGTCAAGTCCCAAGTCCAAGAGAAACAAGTCCGAGTCAAGTCCGAGTCAAAGAGAAACAAGTCCGAGTCAAGTCCCGAGTCAAGAGAAACAAGTCCGAGTCAAGTCCGAGTCCAAGAGAAACAAGTTCGAGTCAAGTCCCGAGTCAAAGAGAAACAAGTCCGAGTCAAGTCCCGAGTCAAAGAGAACAAGTTCGAGTCAAGTCCCGAGTCAAAGAGAGACCCAAGTCCCAAGTTAGTGGCCACAGTCCAAATCATCTACTTTTAGTTTCAAGTCTTTTCAAATCTTTATATCAAATTTAAAAAAAATTACTACAGCTTTTTTTTCTCTCTCAACTTAGTGATTGTTTGACCATCATCCTCTTTAAAATTAAGTTCTGGTAACAAAGTGAGGGTGGATATGTTCCAGTTTTGTTCATGCAAAGTTACAACAACACAAGCATCAAGTTGTCTCAAGTCTTAAGTCTCAAGTCCAAGTCAAGTTCCACGTCAAGTCTCAAGTCATCAAAATAGTGAGTCAAGTGTAAGTCATGTCTTTCAAGTGCACTTTACACAGTTATGAACCAGCTTACTGTTTGCTAGCTTAGTGCCTGTTTATTTGTTGTTGCAAGACTACAGCTCATCATGTTTTGCAAATTAAAAGGACCGAACAAACACGTCACATTCGTTTAGGCCTAGTCTTGTTTCTGTTTGGGGTGGGGATGTCTGCAGACTATATCCCAGTGACTTTAGGTCTTAAGGCTTTTTCACACCAACACAAACTCCCAGTCGCTGTCGGTAGGAGGAGCGACGCACCGTCTGTTCTAGTCTCTTTGGGGCGCCATCGATGTAAAAAAGCATTCACACAAACACGATCCAAGCAGCCAACAGTCGGCGAACAAATGCCGAGTGAGCATGCGCGTGACGTAACGCTTGACGAAAAAGACAAAACAGAAGTTGTGCGCGAGTAGTTGTCAAACTCTGTGGCGAACAGATTTTTATCTACCTCACGGATTAGGCTAAACTTCTATTTCCCGCTACAGTCCAGCCTTCGTACTACAGCGTACTCCTCCATCTTTTTCCTCGGACAAAGTAGTAGCCATTCTTCTCCGTACTTACGTCTCGTTTGAACCCGGCAAATAACAACAATCCATGCTCAGGTAAATACTGCTTTTCCATAAGCGTCATTTTCGGTTTTCCGCACCATTTTCTTGCCACACTGATTCGCTAGCCACGGGCCAATAAACAGTCGCATATGCGGCAACTACCGACCGCTGACGATGCGACTTTACGAGCAAGTCTTCAAACCTCGCCTCCACGACGTGCTCCGCGCTCCTCTGACCCCCGACAGTGCCATTCACCCAAACACACGTGAGCCGCCTGTCGGCAGAAGTTGCCAACCAGTTCAGACAGGCGACCTCGGCTTGGTGTGAAAGACCCTTTAGGGAGGGAAAAACACCCTGGACAGTGGTCAACTTGTCACTGTTGTTTGGTTAAAGTTGGGTAGCTAACTTTTTTAGTGTAATAAGTGAACGTTGTGTTTTCCACCAAAAAGTCTATGATGAATACAGCACTTTGTGAAAAAATAAGATAACAGACACTCTCTGAATCGCATAATAAAGGATTTTATTTCTAATCAGGAGCAGAATGCAGCGTTCTGATTGGCTGAGCTTGGGTGGCCTCTCCAGTTTCTCTTAAAGAGAGAAAAAAAGACGGTTTTAAGTACAAATTGCAACCAAAACTTAATACATACTCGTTTTAACAATGTGATTTATGAGAGAAAGTTGTCAGATTTAAAACCTATTTGTGTTAGCAGCATGAAAATCAGCTGCCACACCTTTAATACAGGAACACAGACAATCATTCACTCTGTCTTATGCTCAATTATGAATGATTTAGGAGGTTTGGAGAACTAGGAGAGAAACCACAGTAACACAGGGAGAACAAGCAAACTCTACCCAGGGAGATCATCAGATGTGGATTTGACTCGACCCCGGAATTGAACCATCGATCTTCTTATTGGGAAGCCAGAGCTCTAACCGTCTGCTATACCCTGCATGTCAATTAGGGGTGTAACGATTCACCTAAATATTCGAAGTATCGATACACAGCCCTTACGATCCGCTACATCGATCGGCGTTCTACTAGTNGGAAGATGAATGATGAGAGAGAAAGAGAGAAGTTGAGAAAGAGAGAGAAAAGAGTGGGGTAGGGAGGGGGATAGAGAGAGAGAATAGAGAGAGAGGGAGCGAGAAGGGAGGAGAGAGAGAGAGACAAAGAGAGATAGAAAGAGAAGGGGTAGAGGAGGGAAAGGGGGATGGAGAAAGAGGAGAAAGAGGTAGAGAAAGAGAGATGAAAGAGAGAGATAGAAAAGAGAAGAGACGGGAGAAAAGAGATGAATAGATGAGAAAAAGAAAGAAAGAGAAGAGAAAGAAAAAAGAAAGAGTGGGGCGTAGAGACAGAGGGATTGAGAGAGAAATATTAGAGAGAAAAGGCAGGGAAGAAAAAGAAAAAGAGAGAAATAGAGAGGAGGAGAAAGAGATAGAAAGAGGAGAGAGAGAATGGGGGGGAGGAAAGAGAGGGAGGTAGAAAGAAGGATAGAGAAAGAAAAGAGAGAGGGGAAGAGAGAGAATAGGGGAGAGAGAGAGAAAGAGAGTGAGGGAAAAATAGCAAAAGAGAAAAAGAAAGAGAGGGGACAGAGAGGGAGAGAGACAGAAGAGAGAGGGGGAGAAAATAGAGAGAGAAAAAGGTGAGAGACGAAGAGAGGGGGAGAGAGAAAGAGGATAGAAAGGAGAGAGAGGGGAGGGAGAGAAGAGAGCGGAGTAGACAGAAAATGGACAAAAGAGAGAAGAGAGAGGTGGGCACAGAGGGCAAAAAGAGGAAAAGAGAATGAGAAAGAGAGAGGAATATAAGTGAGGGAGGCTGAGAGAGGAAGAGAGGAAGAGAATGGGTGGGGGAGAAAAAGAGAAGAGAGGAGAAGAAGAGGTAGAAAGAGAGATGAGAGATGTCGAAGCAGAGAGAAAAGAGAGAGAGATAGGGAGAAGAGAAAAAGAAGGAGGGAGACAGAGGAAGAAAAACTGAGGGGGGGGAGGGCAAAAATACAGGAAGAGAAAGAGAGTGAGAGAAGGGAGAGAGAGACAGAAGGAGAGAGAAAAGAAAGGTAGACAAAGTGAGGAGAGAAAGAGAGAAGAGAAATAATTGACAGGTGCTGTAACTATAACTGTTGGAGTCTGAACTTAATGGCCTCAAAAGTAAATTTACACCAAAGACAGTCAGAAATCCTCCCACACGGCTGAGCTACAAAACAAAGAAAAAAACTAAAATGCTAACTGCTGCTCTGAAATGACAGTCACAGGAAAAACGTGGCAACTTCAATAAAAACAAAGATAAAAGGTTTTCAGCAAAACAAAACCCCGGGAGATGAGTGAATCAGCCAAACCGAACAGAGAGCTAAAAATACACTGTTAGGTGTTGTTTCACTCCAATGGAACACATGTTATATAGTGTTGTATCTTATGGTATTATCTGTAGCTTTTTGTTTGATTAATACATTTCTTGGTTTAAGCTGTTAGCAAAAATGGTGTGAAAACTGTAGCCTGGAGCATCAGACGAGGTGAAACAAGGTGAATGAGAAACAAGAGCAACAACGGTGCGACTATAGAGAGAGAAAGTGTTGCAGAGAATTGAACGGGGAAAATGAATCATGATTGTATAGAGAAATCATTGGATGGTGATAACTTTGCTCATTATGAATAATCAATAATAATTTCTATAGACAGGTTTATGGTCCAATGATGTGGCAGGGAGAAAGAGAGAAAGACCTTTTAAGACCTTTTAAAGAAGGCAATTTACACATAAACTGAGCATTTCGTCTATTCCATCACAAGTAACCGTAGAAACATGCAACTGTGTTATATTATTAAGAATATTTTTGAGAATTTTCTGAGAAATAGTTTTGAAAATCTGACAGAAATTGCTTCATTAAGAGAGACAAGTCCAAGTCTAACCTCAATCAAAGAGAGACAAGTCCAAGTTCCAAGTCCAGAGGGACAGTTCAAGGTCAAGTCAGAAGAAACAGTCGAGTCAAGTCCAAGTCCAGAGAAACAAGTCCGAGTCAAGTCCCAAGTCAAGAGAACAAGTCCGAGTCAAGTCCCAAGTCAAAGAGAAACAAGTCCGAGTCAAGTCCCAAGTCCAAAGAGAAACAAGTCCGAGTCAAGTCCGAGTCCAAGAGAAACAAGTCCGAGTCAAGTCCCGAGTCCAAGAGAAACAAGTTCGAGTCAAGTCCCGAGTCCAAAGAGAAACAAGTCCGAGTCAAGTCCCGAGTCAAAGAGAAACAAGTTCGAGTCAAGTCCGGCAAGAGTCGATCATCCGAGTCAAAGAGAGACCCAAGTCCCAAGTTAGTGGCCCACAAGTCCAAATCATCTACTTTTAGTTTCAAGTCTTTTCAAATCTTTATATCAAATTTAAAAAAAAATTACTACAGCTTTTTTTTCTCTCTCAACTTAGTGATTGTTTGACCAATCATCCTCTTTAAAATTAAGTTCTGGTAACAAAGTGAGGGTGGATATGTTCCAGTTTGTTCATGCAAAGTTACAACAACACAAGCATCAAGTTGTCTCAAGTCTTAAGTCTCAAGTCCAAGTCAGTTCCACGTCAAGTCTCAAGTCATCAAAATAGTGAGTCAAGTGTAAGTCATGTCTTTCAAGTGCACTTTACACAGTTATGAACCAGCTTACTGTTTGCTAGCTTAGTGCCTGTTTATTTGTTGTTGCAAAGACTACAGCTCATCATCATGTTTTGCAAATTAAAAGTAGACCGAACAAACACGTCACATTCGTTTAGGCCTAGTCTTGTTCCTGTTTGGGGTGGGGATGTCTGCAGACTATATCCCAGTGACTTTAGGTCTTAAGGCTTTTTCACACCAACACAACTCCCAGTCGCTGTCGGTAGGGAGGAGCGACGCACCGTCTGTTCTAGTCTCTTTGGGGCGCATCGATGTAAAAAAGCATTCACACAAATACGATCCAAGCAGCCAACAGTCGGCGAACAAATGCCGAGTGAGCATGCGCGTGACGTAACGCTTGACGAAAAAGACAAAACAGAAGTTGTGCGCGAGTAGTTGTCAAACTCTGTGGCGAACAGATTTTTATCTTACCTCACGGATTAGGCTAAACTTCTATTTTCCCGCTACAGTCCAGCCTTCGTACTACAGCTGTACTCCTCCATCTTTTTCCTCGGACAAAGTAGTAGCCATTCTTCTCCGTACTTACGTCTCGTTTGAACCCGGCAAATAACAACAATCCATGCTCAGGTAAATACTGCTTTTCCATAAGCGTCATTTTCGGTTTTCCGCACCATTTTCTTGCACACTGATTCGCTAGCCACGGGCCAATCAAACAGTCGCATATGCGGCAACTACCGACCGCTGACGATGCCGACTTTACGAGCAAGTCTTCAAAACCTCGCCTCCACGACGTGCTCCGCGCTCCTCTGACCCCCCGACAGTGCCATTCACACCAAACACACGTGAGCCGCCTGTCGGCAGAAGTTGCCAAACCAGTTCAGACAGGCGACCCTCGGCTTGGTGTGAAAGACCCTTTAGGGAGGGGAAAAATCACCCTGGACAGTGGTCAACTTGTCACTGTTGTTTGGTTAAAGTTGGGGTAGCTAACTTTTTAGTTGTAAATAAGTGAACGTTGTGTTTTCACCAAAAAGTCTATGATGAATACAGCACTTGTGAAAAAATAAGATAACAGAGCACTCTCTGAATCGCATAATAAAGGATTTTATTTCTAATCAGGAGCAGAATGCAGCGTTCTGATTGGCTGAGCTTGGGTGGGCCTCTCCAGTTTCTCTTAAAGAGAGAAAAAAGACGGTTTTAAGTACAAATTGCAACCAAAACTTAATACATACTCGTTTTAACAATGTGATTTATGAGAGAAAGTTGTCAGATTTAAAACCTATTTGTGTTAGCAGCATGAAAATCAGCTGCCACACCTTTAATACAGGAACACAGACAATCATTCACTCTGTCTTATGCTCAATTATGAATGATTTAGGAGGTTTGGAGAACTAGGAGAGAAACCACAGTAACACAGGGAGAACAAGCAAACTCTACCCAGGGAGATCATCAGATGTGGATTTGACTCGACCCCGGAATTGAACCATCGATCTTCTTATTGGGAAGCCAGAGCTCTAACCCGTCTGCTATACCCTGCATGTCAATTAGGGGTGTAACGATTCACCTAAATATTCGAAGTATCGATACACAGCCCTTACGATCCGCTACATCGATCGGCGTTCTACTAGTCATCCTCAATCCCAGCCACACATCGATGCAACTTTGAATCGCTTCGAATCTAAGCCCAAAGAATCGATTTATTTAGATATATGGCGAGACATAAACCATACAGACAAACGGCATTCTTAGTAGTGTGTTTTTCACATAAACTTTTCATTAAATGCGCTTTTAATACGCTGGTTTTCTGCGCTGCGTCATCATCAAGAGCCTGCAGCGCTTGTTTCACATGGAATCTACTCCCGGACGGCAACGCCGCTGTACTGCCCAGCGGAGGAGACGGACAGCGGTGTATTCCAAATCATCCTGCAGTGCCGGTGCACACCCGTGCCCGCGAGAGCGCGGATAGCGGAAGCAACGTTACGAGGGACAAAGCCGCGGAGGTGACGCCGAACCGGACCACGGAGGTAACACTGAGAAAAGACTCGAGCTTGAAAAGAACCAGACGAGCTGCAAACACGCACCCAGAGCTGCGACGCCACACTCATGTTTATAAAACAGACTCGCGCATTTGTGTAGGCTTTTAGCTTTTAAACATCAACGTGCTTTGGGTCAAACTCTGCAGATGTTTGTGGATTTAATATTTAATGATAAGTCACAAAGATACAATAAGTTCACAGACTCCCATCTCACTACATCTGTGTGAAAATGATTCAATAAGATGGTGAAATGTGGGTCACTTATTTTATTATGATACAAAACTTGTGTATAAAGGGGAAAAGTTGCAGTTTTTTATGTGCAAAGAAAAATAAGTGTGTTATTAAACTGAATATAAATGTATTACCCTTATAGGCCTACTTACCCTATAATTTTATTATTTGTCATTAAGTTTTGGATTTAATGCAAAATCTTGGTAATGATTTTATTCATGTCGTAAGTTATCAAACTGAATCGAAATATCGTTTTAAAATTGCTGTCTCGTTCCGAATCGTATCGTTCCCAAATACCCCAAAATCGTTTTGTAATCGTATCTCTAGGCTTCATATCGATATGTATCGTATCGTTCTAAAAACGTATCGTTACACCCCTAATGTCAATAGAAACAATAATCATAAATAAATCTGCTTGAGTCTGAATCTACACTTCACTCCAGCACAGGCACAGAAAATCTTACATTTCTCCACAGGATACATTCAGAAACAGTTTCTGCAGAGAGACAGTTCTTCCTGTGGCATCTTCAGCTAAAACAGCGAGTTTTCAGTCCGTTCTACAGCCTCTGCTTCTGTCCCTTCCTCCAATTACAACACAAATCAATACCAGGCTGAGGGAGAGAGTAAAAGGGACATTTACTATGGGCTGTTTTTACTCAGATGGGTTTATACGCACAACAGGTAAAACTGGACAAAAACAGATGTATCGATAATTTTCTGCAATGTTTCAATTATGATATTCAGACAATGTTATATCAATCCAATAGGAAAATGTTCATACATGTTTAAACCAATTAAAGCTTAATGAGCGCAGTTGTTGACAAAAGACATTCTTAAAGGATTTCAGACAAGCCTTACTGATTGATGAGTCAACTTAAAGGTTGTCCAAAATTTACTTGTGTGAGATTTCAACCACACAAGTTGTTACCTTACCTAAACATATTTCCAAAGTTGTTTTGTGTGCATAGATCTATACTTTTTGCATTAGGAGGCTGTCTACATTATTAAAGCCTAAGATGCTCTGTTCTACCTTGTGATGTCATCAAGTGGTCCTTAAAGCGTTAACAGTTATTTTAAGTCTCAAATGAACTGCTTTGCTTTGCAACACAAAGTTGTGGTCTCTTCAGGGAATATTTCAGTTTTACCTGTTGTTCTTTTGAGAATGCCACAGATAGTTTTCAGTTTTAGCAACTAGTGGTGAAACGATCCAATAATGGGATCGAATATCGGTAACGATCCATAAAAATTAGCTGGATTGGTCCAAAAATATCAGCTAAGCTGAGAGTTAAGTTGATACATAATAAATTATGGAAAAATAATTACATAGAACTGACAAACATCACAGATTTTTGCAGAATCAATGAGCAAAGCAAAAAACTATTTTGTGAGCTGAGTGAAGTTAGTTTTCGGTCTAAATGACACAAGACCATTTAGTTCCCTTGTTTCATCTGCGTCGCACAAATAAACTAATCTGATTGCTCAGTATGATTTTGAAACACAGACAGGGGAATGGTGACCAGACCCACTGGATCCCAGGCTATTACTTGGCAAATAAATGTGTTTTATGTCATAATGTGAAAGAATGCAGCTGAAGGAGCAACTTTTCTATGAGAATACATGAGGAGGTCCTAAGTCAATTTGGTCATACAAGCTCGCTCAATATCAGCACAAATATGTATTATTTATTTAATGCTACAAAGACATCTTAATGACAATAACAGTATTTTATTCAATTCTATTTTTGGTCAAAAAGTTACATAGTACACCTTCAAAATCATGATATTGAAATGGATATATCAGAACTAGAAAAAAAGCTGGATCGGTGCAACTTGCAACAGGAAGAGAAGCTGTTTAAATGAGGCTAAAACAATAGCTGTAGCTTCAAGTCGAGCAACTGAAGGACTGAAATGGTTCAAGAAGTTCAAGTCATCTACTCTAAACTATTACAAAAACACAAATGAAGAAAACATGTTCGAATCAGGTCAAAAGCAGAATTGAACTATAAATTGTGTAAAAAAAAATTATAATCAGAGATTGGACGATTCTGTTTTGTCATAATTCGATTCTTGTCTTGATATCTGGGTCACAACAAGTCCGATATACTTTCCTCTTTGTTCAGCCTCACAAGAACAAGCCACTTTTCCTGTGAATTTGCTGAAGAAAACATGGCTTTTCAATAGCCTAAATAACAATTAGTTTTAATATAGTTTTTAGTGGGTTAAGTATAGGTTTATAAAGATAATGTCAACAAAAGTTCATATTTCCTTCACTCTTGGTTAAATTTTCATGAAACAAAATGGGACAGAATAACAAAACTCCCCTCAGTAAGAATAAAACTACAATACGCTGCTGTTTACTTCTTTTGACTGAGAAATGACGGTGGAATCAACCCTTTCCTGACCACAAAAATGACCAAACAGAGCTCTGAAGGGACATGTACTGGACGATTCCTATTTTCTAAACCGTCCCATCCCTAAAAAATACAAAACCCTGATAATATCAACTCTAAACTGTTGCAAAAACACAGATTGATAACTCAACCACGTCCAAAGCAGGACTGAACTGAGAATTGAGTTCGAATGAAGCAGAATAGTAGATATAGTGTTCTGTTGCAGGTGGTCGGTGCGTGCAAAGCGCCTGAGTGTGCATTTCTTACCGGGACTTTCTTTCGTTTTGGTGCAGTAGGGAAGGAGCAGGAGAAAGAGGAGGAGGAGGTGGACCACTCTTCCCCTCTTCTTCAGCCTCGTCTCTCCATCCAAACCAAAAAACAAAAACTGGCCCGGTCCTTGCGCGCTCTCCTCCCGGGGCTTTCCTCAGCGCATTTACCCGCTCGTGGTGAACTCAGTGCTGGGTCTTACGCCTCGTGCGGTTCTCTCTCTTCTCTTCTGCTGCTGGAGTCAGAGAAAGCGCTGTCAGAGGCATTTCTCAGCGACTGCAGGGGCAAGTCCCGCCTCCACCTCCTCCTCTCCCCCCACTCCAGCGCGCGCACCGACGTAAAGCTTTAACTTATCCAGCCAATTAAAGCGGCTGAGAGGATGGATGATGACAATAACGCGAGGACAGGACGGGAGAGGAGAGGACTGACCCGGGCTGCAGAGATGAAGCGCCACTCACGGACTGTCTGCCTGCCGCCGCGGGAACAGGCTGCTCCAAAACACGAGCGACACATTACGCAACAGAGAGAGAGAGAGAGAGAGAGAGAGAGAGAGAGAGAGAGAGAGAGAGAAGAGAGAGAGAGAGAGAGAGAGAGAGAGAGAGAGAGAGAGAGAGAAACTTCAAATAGTGTCCCAGGAGAATACAGTCAGTTGCTGCATAAGTATAAGCATTGTCATAAACGTGAGTGATGGTGGTTATGAACTATATTGAATTGATGTATGTGAGCCTCTCTCTCTCCCTCTCTCTTGCTCTCACCCCTTTCTCTCTCCTCTCTCTCTGTTTTTTCCTCTCTCTTTGACTCTCTCTTACCATTCTCTCGTTCTCTCTCTCTGTATCTCTCTCCCTGTCTCTCTACTCTACCTCTGTCCTCCTCTCTCTCACTCCTCTCCATCTCTCCGCTCTCTATCTATCTATCTATCTATCTATCTATCTATATCTATCTATCTATCTATCTATCTATCTATCTATCTATCTATCTATCTATCTATCTATCTATCTATCTATCTATCTATCTTCTCCCTGCCTCTGTTCTCTTCCTTCCTCTCTCTTCTCTCCTTTTCTCCCTCCTCTCTTTCTCTTCCTGCCTCTTCTTTTCCTCTCTGTCTCTCTCTTTTCTCCCTATCTATCTCTCTCTTCACCCTGCCTCTGTCTCTATTCTCTTCCTTCCTCTCTCTCTCTTCTCTCCCTCCCTGTCTCACTTTCCTCTCTGTCTTTTTCTTTCTCTTCCTCTCTGTCTCTCTTCTCCCTCTTTATCTCTCTTTGTCTTTCTCTTTCTTCTCTCCCTCTCTCAATCTCTCTTCTCTCTCTCTCTTCTATCCCCCCTCTCTCTCAAACCTGTACCAGACTATCCAGGCAAATGAATCCTGATCAAGAGTGTATTGTGAAAAGACCCTTTGAAAGTTGAAAATCTTTGACTCTCACTGTCGAGAACAAACACAAATATTTAAGTTAATTTAATTTACTGGTCTTAGGATTTATTTATTTTTTACAGTGCATGTGCAGGTTACATATCCAACGATGAAGCACGGTGGCACAGCTGTTAGCGCTTTGGCTCTACAGCAAAAGAAAATCCTTAATTGATTCCAAGGACCAGGAGCCTACTGACTTTGGGGGCGGTTTAGGGCTTAGGCAAACTAGGCAGTTTCTCTGATGTCATCTAATGGAAAGAGCATGTGTGTGTGATGTACAGTTCCATATGAAATCTTACCTAGGGTGCCAAAAGGGTTAGGGCTGGCACTGGGACCATGTTATCCTTGTGTCTGGTTTCTCTGCAGATGCTCCGGTTTCCCTCATCACTAAAAGCATGTCCAGTAGCCCTTCCACACTCCAGGATGGAAATCAGCTGTAAAGCTAGAATCTGGTGAAGTATCTCTGCCAAATAAATGTAATCAAAGTAAATTATTGTGTTGCAATGACAAAGTAAAACAATAAAGTCATATAAGGTTTCACACGGGCCACAAACAGAGATCAATCTGTAGGTCCAAGAACCAATTCTCAACAAAGACATTGAATTAAATAGAAAAACTACACACAATTAGACAAAAAAAAAATAAATAAATAAGATAAAGGGCACACAGACCTTACGTTCACGTGCGTCCTGACCACACTGGTCCTGTCCACACTGGTTAAGTCCTCACTGCCCTGTTCACACTAGTCCTGTCCTCACTGGTTCTGTCCACACTAGTCCTGTCCTCACTGGTCCTGTCCACACTGGTCCTGTTCACACTGGTGATGTCCCACTGGTATGTCCACACTGGTCTGTCCCACTGGTCCGTCCACACTGGTCCTGTCCACACTGGTCCTGTCCCACTGGTTCTGTCCACACTGGTCTGTCCACACTGGTCCTGTCCACTGGTCCTGTTCACAATTCCTGTCCACACTATTCTGTCCACACTGGTATGACAGATCCGTGTTGGTCCTGCACAGTCGGGTCTTCAGCACGTGGAGGTCGTGACCTCTGCAGGTCTGTAGAGGTACTACAGGGGGTCATGAATCATTTGGTTTGTGTTTGTGTAACGAAGTGGGAGGATTTTTAGTCTTGTGAAAGTCCTCCAATGATTATATTTATCCTGAATATCATCTGTACTTTTTGTTCTTGTAGTTTTCTGTTGCAACTGTGCAGTTTTAGGATATCATTCGATTTATAAAACACATTCTCATATTGACCACCAGAGTGCGCTACGTGTCCTTTATATTTGAATCATTCCGTTCTTCCTGAGTCTTGTTCTAAAATAATCTAACAAAACAAAGACAAGATCACTTTCAGAACTCTTTTGGAGAAACATCTGAATGTAACTGGATTGTTATTTATCTTGTTGGACAAAGTCAAAATCCTGTTAGACAATATGACAATTCTATTTATCTAAAGGTGGGCCGAAGTCATTGTTTTGCAAGTCTCATTTATGTCTCAAGTGTTTGGCTTCAAGTCCAAGTCAAGAGAGTCGAGTCCATGTCCACTTTTAGTTTTATGTCTTTTTAAGTCGTTTTTATCAAATTATTGAACACAGCTTGTATTTGGCATCTTAATTCATATATATATTATACGTGAGAAGTGAAGAGGGAGTAAAATCACACATTTGATTTTTTGAGGAGTCGCACCAGGTTTTATCATGTCACAGAGCTCCTCCAAGTCCAAGTCAAGAACCGAGTCTTGAGTCACTATTTGATTATTTATTGACACTTTAGTTGAAATAACGAACCAAGTCAGACTTGCAAACTTCAGCTTTATCCATCTGAACTATTTTAAAATCCCACCTTTAATAATTATTGGTCTTACTTCCATTACAATCCTTACTAGTTCAGTTAGCCTGTGCCACGGGTTTCCAACCATGAGAGCAACTTTTACAAAACTCAACTGGTAGTGAGCACAAGAATTTGACGATGAAAGTGGCACATTAGATGCTGTTATGAAAGATTATCCATTAAGAAGTAGACACAATGCAAAGCTGCAATTACAGCTGAAATAAGCATGCAATAAATACATTTTGAGTAAAAAAGCAAAATATACATATTTCTAAAATCCTTTGGCGACTTACTTGGCAGGTGATGGCAAGCTATTGATAGCTCCTGAGCTCCAGGTTAAACACCCCTAGCCAATGCTAAGAGGTATAACTACTGCTGCACTTTTAGGAAAACCAAAATTGAGGCCTGATTTTAAATAAAAGACTTATTCTAACTTTTAAATTGTGTCAGAATAAAATGAGGCAAAACCTCACACTAACATTTTACACACGTTCTTTTTTATTTGGCCTCCAGTGATTTTCATGAACACTTTCTGGGATTTCTGGACACAGGACTTGTTTACTGTAAAAGAAAACATCTTTAAAACTTTAAAAAAACATATTCTGTTAATTCTATTTCATGTCTAAAACATCACAACAAACTAATTCTACAATGGACACTAAAACACTGACTATTTTGAGCTCATGTCCCAGCAAATGTATCTAAAACCACTGATTTCTTCCAGTTTTACACAAGACATGTCCCAGATGTCCTCGTTCTACACCACGTTAAAACCTAGTAGAAGTACACAGGGACAAATATTATCCTTAGAACAACACCAAACACAAAAGCAGCGTTTCATTTCTACAAACATACATTTATTGAGTCCATTTCGCTGTTTAATCTCAACAAACATAATGTACATTTCACGTCTCTGAGAAAGCCTTTGTTCAGCAACTCAAACGCAGAAAAAACCTCTTTATGCAAGTCGTACACATGTCCAAACGACGGCCATCTTAAAGTGGTTCAATAAAACCCAAACATTTACAAAGGGGTTAAAATTCTGTACAAAATCATTTATATTAGTTCCCCCTCTGCTATTGGTTATTCTTTTAACAAAACAGGCTAAAATTCAGACTATTTCAAACACAACAGGTGCTCGACAAAATAGTGAGGTTATACATAATATTATAAATGTTCTGTACTATTTATACTTTATTTTCTCTCATTGCAAAGGACGGCAGCCAGTGCGGTCCACTCACATTCCTCCAAACCATAAAAACACACATCTGTTTTGTACTTTGCGTGCCACTTGGACCATTATTATCGTCTGACAATGGTAGAACAAAGAAATGGTGTTGATCCCTGAAGAAAAGACAGTTTAAAAGGATCGTATAATGTTTTGTAGATGTGTCTTTTGATCTTTGTGCACGATGGAGGAGCAGAGGGGTTGTACAAGAAGAATAATTTAATGTAATGAGTGTTTATGGAGAAAAAAAAAAAGATAATAGGACTTTTATAAGGCCTTTAATTCCGACTTTTTTTGTATAGCGCTTGTTGAAAGAAACCGTATGGAAGATTTGAGTTCAGATTTCATAAACATGTTCAAATGTACAACTACTTCTACAGAAAGTCACATTTTCTGTTTTGATTTTCAGGAGGATTATCCAATCAGAAAGCAGAATGAGCCTCACATGACTCTCATTTGCGTTGCCAGTTTGGTTTCTATAGTTCTATTCGCACGGCCTAATATTTACCTGTGGACCTCGTAATGTAAATTGTAATAATTGCAGACGTCATCTGAGTTTCTACTCCCGTGCGAATCGTCCATGTCTGTAAAATGTCTGTATGTTTCCTCTGAATTTTACCTCCTGTAATTCTAAAGCTGCGCGAATGTGTTTGTCTGTGTTTTTAATCCGAGAACAGTTTATAAATAAATTAATATTGACTCTCTTTTAACAAAATTAATTACTATTTTTTACGGAGCATTTCAAATGAAATGTGTTTTTTTTCTTCGATTAAAACGATAAAGATTTATCAAACTATGATTAAAAGTCGTACAACAACCTCGCTGTCGTAGAAAGTCGAGAAGATGGATGTTTGAGGGAAAAGTTTGGACAGAAAAGTGGACAGAACTCTGCAAAGTTTGGATTATCATCACAAATGGATTAAAAAGAGAGTCTTCGGCTGTTTTGTAAGAAATCTGATGGTGTGGATGTGAATTTAACGATGAACACAAGAATGTGACGAGGAGCCACATTTACGCTGCCGCATCTCAAGTAAGCTAACACTAATTCAAGTTAAAACAAACCGAAACCACGAGAAACGCTCATTTCATGAATGATGTAAAAGGTTGTTGCCATGCGGCAAGGACTGTCGCCATTTCGGAAAGTCTGTAAAAACAAGAAAATCACAGACATCAAATACCCCGTGCGAATGCCTGTAAAAAAAAAAAAACTCGTGGGGTAATTAAAGTTTACAACATCCCGAGGTAAATATTTTGCCGTGCGAATAGGACTGATTTTCGAACCATTATTCAGGAAGTTTGAGCTCATTTCCTCCATATCACAAACACAACTGTCTGTGATAGGCTCATGGAGTTGTTTCACACAGTTCTCATTAAACTCCACCCACACTGTGAATAAAACTGACTCTTTATGCTGAACCATGACAGAGATTCACGTGTCTGACAAAGTGACTGTGAGGTGATTACCCATGATTCATATCAAAGTTTGTTTCAAAGCTCATTCCTGATTGGTCAGTAGTGACTCTTCATTTCACTCACTGGCAAACCCAAGATACTATTTGATTGTAATATTCTTTTTAAAACCATTATTTGTGCATCTTACATATGGTTCCTTTAAAATCCTTTAAAAATTGAGCTTCAAATAACCAAAAACATGACACAACACAAGACTGGACCAGGTATTTTTGCATTTATAATAGAAATATGGTAATCTTTTCTATCCAAGTATTAAAATGTATGATTCGATTGCGAGTTTGTTTCGGTGCAGCTAAAACCAAACACAGAAAAGTGGTTTGAAGACGATCGTGTATGAACAGGTCCAAAAACGTCCAGGCAAACATTTCTCTCGTATCAAAACCACCCAAAGTTCCATTAAAATCTCCACGAGTGAATGTGCAAATATTCAGTTACTTAATGTCGTCTTGCAGTCTTTGACGCCGACATCCCACGACCGTTAAAAAGGGCTCAATCATTGTCTTTTTGTTTTTGCAGAAATCGGCTGAAATGAGTCCGTTTATGTGCCATTAACATCTCAATATTTGTTCATATTGTTACACCCGCAAAAGTATCTAAAGAAAGAAACAATGAATCCATGTTTTTTGTTAAAAGAAGGTTAATCATTGTAACAGACTGCCTGAATGTCTTTGGCTTGTGTTGTAACATCTGTATTACATGTATTTGCCTTCATGTCAAATACTTTCTCTTCATTTATCAGGCTTTTGTCTTTCTATATTAAAATGAAACAGATCTGTTGTAATAAAATGGACTTGATACCATAAAACTCTTAAATATACTGTGTATTTATATTGTAAAAAAGTACAATTTGATGTATTGAAACCAAATTAAAGAAAAATGGGAGTGTTTGCACAAATCTAGAGCTGGTTGAAGGACCTATTTTTACAAATTATTGTTGAAAAAGTCATCCATAAAGTTGTGTTCTGTTTAATTCACACAAGTTTGAAAATTCTTGCTATCTAAATACTCCTTGTGATGTCATTAAGTGGTAGTATAACCCTAAATTTTTGTTTGGTTGTTAAACTATGCATACAAGTATGGTGCCTGAATAGCATTGCCTACTGCTTTGAGTTTGGCATTTTTAGTGCAAACTTGGCAAAAATTAGAAAGTTTCAAGTCAAAATGGTCATACGCCTCAGTGGTTCCCAACCTTTTTTGTCCCAAGTACAACCTAAATTTTGTCTCACACGCAGAGTACTCCCTCACTTGTGTAACAAATATGTTTTCTAGTAGAATAATGCTAATTGTTGGTTTTGTATTCTCTTGTTTTTGTAAAAAAGCTGGCTTCAAATGCCTCAAAAATATAAAAAAAAAATTCATTCTAAATACATTTCACCTTCTATTAAAGTCTGAAATCATTCCAAGAACTCCTGCTTGGGAAACACTGGCTCTATGTGACGTCAGTGTGTGTTGCTCATTCAAAACTAAGCACTGAATGTCAATTCAATCACACTGCTGCTCTGCCATCTTAAGCGCCACCTTTATCCTTTTCCTAATGCTTTTCAATGAGTTTGCTGTTTGAAAAGGGGTTTGTGGGCGGAGTTTAGGGGATGAGCTTCACTTTCAAAGCTAACCACTATTTGAAGCAGCTAGTTTGTCTTTTTCCACCAAAAAGTGAAAGGCATTAAAAGATAAAAAGCAGGGCTCTGATTGGCTGTGCTTGGGTGGTCCACTCTAGTTTCACTTTGCTGTTGATAAAAAGATGCTGATCAAATGGTGTAGGCTTTGTGAGAGCGAGGAATACAAAGTAGAACTATAACATTTTTACCTGATTAAATGTCTATAAGTCATTCCTATGGTTACATCATATTTTGGGGGCATTTTAAGCATAATGTTGGCTTTCTCCGCTGCCTCCTGGTGGAAAAACAGGACATGCAGTTTCTAGATCCTGCCTACATCCTGACCTGACCAGATCTACTAAGAAACTCTGGATCTCTAATTACTAAATACTACACAAGACTAAAGCTACACATAAATAAGAGAAAAATTATGTTTAGTTTTGATTTGAGAGGTTAGTCAGTGTATTTAAAAAAATTAGCTGTAGAAAGAGTTCTGCTTTAAATTGCGAGCGTGATAATCAGGCATCCCAAATTTAAAAACTTTAAAATGTTATTGTTTTGTTCAGTGTTGCAGGTGTAGTAGAACTTAATGACATCACAAGGCGAACCAAAAATGTTTTAGCATTCTAAAAATGTAGAATTTAAAGTAGTTAAAAACGTGTGAACAAAACAACACACAACTCAAGTTATTGATGAGAAAATGACAGTATGAGATAAAAACTAAGCATGATTTAGGCCCTTTAACTCCTGGTAGTTTCCATGGTGACGTCAGTGCTGGGAGGAGCTCAGGTGAGGGAGGGGCGAGCTGCTGCTGTGGACCAGTGTGGGCCCCTGACTGTGACTCAGAGTGTGGTTGTGAGCGCCCCCCTGTGGCTGCTGCAGGATGTGCACGACTCGACTCAGAGATTCTGTGGAGGCGAAGGCCAGATACTGACAGCAGAGCCAGTCCTCCAGCCCGACCCCACAGCCCGAGTCCATCGAACGCTCGGCAAACTTAATCATCATCAGAGTCCGCTTCAGGTCCAGCCAGTTCTGCAGCGTTGCCTCGCAGTGTGACGCCCCCGACAGGCCGGCTGTGGTACTGCAGCCTAAAGCAGTGAACAGGTCCTCTCTGGGCCCCCACAGCAGGCACTGCAGACAGGCCCGGGCCTCGGACATGCGGATCCTCTCTGTGGGGTTCACCGTGAGCAGCAGGCGTGCCAGTCTCTGCAGACCCTGAGAGTACAGTGACCTCACAGGCAGAGCGGGCAGGTCGGCCCACGTGTACTCTCTCTCCTTCAGCTGGGGGTGCTCCTCAAACGGGTTGGGCCTGTGCAGCATCTCGTAAATCAGGATTCCAGTCTGAAACTCGTCACATTTACGATACTGAGTGGCTGTGATGATCTCAGGAGCCAGGCGAGACTGGTCCTTTAGAGTCCCAGGATCCACCATCAGTGACGACTTCTGTTTGGCCTGAGAGAAGTTACTGATGATGAGACGAGCGGGGCAGGTGGAGCTGGAGGCAGAGCTGGACAGACTGGCCGTGGAGCCGCTGGCGTTGGTGTTGTTGTTGGGTTCAGACGGCTCCTGGGCCGACGGGCTGAGCACCAGCAGAAGGTTCTCCAGCCGCAGATCACAGTGTGTAACATGAAAAGGCTTCATGTGCTCCAGCCCAGAGCACAGCTGCAGAAGCAGCAGACACACCTGCCTCTCATACAGCTCTGGGTTTGAAGTGTGACGAGGCACACCGTCCTGTACAAAGTCTGCCACAGTTTGGAAGGGAACCTCTCGAGTGATCACCACGACTCTGCTTTTCAGAGAGCCACAGGTCAGACCACTGCCGGAGGACGCTTCCTCAGCTTTACCATTGTCTTTGGACTCTGTGGGTTTGGATTCATTACTTTCTTTGTCTTTCAGTTCATCCTCTTCTTCTTCCTCCTCCTCCTCTTCTTCCCAGGGCAGCAGGCGTCCCGGGACATCAGCCAGGAAGTGTCCACAGTCCTGCTGAATGTTGAAATGCACCGGCAGACTCTGTCTCACGGCCAGGCTGTGGAAGAACTGCTGCTGAGTCCCCTTCACTTTACTACGGCAAATCTGGAATGAAAAGATGAGACGAATTATTATCTACACATGCTGACGTGAGTTTATAAACAAAAAGACACATTTCCTGTTTTCACAACTCAAGGACAACATTCCCTCCTCTTCCGCTGATCTACATAAACTAGTGGATGATTTATCTGAGTTCTTTGTGAGTGCTGACTTTGACCTTGGTGGTCTGTGGCCTGATTTATGCAGGTTTATTAGACACTGACACAGCCTCACCTTTAACTCTGACTGTGTAATTGTGCAGGAATGTGCTGCTGTCTCCTGTTTGTTTAGACACGTTTGCTCAGAGGCACAGACAGAAGATTGTTCTGACTTTAACACCTCCAAACAAAACTCAGGGCTTTTTCACACTCTTTGCAGCTTCAAGTTAAAGTATAAAATGAATAAGACTACTACAACTACAAGAATGCTTTTTCATATATAAGACCTACTATGTTACTTTGTCATTCATTAAAAGTGTTCCAAGTTTCAATATTAGATTTCTGTGGAGTCATGCCAGTGATTGTTACACAGTTTCACAGAAAAGATATAACATCATAATGTTTGCTGTAAGAATGGACCTCAGTCAATGAAGCTTTTGGTGGTTAGCATATTTAGCAGATAAAGTTGACCCAGTTCCATATTTGGGAATTCATGTCAAGTGTCATGGCAACCACAGAGCCATCAAGAGACAGGCTGAATAATACATGCCCCTTCAATCAAGCTGGGTCTGATTGTCGTTGTTTATATTTTTGTATATAAAGTGTAGTCAATGGTGAAATATAAACGCCAACTTTTTTAGAACAGTGTCAGGTAAAGATGTTGAATTTGAAAGCAACATTACAGGATGTTGTCCACCCTTTATAGACTCGGTAATAGGCTGAAATAATGAATAGACAAATTGTGACTCCTAAACGATGAGATAACTGTTATCTGGACCAGGGAGGGCTATTCAGCTGTATTTTCCAGAGTCTCAGGGCCAAAGGTACACAACGCAACGCAAATTTTCAACTTTTAACACAATAAGAGGCGCAGAAAACATTCACACAACTTGATCTGTTTTGACTTGTAAAAAAACATGCTATATTATATTTTCTGTCAAAAGTCAAAATATTTCATCTACTTTTTTCCACAAACACCCTTCAGTACTGAACTAAACCAGGGCATGACTATAGAGGGATTATCAGTCAACATCGACGTTTCTACTTGTCATCTGTAGAAAGAGACGCTGTCCGTTTAGTTGGCTGGGGATACTGATCAAAACAACAAAATGGGTCGAGAGCTAGCTGTTTGGATCAGGTATGAACCGGTCTGACAGACCTGAAGCTTGAGACAGTGTTTTTCTCTGTTTTTTCACTCACCTGAATGTAACATGTCTGAGTTGTAAAGACAAATTTCATTCACATATGCTGATTTAGCGGCATAACTTTTGTTTTCGCAAAGTGATAAACTTCTGTAGTTAGTTGACAACAGCACTGGCAAGTGTTGCTTCTACAGCTTGTGTCAATCAGCCACAGCTCTTTCTACTCACAGGTTGCGCGCGCATCTTCCATGTTAATAAACAAATAATCCCTCTTTAGGTTCTGAAAACACAACGTATTACTTCAAATTGTAACAAAGACTTTTTAATACTTTTAAGGGCCTTATTTTAAGCTAATTTAATTGATCAACTTTTTCTTTTTAAATGCAGACACCTTGAACAAATATATTTTCCAGTTTGGAGCCTGGATCGGTAGCAAGATTTTTGTTGGAGACCCTGATTGGTCCCTGGGCCTTAAATTGAATATCCCTGATCTAGACAAAATAGATTCTAAAATACAAAAACTTACAGACTTTTTCTTGAGAATTTTTATCTGTATTACACTAACATTATTTGTAAATATTTTTCTTCTATTATAATTGTAACCACTTGACCTGGCTACAAAAATATTGGTAACAAGACCTGATTTACTTCTATTCACCTTATTCTGCCCCGCCCACATTTCTTTGCAGCACACTTCCTGTGTAGCTCAGTTAAGGTAGCTAACATGTTAGCTTGCCTGTCTTGCGGAACAATAACAAACACATATAATGACAGTTTTAAGTATAAACCAAGTGACTGAAATCTAATAACTAACTGCAGCTAAACAGGAAATACACTGCCAAGAAAAGTGGTTGGAGCAGAATATGGTGAATAGAGTAAATCAACGTATGACTATCATGAATCCAAGAAAACTTCTCCTCAACTTTCACATTCACACACAGTAAAACGTAGCCACATTTTAACTCGTTATGTCCAGTTAAAAATTACACGTTGTAGCTGCTAATGTGCCTCAGGTTCAGGGACATCTGCGTCGTCGTCTGGGGCCGGTTTAAAGATCTATTAACGTGACGTGCCGGGGAAAAGCTCTAATTGGTAGTCTCCTCTCCTGCTTGTTGCTTTATTTATAAAAGCGCCAGAGAAACACGGGGATTGCTCTGGAGGAGTGTGCTAATGTGAAGACTCTGCTTTGAAGTGCAATGGAGCGCGCCGAGCTGCAGAGTTAATAATGCTACCTTCATCTCTCTCTCCATCTGTGGTTTTGATTTAGAAAAGTTTTCCAAGGAAGCTACTGATCAGTTCTTGCTACTTCTTTTCCGTGTGGAGACAAACATCCGGCGCAAACGTAAAGGGAACGCAGTAACAGAATGTAAGCAAAGTCAGGTCGTAGCCTCGAGGCAGACTGTTCTGAGAAGATCATTGGGCAACATAGGCTTTTAAAAACTACTCTCTGCTGCTGCAAACAAGTGGAAAGTAAAAGATCAAGTAAAAGATGAATGGGTTTAACAGTTATTAAATAGTGTATTATTATAATTAAATGGAAACTCACATTGTTAAACTGTGAATAAAAAGATATTGGGTCTTCATCCCTCCTTACAAACCATGATCGTTAAGTGACTCATTATACATAAAAGGCAGCATGTAAAGACAGCATGTTCAGAATAGGCCCTTTTCACGCTGCGGCTATGCTAGCTCCGGTTTGCGAAATACCTGTGGATAGTTCCTTCTTGTTCCATTCAATCCTTATGGGGAATTTGCCGAGATGCACTAATATTAATTATTATTTAAAAAATTCAAAGCACTGAGCGGATTTCAACTAGATAACCAATGGCAGTGAGTTCAGAGCTTCTTATACGAGGTAAATACTTCACCAGAGAAAGACTGTGTGTTTATAAAAGTGCGTAAATTTCGTGCAATGCTAAATGCTAACAAATAAATTGGGCAAATATAAAACAGACAATTTGATAAAAATACATGACATCCTAGGCAGATTGTTTATGTGTAAACCTAGTTCAATTTGTAAAGTTATTTTAAAATTGATAAATAAATTAAATACAAGTTAGCATTAGCTTCAGAGACAAAACGGCTCATTTTATAAACACATGGTGAAGTATTTACCTCGTATGTGAAGCTCTCGTATGATTGTCTGGCGTAACTTGTCCAGTTTGTAATTAGTTTACGGCATTTGAGCTAGCCTCCCGAGGGAATGAAATGACCGGAAACAACAATCCACTGGGCTTTTCACACCGGAACAAGCTAAGCCGCAGCGTTAAAAGGGCCTATTGTGCAATTATGAGGAAAATAAATTGAGTACTCCTGCTTTAAAGGCACTACCTGATTTTTTTTTTTTTAACAATACAATATTTAAACATTTTATTTTTCTCCAAGCACAGATAATCAAAGTATCTCCGCGTTGCCCTGTCTATGTTCAGTTTGTTCACTAAAAACAATGAAGTTCATCTAATATTGTTGTCAACATCGTAGGTAACTGTCGTTAGCATACCTCATAACAGCTGTGAAATATCATATTAGTTAAGTAAACAAAACATGTAGGTTGAAAAAAAAAAGAAATGGCATATTTTGTTTTTTTACAACCATTTAAAGACGCAAACAGTGAGTGTAACACCTTTAACTTTAGCCATATTATCAAGTTACCATGTTCCTTTAAACATTCTGAAAAAAGACTGAATGCTCCCATTGTCCTGCTTTGTCACATTTAAAAATCCATTTAGAAAGTCAATTTATAATGCTCATCCTCACCTTACCTTAACCATAATCTTAAGACTGTTCTCTAATAGTAATCATAACTCTATATTAAAGCTTTAAACCAGAAGTGTCATTTTCACCAAAGGGATACACTGGCTTCATGGTTGTCCTCAATGGGTTGATTGTTATTATAAGAGTGTAATAATCCTTACTACTTACATAATACAAATAATAATCTCTGTTGTTGATATGTAGCTACTCATTCATCTGATTGATTTAAGACAACCAAAATACTCCTTGTGCTAATATAAGATTAAACTAAACTTCACAAGACCTCGTAGGCTGCATAAAAACATGTGGAGCGCTGCTTCCTGTAGGGATGAGAGTATCCATAGACATCCCAAGTGTCGATGTATCAATATTGACTCCTTAAAGTTGGGGTAACTACCAGTAACTTTTTTAGTTGTAAGTAAGTGAACTGTATGCTTCCCACTAAAATGTACATGATAAATGCAGCACTTTGTGAAAAAAAAACTTTGCTGAGTACTGTCTGAACTGAATAATAAAGAATTTTAGAAAAGCAGCACTCTGATTGGCTGTGCTTGGGTGGTCCTCACCAGTTTCACTTTCCAGTCTGTAAAAACGAGTTTTTAAGCCATAATTACAGCCAAATAAATACATACAATACATTATGTGTCAAAGGAATTATGACAGGAAGTTATCAGATTTAAAATCTAAATTTTCAGTATTGATTCTAGAATGCAAATATCAGTACTACTTTGCATATACAAATGTTAAGCGAAGCCAATATTTTTTGACTAGTGGGACATTTCTGGATTGTTTTGTGTCAAACTCACAGCAGCAGCTTTTAAGTCCAAACGCTGTGTTTCTGCTGATGTGTTTATCCTTTTAGAGACTATCTGAAATATTTTTATACATACTGTATATCTTTTGAAATACCTTCATCTGTAAGGTTGTAGTGCATTGTATTGAAAAAATTCTCTCAAAATATTCAGTGTCACATTGATACCAAAAACTGTGGTCGACCCATTAGTAGTGGACCTCGTGTTTGATGCATGTGCTCTAAGCTTAACTTTATTAAAAATTCTCTTTCCACAACTTTCAGCACTGCAGATGAGCACCAGAACCACAGTCGTCTCATCTCCAGACCATCTCCAGACCAGCTTTCTCACCTTGATGGCGTAGCTGACTGATGGATCCTTGGCGTACGAAGCCGTGTAATAAACCGCATCTCCGGCCTCGCAGCAGGGCTTCCCCGTCACCAGCCGAAAATCTGACCAACTGTCCATCCCAAACCTCACGTGGTCCTTCTGTCCCGCCATGAACCTGTCCTCACACTTCGCCGCCAGTTTCCTCAGCGTGTCGCGTGGAGCCCCCTGATCCGCCCCACCACCTCGTCCCAGCTGTCCAGGCCTTTGTACAGAGCCGGTCTTTGGGAATGCGCCTGCTTCGAAGTCCCGCCGTTATTGACATTTCTGCTTTTGCTGCTGGTTTTTGTTCGTCCAGCCAAACACTCCGTACTCAAATATCCCTTTCTCTCTCTTGGCGCTGAGTTTTGAGCTAGCAGACACGACATGCTATTCACAGGTCGAGATTTATGGTTGCTAGGTCTCTCCAAAGAATCTCCGCTCTCTTGATCTTGTAAGCG
Organism: Mugilogobius chulae; assembly: GCA_038363315.1. Taxonomy (NCBI): domain Eukaryota; kingdom Metazoa; phylum Chordata; class Actinopteri; order Gobiiformes; family Gobiidae; genus Mugilogobius; species Mugilogobius chulae. The sequence continues at coordinate 3,682,094 of CM076410.1, forward strand.
ATGCGGTTCGGAGCTCATGGAAGAACTCTGGCTTGCCGTTTCCCAAGTGTTGTCGAGATCGTACAAGGGATTGGCGACGCTAAGGTTTGTTCCTCCGGGTTTGGCTTCTCCTCTGGGTTTCGGGGTGTCTTTACAGTGTCCCAGAGAGGGTTCGGTGCAGGATCGCGGGACGTTTTTCTTAGGCAGAGGCGGAGGTGTGGCTTTGGGGAAAGGCGGGTCGTCCAGATCGAGGGAAGCCAAGGTGTCGTTGGAGGATTTCATGTTGCGAGGTTGTTTGGTCGGGATCATGTTGGCTCGAGATTGACCTGGAAACAGAAAAGAGAAAAAAGTTTAGAAAGCCAGAACAAGTCAGAAGAAGAGGGCATTCTGGCAACTGTTTTGTCTGATTCAGTAATGCAGGGCTGGGCAATTGTTTCTACTCGAGGGACAGCAAGTGGTAGAGGGCCGGACTGCCAACATTGATTATTGCAAACACATTGACAGATTATAGAAGACTAGTACAAATAAAAGGTTTGCTCTACTATAATTACCTTGTAGCATTTCAAGATTAAGCGAATAATTTTATGAAAATATAGTTGAAGCTTAAAAAAGTTAAGTATATTTTACAAGAAAAAAACGAGAAAAAAGTCATGTGTTTTCTGAGAATAAAGTAGAGGCAAGAAGTTTTTTTATAGATTAATCTTGAAGTTTTCTGAGATTAAAATCGTAATTTTTTAAGAAAAAAAAAACACCTAAACATTATCCAGACTTGGACTTGGATGAGTCAAATGTTTGCATAAAAACACACAACTGATTTTAGTATTTATAACAATGTCAATGATCCAAATTACAATTTTAATCTCGTAAACCTTCAAGTTTAAATTGAAAAATATTTTTTTATGACTTTCTCATAATGTTGTGAATTTCATCTTTTATTGTTACAAGTTTATTTTCGCAGCCAAAGTTTTCCTCTCTTAAACTCTTGCATTTCTGAAACAGGTCGCCAGTCACATTTGGCCCCCGGGCCCCAGTTTGTGATAATGCAATCAAAGTCTGTGATCTGTTTGTGTGTCTCTCTCCTACGTGACAAGGCTCTGCTCCTTGTCTTATTCACAAAGTCACAGACTATTGATTAATTAAAATTGAAATGAACAGTAAATGTGACCAATTAGAAGCAGCGCAGGCGGGATTCAGACTTTTCATTGGTTTAAATCCTCCTCCAAACAAGTGATGGAATATGTTGCATTCAAGTAGATTTTATTTAAGAGTTGTTTTGATGGGATTAAAATCAGAAACGGCAGCTGGAGTGTAAAAAGTGTAGAACCAGTGTTGCTACAGCTGTCTGCTTTTTCATTTTATTGTATTTTTGGTGATCACTTCTGATGCATAAGCGCTGTCACAGAGGTTTGTAATGGTGTGTGTTCGGTAAACTCACTGTTGGGCCTGTGTCTGCTGCGTAAAGGCTGTTTGTCCTGCGTTGTTGTGGTGGCTGACGGTGTAATCCACATTTAGCACATTTTTGTTCTTCCATCACACTCACGCACAGGTTTGAGCAGAAGTCTGGGTCACAAACCAGGACTATAACTTCACTGGTCAAATATAAAGCAAAGAAAATGCCCTGATGTGGAGGATGAGCGTGTGGGAGGGCATCTGTCACTTTGTGGATCTGATTCAGCGGCAGGTGTGCAGTGATTTAATCAGAATAAATAAAAATTCTGGTGTGAAATGTCTAATAAAACACACGCAACAATGGAAAAATAGAGTTTATCTTGTTCCATAGATGTTTGATTCACAAATTAGGCATAGATGTTAACAAAATCAAGCACTTTTTTTTGTAAACGGAACTGTTCATATGCACATTTCTAAACCTAGACCTGCCTTCCAAACATCTATCTATTCGTACGTTCCAAAAAGTGCGGTTGTTATACAATTTTTTGAAGAATATTCAGCAATAATTCATCCAAAAGAAAAAGTACACTAGATTTCCTAATATTAGAAAAAGCCTCACAGCAGGATGAGAGATGAAGAACCTTGTTGCCATGGAGAAATTTGGACAAAATGAAGATATCTGAGGCAATGCATGGAAACCAAAACACGCATCAACACAAACAAACCAATACAAATCAAAAAGAATGAACATAAAGTCAAACATTAGCAAAATAATTACTAAAAGAGCAGAAAATATGACCTACCACGAGTCTGCTAGCACTGTTGGTACTTATGAATGATTAAAAAGATTACATTCCTTAAAATAGTGTCAATTTTGTCCTCGGCCAGGGAAGAGATAGAACAAAACAAAGTGCTCTGTCTCGCTGTGAACAGAGCGACTAAAACCAGCCTGTGCCTCTGCTAAAGTCGAGCAAGTCAAGTGAGAGACAGAGAGAGAGAGAGAGAGAGTCAGTGTGTGAATATTAAGAATTTTAATGCAGCAACATCTCACAAAAGAGTGTACAAGAATGTGCAAGTTCAGTAAAGGGACCTGTTATGTAAAATCTACTTTTTAATGTCGCTCTTCTCTCATTAGTCAAAGTTGTATATGGATTGATTCCTGCAAGTTTTGAGCAATATTGTATTGTCCTGCAGCTGATGCTCAAGGGCTCAAAAACACCCCGTTTTTACCTACTACCTATCCCCACCCACTTGTCTGTATTTACTTTTGATTAGTAGATTTCCAGTAAGTTAAAATCTAGTGCTTGCTACAACTAAATATAACATTTTATAAGTCAGCAGTTCTTCATTATTTACTAGGCCATCGCCTACACATTTTTAAAATTTAAAGCAAAAGTTGAATAAATGGTCGTTTTTCCTGGTTTGTTCAGAGGTGTCAAACTCATTTTCACCAAGGGACATATTGGCATTATGGTTTTCATAAAAGGGTGGGTGGTGACTGTAATAAACCTTATGCAAACTTTGACAAACTACAAAAAATTTGTATTGAAGTTACAACTGCATGTATCTGCATAAGCTTATAAATGCATTACATCATAGTGTCACCCACACTATTTTTAGTGTGGGTGACGTCTCACTAAACTACAACAAAATTGTACAAGACCAAGAGTGCTGCATAAAATGAAGTGGAGGGCTGCATCTGGACCCGGCCTTGTGTTTGACACTGTGGTTTAGTTGCGTTTATTAAAAACACTCAATGCTTTGTATTGTATATGATAAGAGATGGTAAAATTGAAGTAATAATCAATGTTCAGGTGCATAGTAGCAGTGGTTAGTTTCCATGTTCTCCCCTTGTCACTGTGGGTTTTCTCCGGGTATTCCGGTTTCCTCCCACCTCCAAAAAACATGTATTTTTAGGTTAATTGGGCATCACTGTAAATTTCCCCTTTGAGTGAATGAATGAGAGAGTGAATGGTTGTCTGCCACTGTCCAGGTTGTTTCCCTACCTAAGGCCTCAAGTCCCTGGGATATGCTCTACTCACCCCTAACAGGAACAAACTGTAGAAAATGAATGAATGAATGATCATTGCTACAAAAAGTTAGGAGGACCCCAAATACATGCAGAGGGACTCCACTTTGAGAATCACTGCTATAGACAAAAGTTTAATCCAGATGGAGGACAGCTAAAATTAATATTGCTTAAATGCAGTATATTTTGTAATATAAAAAGCTAAAAGGTGTAGTCACTAATACAAATGACCTAACCCCAGCCCAAACCCATTCACACATTTCAAAGCAACGTACAATGTTTTTAATTCTGGTCTCAATGCACTCATTAGGTTGCCGGAGATTTTAGCTAATCTTAACAATATTTACTGCCTCACAAAAAACTTTGGGCAACTTGAATGATGACATGTCTTACAACAAATGACACCTACATGTGCCTGCTTTCATTTACAAAAGAATTGTTGCTCTACATTAATCTGTTTCCTTTTTATAGGGTTTATCAGCTTTGCAATTCTTACAGGAAGTCAATGGAACTGTTTCCAAGCTGTTTTAGACAAATGTTGTGTTTTACAAAGCACACAGTGTAAATGATTGATCTACATATGCCATTTGTTTTTTTTAAATACGTAGAATAAAACATGTCTCCTTTGAGAGTTTTTTGAGACAAGACACATAATACAACAAACGGGATCTCTTCATTTGAGTAAAACTTGCATTCATTGTCAAGTCAACCATTCTTTTATGAAATCTCTTCTTGTGTATCTATCTACCGATCAAATGTTATTCTTTAAGACACATAACATTTGAAAATACTCACCTACAAGCTAATGCAATCAGGTTAAACAAAGTGTGTTTGTGTGAGCAGAGTTTGTGCTTTAGTGAAAATGAAAACGAGCCTGTATCACAGTGTGGGAGGAATGTTCTCCCACCACACACAGTTTTGGGATATTTCTGTCCTGATAACTTTGTGCTTCTGAAATTATTTAGGCAAAGAGAGTTTTTGATTCAAATAACACAGAACAGAACATTCTGTATCTTCAGAAGGACAAAACCGACTTTTCTGACAATATTACAAAATCACAACATCTTCAAAAACATGTTGTATTTTGCTTTATACTTGTGTTTGCTTCTTCTCAGATTCCAAGATTAGTGACGTTAAAGGTGGAGTTTTGAGGTCTGGGCTGTTTTTGAAAGAGAAATATGACTCATTATTTGTGCTGTTCTCGTCTTTCAAACAAACAGTTTTTCTCACTTTAGAATCGAATGCACCAAAACCAAAAAACAAAAAAAGCGTAAAGAAAACATACAATAACAACAACAGGAAATGATCGAGTTATACTGGTTGAAAAACAAAAAATAAAGCAAAAAAATATGCCTGATATTCGAATGCATCACAAACTCATGGATATAAAAACAGTTTGAGTGTTTGACTGGCCCCACCTGGCCCTTCTCTACTCTATTCGGCTTTAGTGATGCCCCAACCTGACACAAGGATTGAATATTGGCAACAATTCATAGAATTTTGCTGGACAAAGTATCGGTCACATAGAATGAGACAATTTACAGACACATGTTGACAAAGAACATGTATCTATTTTCAGTTCTGGCATGATTACAGTCACAGTGCTCAGTGCTGATTTGTATCAGAACTGAAAAACTACCCGAGGCTCACGGGCCGCATGTGGCTCTTGGCCAATCCGAGTGCTCCTCTTTGGCTCATTCAGAAACATTTCCTTCACACACGCACTCTCTCTTCTTCAGAAGCACGCAACTGTCAGTGCTGCGTCACAGCAGAGCTATTTACCAGACATATGGTTTCTTTGAGAAGCATTTTGGACTCCTATTCTGTGAAACTGGAGCTTCATTTTGGTCCTTATTTTGTGCAACTGGAATGTGGAAAGGTCCAAAATGTACAATGAAATAAAACATAAAAAAATAACAGCGGTGAAAAATGGCGCAGCGCGGAAATTATCTAAGTGATGTTTACAGCTGTGTCTTTTGTCTGAATGTGACATAAAACAGTAGTTTATACATTGCCGTGACAAAAGTGTGTGCAGCAGTGTTTTCTCTGCTCTGATCACACAGAACAGTCCTGAGTCTAACTGATGCTCCTAAACCCCAGTTTTACAGGGGCGGAGCTAAGGGCATCTGAGGCTGGGGCCTCTAAATCTGGTCTCTATGGAGGGGAAGGCTTCTTGATTTACTGACGTATGTCGTTTAAATTATAGTAAAATTACATCACATAATGAAAACATCACATCTAAAAATCACCAAAATGCAGATAATTGCACAGAAATTAAAAAAATTCTCCTGGGGAAAATTCCACCAGACCCCCTGAATTACATCAAAACCATGTTATATAGAAAAATATTTTAATGGAGGGCTTACAGTGTCTGCATTTAAATAAAATTACTTTGCCCCCTAGTGGTTGCAGTAGGTCGACTCATGGCTCTTCAAGGATGACAGCTGAGAAATTCAGCTCTTGGCCAGTTCGTCACCCCTGGATTAGTGCATCACTACTTGGCTCTACTCTACTAAATCCTACGTGGCCAGGTTGTGTTTCCATTCTTCTTTAGAATGATAAACTGCCCTCAGCAAACCAAGTGTCAGAACAGTTTAGTCCAGGGTTTCTTAATCTTTTTCGATCTCAGAGCCTGATTTACTTCTGTACAACACCTTGGACCCAAGCTCATATTAAATATATTATATTTTACTTATTGTGCAGCACTCAAGGAAAGGTTCAAGGAGGAGTTTGTGACCTTACTTTTGGCCCCGAAACTATCATTAAAAATGACTAGATTATTCTCTACTTAGCCTTGTTACAACCAGGGCCAAGGAGGTACTAAAAACAACAGGGCTAGTGAAAAGTAGAGCAAAGTTGAGTAGAATAGAACCAAGTATGTCTAGTGGAAACACCAGCACATTATCCCCAACAGTCACGTTTCAGGATTTGAAAGTGAAAAACGTCCAAAACAAAGACTGAAACAAATGCGACATATAGTCTATGAAAAGTGCGACTCACCGAGGTTGCTGTAGGTGGCGCTGCACTGGCTGGAGGCAGGTGAGTGTGAGTGATTGGATGGTTCTTCTTCAGGCTCCCACAGACTGGCACTGCCCTCGCTCCCAGCACCAGCACCACCAGCAGCAGCACAGATCAGGGCCTGGTTCACGAGATCCTCCCCCAAAACCAGACCCAGGTCCACTTTAGAGGGCAGAGGTGTGATCCCTCGATAGTCCACATCCCGGGACCGGCCTACGCTCACAGGGACTTGGCTGTGGAGAGACACACACGTGAAGAAATCTGTAAGTACAACTGTTTAAAGTGACTATTCAGTAAAACATAGTAAACTTGAACCTGGCCAGCTTTAACGGCTGACTGATGTCAGAACCACTGGTTTAAAGCCCAATCACATTACATAGTGGAGGTTGTTAGCAAAGACAAGACGACAGCAAGCAAAACAATAATTGCAGCTCTTGTGGTCATACATGTTTGTACTCCTATAGAGGGATTATCGGTCGTCACTATCTACGTCACTCTCCGCTCTACTGAGCATGCTCCTTGCAGAAAGAGCCGCTGCCCTTCCGTGTAACAGAAGTCTGTTTCCTGAAGCTTGAGACAGTGCTTTTCTAGCCATTTTTTCACCTGAATGTAACGTTTAAGGGTATTGGGGTTGAATTTTATTCACAAATGTTGACTTAGCAGCATAACTTTTGTTTTTGCAGAGATAAACTTTTGTAGTTAGCTGTCAACAAGCTGGATCGACTTATTTCCACGGTTTGTGTCTATGAGCGGTGACTCTTTCTGCATATCGAGTGCGCACGCATCACCCGTGTTGATAAACAAATATTTCCTCTATTGATTCTGAATTAGCAGAAATACACAATATTTACTTTTTGAAAGAAGAGCATTAAACTTCCCAACTTTTTCTGAACACTTTCAGTGGGGGAAGTTCCAGATGGAGTTCAGCACATATCCAGGTTGATTTAACATACTTATTTTCCAATAAACAGATTAGATTTCAATAAACAGTTTGCTTGTTTTCACCCAGTTTAGCTGTTTTGACGAAAACAGTCTTTTTTTCCAGCAAATATAACGTAAGTAGATGTAACTCCACAACTGTTACTTTGTAACCACATGGTAGATATGGGACAAACGCTACATAAATTACATTATGACAAATCTAAATACCTTATACCCCTTTTGCTAAACGACTGTGTCAAACTGTGTCTTTTGAGTGTAAATTGTCTTTGCATTTAGCTTTTTGATGACACATGTAGATTCTGTTTTACAACTTAAATTACTTCCTGTAATTTTCAACTTTTGTTTGTCAGTTTCTTCATAAATTCCAACTTAACCGCTGTAAAACTATGAGAACTATTTACCACAAAGACTATCACACCAAACTGAGTCAAAGTTAGATAAATGCAATAATCTGTAGGTAACAATTGCTTATGGTTGTAATACTTTCTTTTTGTGTTTGAAACAACTCTGCACAGTATTGCGATTGCGATTCGGTTTAATTTATGTTTTAATAATTAAATTTGGTTCAGAGTTCATATTTTTAAGTTTACATTATTTATTTCATTAACGTCAAGTTTTGTATCAATTGACTCAAGATTACACAAATGTTATGCAAGTATTTAGTCACTAGTTTTGTCGACATTAATAGTTAGTCACATTAAGACATTGATGTTTGGACGTCATTTCTGAATCGGAAACACAAACATAACACACCTGTGAACTGAACTATTGAACTGTGATGAACTGTTACGGTTTAGCACTTTTACAATGATTACACTTTGTTCTCGACAGTCACAAAAGCACATGACTCATCACAACTACACATCATAATAAAGTAATGGGACGACCAGAGTGAACCGTCGTCGTGTTCTTGGGCAAGACACTAAACTCACCTCGACCAAATGTCTGTGGGTGTTTAATTGGTTCTCTGATGTAAACAGGGTAGTCCCACGTTTGGTCAATTAAAAATTAGGACCTTTAAATAAATAGCTTTTTCACATTTATGCAGTCACCGGCAAAAATAAAAGAATATAAACAATATGAATACATTTTTTGTGGTGTTACAAGGGAGCATAAGTACCGTTCAAATATTTTAGGTAAATATTGTGTTTTTCAAGAATGGAAGAGCCTTCATTTCAAAGAACAAGAACAGCCTGTTAAGTTTCACAGGACAGTTCTCTACTTTGAGCGTTAGATCAAGCCAACAAATATGATGCTCTAGTCTAGATACTAACCTGCTCAAAGGAAAGTTTGTTTTATAGCTTCTCTAACCAGCTAAACATTCAGCTGTGCTAACATGACTGTGCAAGGGTTTTCTAATCATCTGTTAGCTTCAGACACAAAGAGCAAACACAGTGAACCATTAGAACACTGGAGTGATAGTTGCTGGAAATGAGTCTCTACATATTCATTCATTTACCACTAACAATGTAGAGTCTGTATTTCTAGTAGTGTAGTAGTTGTAATAGTTTAAAGTGCGTATGACAGGTTGGAGTACATTTTTGGTAAAATATAGCAAACATGATTATGATTAAGATTTGACTAAACATTTAGCATTTAGCAACATTTAGTAAATCTGGGCCAAAATCAACATAACTAACCCAGAAGTGACAACGTGACAAAGTATTATAACTTATAAGACTTAACTGTGTTAAATTATTGCTTAAACTCCCAGTAAAAGTGTAAATTGTGTGTATAATGTCTTTTTGATGACACATGTGGAGGGAGATTACTTCCTCTAATTTTTACCTTTTGTTTGTCAATTTCTTCATAAATTGCAACTTAACTGCTGTAAAACTATGATAAATATTTACCACAAAGACTAACACACCAAACTAAGTCAAAATTAGAAAAATGTGTCATATGGGCTTTAAAGTTATCTTCATTGAAGAAAAACAATAGTTTTATTACAAAAATTAGAAATGTCTAAATGACCCCAAACTTTTGAACGATAGTGAATGTATACAAGAGTCTGATGGAAATGCAAATCTATACTGTAACATGTTAACAGCGTATCATGAGCACATTTCTAGTTCTTTTTGCTGCAATAGGGCAGCAACATGCATCAAGCAAGCAAATATTGTGTATAGTACGTTTTTAAAATCCTGACTCTGCTCTGTGTAAAGTGCTTTTTTGAAAGATGGAAAAGCACTTTATAGATACAACCCATAAATATAAAGTTATAAACGTAACATTTGCCACAGTTGATTCTTACTTATACAATTCTTTGAGATATTAAAGTAAATGGACTGACCGTGGGCACAGAACGTCAGTTGGCTTGTTTATTTTCAAAAAAGCGAACAATTTGACTGCCATGTTCACTTCCCGTTCAGTTATTTCTTTGGATTTTTCAATACCTCTGTCTAAAATAATAAAAATAAAACACTACGAGATCTTACAGTGAACAGTCAGTTGTGATTGTTTTTCTCTGACAAGACTTTAGAAGAATATTTCATCAGAGAACCAAAGTGTGTTTATGAAAGGCTAGATGCTAATGCTAAAGTTTAACAATTTGAAACAGTTTACATGCCCACTGGCAATCAACTGAATAAACAACAGCACTGATAATGACACAAAACAGTTTCACCATTAACACAAAGTAACATAGTAGAACTTTAAACTATCCCCTTAATCTACTGTTATTGTAAACATTTTTCTGAGCAGGTTTAACCCACGAGCACCACTCTCTCTCTCTTTTTCCTCCAGACTCCACTTTCCTCTCGTCTTCACTTAATAAATACCTTGATGGCTGCTGCTGCTGCGTGTTTTGAGGTCAGGACTTGACTTGTTCAGATCTGCCTCGCTGCTTTAGCTAAAACCTACACAACTTTCTTTCTCTTTGTAACAACTAATCCCCAAAACACAAGCCCTGAAGCCACAGAAAAAATTCAACAATACTGCATTCATGCTATAAACTAATAGTTAAAGGGCGTATACAACAGCTAAAGGGCGTATATTATGCTAATTTTGTAATGTGTCGTTAAAAACACAGCTGGGGTTGTGTTTTGTTTTATTTACACACAATTAGCACACAAATAATGAACATTTAGATTGGGATCTTCTACAAAACCGTTAAAAATTATGATCTTATTAGGTGGTAATGCAAACAAAAAGGGCTTTATTGTTTAAACTACATTCAACTTCACTTAAAGGCACAATAAGTAGCAACAAGTAGTTCATTAGCAACTTGTTAGCTTAGCATTAGCATCAAACATTTTTGCTAAGTCAGTCTAAAATTAATAAGTAGGCTAAACTGCAAAGAGTAAAAGTAAACTATTGTTCAATTCAAAACACCGAAGAACAATTCAATAGTTTACCAAAGAACACTTTATAAAGGGGCAAGTTTGTGTCTCAATGCTAATGCTAATGCTAACTATTGAGGCATAAAAACGGTAAACAACTAAGCTAAATAGGGTGACCAGACGCCCCTAGTTACCTGGTACAGTCCCTATTTTGAACCCTGCATCCCATGTCCCAGCACTTTCCAACAATGAAGGATGGAATGTATTGCTTTTTCTTTTGTCAAAATAAAGAAAAAATGCACCAATTTGCACTGACAGACCTTTCAGAGAATATACGTGACTGTAAGTGCGTACAAATCTACTTATTTATTCGCTATTTTTACCAAATGTTCTTTGCAAAAACTTAAGTGTGTCCCAGTTTTTAATTTTGAAACTATGGTCATCCTAAAACTAAATTATGTTAATGCTAATCATCTTTGTAACAGGCTTTTATTTCAGTGTATAAATGTATTTTAATTGTAATTTTCCACATTTTTATGGACCAAAGAAAGACTACTAACGACAATGTAAAATGTAATGGGGATTAAAATTTCCAAAATGTTAAACACATTGAAGCAACAATGAAAACAACTAAAAATTTGATTAAAACCACATGACATCACAAGATTTAACGGATAATTTTCAACTTTGGAAACGATGACAGCAAGATGATATTAAGTTCTATGATTAAAACAGATCCTAACTCCAATTAAGTTTTTGAAAAGAAATATGGCACAACTAAGTAAATTTTACGTAACATGGGACCTTCAGAAGTCAGTTTTCAAATAATTGTTAATAAAGTACTAACTATTACAAGCAGCCATCACCTGGAAAAGAATGAAAATTGTTTAATAAGCAGCTTATTAATGCTGTGCAGTCATACTATTACAAGTCATAAATGTCCAAAGGCTTATAAAGAACTTTTACTGTCTTATTAAGCTTTAACCTACTTAACCTACTTTAAAGTTAGGCTAATTAAGATATTTTGTGCTCTAACTTACCCGCTGTAGTGGCTGACACAACTCCCCATTGGTAAAGCTCCAAAAATCACATTATTTCACTTAAAATCCATAATAAAACTTGAATAAAAGTCCTGTTTGTGCTTGTGTTGTCCTGCAGAAGAAGTTGTTCCTTTGAAAGTCTTCACCTGTGTGAAGGTAAAGTCCAGACAGAAGCCCAGAGCACGCCCAGCCTCGGCCAATCAGAACGCTCCTCACAACTTAACCCTTGCTCACCATTCAAAACAACGAGACAATGAAGGTTATGATTCAAAAAAGTAGGATGTAAATTATGGAAGATTAATTGCTTCATCAGAATTTGAATTTTAAAGTACTGACGGAATACTCACTTTGAAATTTGAATCTTGAAAAATCTTACATAAAAACAAACAAAAATGTGAATTATTTTAGTAATGAGTTGGATTTTGTGAATTTCTTACTCTTAAAAAACAAACAAAAAAAACACTATACATTTGTTCTTTGTGCTAAGCAAAAATAATAAATAAATAAAACACCTTTTTTTTTTTTTTTTTAAATTTTTATTAGGTCTTTACAATTTAAGCTTTCAAAATGAAACATTCAGCTTTTAAATTTTAATTGCATAGATTTTCAGGTCTAAATTCGGAATGTAAAATTTCCAATGAATTTTTTCAAAGGGCGCCAAATTTATCTTGCTTGGATAAGTCTTGCTGTTTAAAAAATCAATGTGAATTTTTCCACTCTAAATGTACAATTTGAAGGCTTAACTTTCTATTCCTAGAACAATTTCCACTTTGAATGTTAAACTTGTGAAAAACAAAAAAAACGTGCTGTAAAATTCAACTGGATATTTAAAGAAAAAAGAAACATGAGAATTTTGTGCGTATTTTAAATTCAAATTCTGATGAAAATTATTAGTTTATCAGCTCGGGAGAAGTGTGAGCACCTGGTATGCAAAAAGAGCTGCGGCTGAAGGCCAAGCTGTAGCAGCAAGTTGAGCCAGTGCTGTTGTCAGTTAACTACAAGAGTTTATCGCTGTGCGAAAACATTTGTGAATAAAATTCGACCTTACAATTAATTTTTTTCAGGTAAGTGAAAAAAGCAAGAAAAACAGTTTTAAGCTCCAGGAGTCAGATGTCTTTCAGACTGGTTCATACCTGATCCAAACAGCTGCTCTCGTCTGGTTTTGTTGTTTTTAATCAAATAAGTTTCCCCATCTCTTCATTCTTATTTTATTGTTTTGAATAGTGAGCAAAGGGTTAAGTTCCTGGAGCTTTTGATTGGCTGGGACTGGGCGTCTTGGCTCTACCTTTTTACACTTGAATTTTTGCTTCTTTAAAAATCTAAACAAACTTCCTACATCACTTCTCACTTACTTAATGCATTCTGAGCCTCTGAATTGTTCATAATGATGTGTTTTAAGCTTTTTCACAGCTGTTAGGAGCAAGACGTGCAGGTATGCTAATGACTATTAGCCACAATGCTAACAACAGCAACAGACAAACAGTGGAGTTTGGTGAACAATTGGGACATTATTTGACAGAGGCACGACATTGCAGACTAACAGATAGATTAACAAGATATTGGTGCTATCAGGACACTGATTTTAGTTGTAAAAAGTTGTGTATAGTTCCTTTAAAATCCCCAATTTGATTACATTAATTATATTCCATAGTATTTCCATAGTGATACAACTTACTTATCTTGATGATTTCCTGTAGCCTATCTTTGTAACTTTCAGGCTAAATCAAAATAACACTGGTTAATTTTTGCATTTTACTGTTTCTTTGTCTTGAGTACATTGCTCATTGAAAAGTGAATGCCAGCTATGTGACCTGGAGGCCAGTTACTCATTAACAACTTCAAAGTAAACAAAAGGTTAAAGGGTGGGAAATGTGAGAAGGTGAGATTAAAGGCTGTGGTTTTATCAGCAGCAATGTTGGGTGGAATAGTTTATTTGAAGTGAAACCTGCTTTAAATAGTAGAGTGCAGTCGACCAAAGAAATATACAATGGAAAGGCTTTTACACAAGACAAGCAACATATGCAAATGTATGTTAGTCAAAAAAACTAAAGAACAAAGGCACACCTACGACTGTTTGACGTGAATTAGAGAAAAAGCACAACAGAAAGTCGACAGAATTGGGCCGAGTTTTGACAGTGTTTAAATATTTAAGAGTTCTCCAAGCTCAGATTGCAAAAGAGAAGAGAAAATACAGGAAAGTCAGGCACCAAGAGAAGAGGTATATTTCTCCCAAAATATCAAGATGATTTACTGTAGAATGATAAAGTGCCGTAATGATAACATGTTGGATCAAGCATGTACTGTATATACTGTAGTAGTGAAAGAAAAGAGTTTGAAAATCCATCGAAGTATGCAGAGATTGAATTAAAAGATCAGAATCAATCAGTTTTGCTCAGCCACTAAACACACCTGCAGTCAGTGATCTATGCACATTATACATAGTTGTTTAATACAAATATTTGTACAATAATAGTCACGATGTCTGAAGAAACAAAGTGTGAACTTGTGCAAGATCTGACTGAAACAACTGATGGTGAACCTCTAAATATGGACACTAAATATGACTGTTTGCTGTTCAGTTCTGAGCACTAACAATTACAGTGGCTTTGTTTTAAATGTAATTTGTTATGGTTTATTTTGAGATTTCAGGTAAACATTTTTAGCAGCTAAACTTCGTGGTTGTGACTTAAGGGAATTGTCCCATCCCTAGTAAATAGTAGTTGAAGTTTGTTGAGACTGCCACTAAAATAGACATTTCACTTTTAAGAAAACTCTTGTCAAAAAATAAAACTGACAAAAAACATGAAGCTATTTGACCAATGTGTGTGTGTGTGTGTTTTTCTCTTCACAATATAGTCCAAGTATTTGGGATTAAAACAGTTTTTATACGGTGAACGAACGTAAACCAGAAGGCTGTTCTGATCTATTTATCATAGAGTATTTATTTGTATTTTGTACTTGTTTGGAAAACTTGCAATTTTTGTCTCTTTTTGAGTTTTAGTTTGAACTTTAGACTGTACTCTATATTCTACACCTGTTCTACCCAATGAATTCTTGCCATTTTTTTTACCTTTAAAAAATCTTTAGAATGCCCCTGAGACTCCTGCTGTGCGATTAAAGACGGGCATTATAACTTTCTTTTTTCTTGTAATTAGACAGCTGTAATGAAGTGAATGCTCATTTACCTGACAGTTTCGTCAGAGGGCGGAAGTCCAAAGACCTCTGGCGAAGGCGGATGTCTTGCCGCCAAAACTGTCAGGTAAATGAGCATTCAGCTTATTACAATTATTACAAGAAAAAAGAAAGCTAAAATCAAGAAGTAGACAGAATGACTTTTCCAAATATAAAGACGACCAGTGTAAGATGTACCAATCACAGCAAATGTAGTTTGGGAGGAAGGAAACGTTTGACCCAGAACAATCATGCCGGAGCTGGTGGACGTAGTTGGACTTATTTTAACAATTTTATTGACTACTTTGACTAAAAAACATGCACACAGGCAATTTGTGGATTTTTGGCCCATAAAGATGTTTGTGCTTTTCTCTCATCTCATCAACAAAATGTGACTCGACGGCTTTCAGCAGCATGATCATTCAGATAAGAGATCGCTCCAGACTGGTTATTATTTATCACTCTACCCCAGAAAGCTACCTAAGCTTAAACTCATCCTCAGCCCTGAGTGAACAGTGTAAACCGTAACATACCTGACTGGTTCTCCGCCGGTGGTTGATGGAGATGGTGTTCTTCTTGAACTCCCAGACTTCAGACTCTCTTCTGGATTAAGCAGCGTCGTCTCTCTCACTTCCTCAATCCTCAGCTCACCCTCTCCCGGCCCACAATCTGGTTTATACGTGAATATTATCGTCGGTTTCTGGTTCGGATCTTCTGGCTTGGCTTCTGCAAACCACTGATGCTGCTGCACAGGCGGAGCTGGCAACATGTGTATAACCGTCCCATCCAGTCCAACCAACTTGCCTTTTTCTTTTTCCACCTTTTCTACTTTTTCTTTCTGCTCATCATCATCTTTCCGCCTCTTGAAGAAACTCCTAAAAGATATCCAGCGCTTAGGTTTAGAGCTTTCTGAATTGCCACTTCTCCCATCTCCATCTGTCTGTTTTAAGGGAGAACTAAACCCTGAACTCTTCGTCCAATTGGCAAAATGTCTTTGTAAGATATTGGTTGCATGATACGGCGATGATGTCGATCTTGGAGGAGGAAATGGTGCGCTTTGCTCTGATTTTGGACTAGAGAGCGAAACTGCTGCGGAAGCACTTTGAGATTTTGCTAAAATTTTTGACGGCGTGTCCTTTTTGGACTTAAACCCAACATCGGCGGCAGTAAAGAGAGATTTCGGTCTCGGGATTGTCTCTTTCAAAGCTCAGGAGGAAGTGAATACAACTCTTCCATACTTTTGTCCTGGGACGTTGGAGAATCCGGAGGGGTCTGCGGAGGCTGGATTGACGTCACAATTTGCGAAAGCACAGCACTCGCCTCCTCTCTGTGGCTTCCTGTAGATTGATAAGTTGCACTAAAATCATTGTCGTCTTTCCTGCAATCTCTAGATGTCGTACTAGTGGTCGGGCTATTCTTGGCAAAAGTCGAGTTAGCTGGCGAACTAGTCAAAGAAATAGTTTGAAACCCGCCAGATTTAGAACTGGTGCTGGAGACTGTGCCCGAATCTACATTCGATCTTACTTGTGAATTTGACACTGCTGCTAATTCCGGTTGCATTTTCTTATCCTCAAAAGAAGCACGCTCTGACGTACCTTTTCCGGAGATAGTTTTGTCTGTCGAAGAAGATTGGACACTCTCAGACGATCCAATTTCCTCATAAGTGTGACTAGCCACCCTGCTCCCCGCACCTTTAGGCGGAGGCAATTCACCGCAGACGCCTAAAAAGCTCTTGTAAACCGCCAAGTTATCGTACGCGCTTGGGTTGATCACTATAGGGACTTTCACTGCATTTTTACAGCTACGTGCATACGCCGGCTCGTCGCGGATAATAATGGGAAAAGGCGGCATCCCTGCGTTGTTGAAACTGTTGAATTTGATTTCAGACAAGTTTGGGGATTTGACGGGAACTGTGCGCGAAGAGGACAACCCGGCGATCGGAGAGGTAGGAGCAGATTTATGATTGTAATATTGCGCCGTAACAGATGCTCCAGAATTGAAATCAACTTTGGCAATTTTCTGTCTCGGACTTGTGCTCGATGTCCAAACTTCTTGTAGCGTATGTTGCCAGGCTTTTTGCGCGTAGCGGGGATCGGAGCGACGGAAATGGGTGATTTTGGCGAAATGGCAAAAGATGGAGAGGTCGGAGAAAGAGGCTGGCTTGAAAAAGCCTTTGGAAGCGGTGTCGGGATTGTCGGAGAGGAGATTTTGGGAGATTTTGGCGAAGAATTGCTAATATTTTCATCTTTACTCGCCATGGATGCGGATACGTCAACAACAGTATACGGTTTGCATATGAGTGACTTTTCTAGATTGACTACTCGATATGGTTTTGCTTTTTCTTCAGTCGGACTAAAGCTAATTGTAACAGGCTGTCCTTGGATTGCTTGTGGCATGGGCTCTTTACAGTCTTTATCTTCCAACCGAATTGCCAAAACTGACGTGTGCATTTCTGTAACTTTAACGGGGCTTTTTGGAGAAGTACATTGGACAACTGGTGACGTAGGCGACTGCAAACCATTTTTCATAAAACACTGGGTGTTGCTATCACTGCTCGAAGTTGTTTCAGGCTGTGAAGAAGAAGATTCAGGAGAAGTTGTGGACTCGGAGTTTGAAAGAAATCCACTTCCATGCAAATTGTGATGTGCGTACGGCATGAGACTTCCATTTGAGCCAATTGATGGGTAGCCGTTCAAAATTTCATCGTAGCTATCGTCGTAATCAACTGCGCAGATTCTCTGGAGCGATCTATTTCGTAGCGGGACAGTATTCCACTTTTTCCCCGCTGCGAACGGCACAGGGGACAACGTAGCCGCTCGAAAATTAGCGAAACGTGGCTGCCCCCTCATTCGAATTTCCATCGCTAGCAACTCCTCGTCGCTTTCATCCCAACTTTCATGTTCATCATCTCTTTCAGTATCGTCATCCTCATCGTCGTCGTCATCCTCATCCTCGCTGGAAAATTCCGGATAACAAAACCGTCCTCCTTCTCTGCTAATAATCTCCGCACTATCACTGAGCGAGACACGTTTTTGCGACGAACTTGGACCTCCGCTACCATCTCCTCCGCTTATGCTACTTCCCATGGCTAAACAACTTGCAGCTGGTAATCCTCTTTCCAAAGATTTCCGATACGATGTGCTAATTCTGCCCCAAAACAAATCCTTAGATCCCGAAAGAGGAGGCGAACTCGGACCAGGCCCCAAACCAGCGATTTCTTTCAATACATCAGTCAATCCGCTGCTATTATTATTCCCGCTTGGTGTTCGTGGGCTAAGCGGTCCATAACTTTCGATTTCCTGGCGCCCTCCTTCCATTTCATTGTTGTTATTGTTACAAGGACGTTTTTGGTTGAGTCCGTTGTGGTTCCAGACGGTAAAAGCCGACGGTTTCCCCAGTTCGATTTGAGTGTTTGTGGGCGACTGGATCGCGTTTCCGTCTGAATCGAGTCCCGACAATGGAGATGATGGAGACAAAGGTGATAATGGACATGATGGAGAATTTGGAGAAGTCGGAGAGGATGGAAGCATCATAGTGGGCTTCACTGCGATGGTCGGCTTCTTGGCTACAGGAGGTCGGAAATGCCCCGTCCTGAGGAGAAAAAGGAAATAAATGGTTAGAAAAGCATTATAGATTGCACGTTACTCCTACTACTCAAAAAAGAAAAAAGAAAAATCACAATCTAGATAAGTATTAGAACAAACTTAAGCTTTACCAAAACTAATTAATCATGTGAAAGAAAGCAATAATTACTTTGTGCTTGTCTAAAAAGAATTCAAATTCTGCAGTGCCACAAGTCTATCTATTTTGCAAAAATGTAAAAACCTAAATAATTTAGAAATACAATTTGATCTGCTACAAGGACAATACAAGAATACATGCTGAAAATGTCTATCTATTACTAAGCAATTGGACAACTTATAGGTGCTGTAATTTTGAACAGGAAGTCAATGAACACAAAGATTTTAAATGCTATGTCATTTTAGATTATAAAATAATGCACACGCTAAAAAACATGTAATGTGTTCCCTCATGGAGGTTTGGTGTAATTAGCAGTTCATGTACTGGCAGCAACAAAAGCTAGCTTGCCCCCAACACAAGCAGTTGTGTTTTGATCAGAAACACTCAGAACAAGTCTGGTGTTCATTTCTGAACATAAAAACGCAACTAAAAATGCCTGATCTCGGGATATTTGAAACTGATATTTTGTGAGGCTCAGAGAAGACCAGAGAAAAGGCATAAAGTTAAATACAATTTCAGATATGTTTTTCACGATGGAGCAACATTACACATGGTTGAAAGCTGAAAAAAGGTACATTTAGCATAAAGCGTCTTTATTGTAAACAAATGTAATAATAAATCCTGACTGACCTGGCTGACCCGCTGCTCGCCCTCTGAGTGTTGTGAGGTAGCCCGGTGTTTGCTCTTGTGCCCCCTGCTGGTAAACCCTGCAGATGCGTAGACCGTGGTTCCGGGACCGGCCTGGTGGTGGCGCTCCCCGTCAGGCAGTGCAGACTCTTGGGTTTGAAGCAGTTCTTGCACTCGCCTGGTTTCCACACGTGCTCGGTGAAGGTGCTGCAGGCGGACATGGCTGCTGGGGCAGGGTGAGGAGGGGGAGTGAGGGGGGTCAGTGAACCGGGAAACCCTCCATCAAACCACAGGCTGCACCGACCGACTGTGGAGCAGAAATGATGAAGTCTCAGATGGACACTGTCACGATGCACCTGAGGAACAGAAAAAACAGAAGATTTAATGACAGACTGAAGACTTGAATCATACCAGCAATAAAAGAGTTCACTATTATTGTGTGATGGGGAGGAGGACTGACTGAGAAGGGTTAGGGCTGCTGTCAACCAAAGGACTTCTTGGGCAACTAAAGATACATCCCATCGTCCAATTAATTGATAGTATAGCTCTGGCTTCCCAATAAGAAGGTCGTGGGTCAGACCATATCAACATCCCATAATCTCTCTGGGTGGAGTTTGCATGTTCTCTCCGTGTCACTGTTGGTTTTCTCCTGGTACTACGGTTTCCTCCCACCTCCAAAAACATGCATGTTTATGTTAGTTGGGTATCACTGCAAATTTTCCTTGTGAAATGAAAGAGTGAATGGTTGTCTGTCTAACCCTGCGACAAGTTGGCCACAGGGTGTTCCCTGCCTAAAGCCCCTTTGAGCTAAACATTTTTTGCTTGATGATTTGATACCGGGATCGAATATCAGCGCTGATCCATTAGTTAAGCCGATATCATGTTTGTGCCCTAAACTCAGATCTGGGCAAACTGCGGCCTGGCACACTTTTGAAGACAGTGTTACTCTTTATATATATATTGTTAGCGTATATGTCTGCCTGTATTTTATAAATCCACAATAAATGGACTGTAATAGATATAATTTATAAAAAAATATTACAATTTCTTGTACCTATGACCATGGTCCGGCCCTCCATTACTTGTCTGGTTTCCAATGTGGCCCTTGGTGAAAAATATTTGCCCACCTTAACTGGACAACAATGACACTGGCTAATGTTGACCCATAACGTCTCTCAATGGTGTGACAGAAGATTTTCACACTGCAAACACAATTCAGATTTCAAATCTGACAACTTCCTTTCCTAAATCCTTTGACATGTGTTTATGTCAACATGTATTCATTTTGGTTGCAATTGTGGTCAATTAACTTCTTTTCACAAACAACAAAGTGAAACTGGAGAGGACCACCCCAAGCTCAGCCAATCAGAGCGCTGCATTCGGTTCCTGATTATAACTAAAATTCTTTATTATTCAATTCAGAGTACACTGTAGTCTGTTTTTTTCACAATGTACTGCATTATCATGTACTCTAGAGGAAAACACAAAGTTTGCTCATTTAGAAGTAAAAAAGTTAGTAACCCCAACTTTAAGCAGGAGAAACAATCAAACCACTCCATTCACAGTAATGCTGCAGAAATGAGTCTGAATGATTAATGAACTTAGAAACTGTGCATCTCAAAGATCTATGATGTTAAAGAGCTGGAACATTCAGAACAGAGTTTTCAGAGGCTCAGGGGAGACAGAAAAAAAAAAATCACGAACAAAATTCTAGCTGTGTGTTTGTCTGACGAGGAAACAATGTTAAAACAGGCTAAAAAAACAACAAAAACTCGAGTTTGCAAAGTATGTGCCCTTTAAGTTGTTGTTTTTTAGTTACTATTTTAAACTTGGTTGAAAAGAGATTTAAATTGTATTAATATGTATCGTTAAATATGTGTAACATGTAACACAACAAACATTTGTATGCAACTACAAAATGTGTGTAAAAGGGTCAACAAATGAAAAGAGAACTATTATTTAATCTCAGCATGATTTCAGTTCTATGTAGATTGAAAACAACAAACAAACAAAAACAAGTACAACCATGATGACATTATTGTTATTGTCATGTATAAAAAAAAGCAAACAGAAACAATTCTACAGCAATGCTCAAAGTCTCCATAAGAGGGCAAACTCTGCTCATCCTCTTAGGCGTCGGAGTCAAATGTCTTTATAGAAACACTTAACTTTGGCTTCACGAATCCCATAATTAGGAGAGAATGAAGACAACTGAACACATGTGTTTTGTTTGGACCTGCTGTGAGAGACAAATCTAAAGTGTTTGTTCCCATGAGACCTGTGCACTTTGAAGCCAATTAACAGAAGAGAAAAGAAAGACGAAGACAATTAGAACAGAGCAATAAACCCCGGCTGAACAGCTTGAACACGGCTGGAGAGAGAATGAGTACGCTGCAAAAATAATATACAGTGCACATGCAAACTGAAATTTCTTAAATGAAGAACATACTGACTCGAGTTGAGCAAATTTCGTTTGTCGGGTAATGTGATCTGCCAATGGAACAAGACTTTTTGTACTTAAAATGAGAAAAAAAACATCTTGATTTTGAAAGATATTTTACTCGACAGGTCAGGGTTTCCCATTTATAGAGGAGACCATTGGTTATAGAAAATAATCATGATATTGACTTGATGTTTATTTTTTTGCATCTTTTGATAAACTCTCAGATGACCCTTAAAAGGAGACCTATATTGTACATTTCCATGTATTTAATAATTAACATATGCAGAAATCAGTCATATGTTGATTTGTTGAAACACAAAATTTAACTAAACGACTTAGAAATATCAATAGGTCCACTGACTTCCTGTTCAAAACTGCAGAATTAATAAGCTCAGCCACTTCACTGTTAAATGTTTAAATTGTAAATATTGTTTTTAAGTGGCTACATGGCAATTTCAAACCCTGTATGTTTTACTTCAAACCCTGAGTTTTATAGGCAATCATGAGTAAATACAGACAAGGTGGTAGGTGACAACAGAAATTTTCTGAGCACGGGAGATCAGTTGCAGGACAGTACTACTTGATTATTTCAAACCAAATACAATTTTGAGTAATTCTGCGTTGACATCAGCATTGATTTTGCCACTCAAAACTGATCACAAACACCTGCTGTCAAACCAATCACACTTCTCTCCTCCTTCAGCCCTCCTTTCACTCTAATCTAATACTTTTCCAGCAGTCAGCCCTGTTTGAAAAGTTGGAAAAACTTAGCTTCTACAGTAGTTTCAAGTAGAGGTGTTCAATATCCTAACATCCATGATGTTATCGACCTTTCAATACACACACCGACAGATAATTTCATATAGAACATTATAATTAGTGCAGTTTTCCACTTGCAGATAAACTAATGACAAAAATGACCCAGCCTGAGTCAGAAGGAAGGATGTGTCCAGGAGAGACGCCCAGAGGAGGATCCAGGGTCAGACACAATAAAACAGAGGAAATCTAAAGTTTGTGAACAGATTTATACGACAGGATTACATCACAGCAGCAGCGTCCTGACGGAAACTCAGCTGTAAATCACATCAGGAGCAAAAGCAGGAACAAAACGTCACTGGTGAGAGAAGTGAGCAAGATGTATGGTGAATATTCTCAGGGACAAGACTGATCCCTGAGGAACACCAGATATAGTCCTACTTTTATACCTTTATTCCTATATTCTAAAGTGCATTAGATTATTACATGATAACAAATGAACAAAATACTACCTGCATGCAATTCTTGTGAAATAGAGTCAAGGCAAAGCATTTGTGGAATAGTATTGCTATGTTAGTTGTTATATTATATGTTATATGTAAATCTTAATTTAAATTTATATTGTATTTAATCTGTATTTGTTCTGTATGGGACAACTTAAAAAGGTCAACATCTACAAAAGTGCAGTTAGAATGGCTAAAATAATAAATATCACAGAGAATAATCCAAATGCAGGAAATTGTCGATGAATTTAAAAGTTGTGGAGCTGCAAAAAATGGAACTTATTATTTAAAAATTGCTGCTGTTTCTATACATGATTCACTTTCCCTTTAAGCTTTTCTCGATCTCCTGCAATTCAAGAATCTGTAAATTGGTACGTCTAGTTGGCTACACAAATGTCTTTGATAAAAACAACAAAAACAGGACGAGAGCTAGCTGCTTCGATCAGGTATAGATTGAAGCAGCTAGCTAGAACAGACTTACAAGTTACGGTCAATAATCACGATTGCTCGATTGCACAATTTTTGTAAACGATTACAGCAATAGTCGGAATTGGAATTGAAATTCGATTAATTGCACAACCCTGTGAAGAAGCACAATTTTCCCTGAAAGAACACCTGTCTGCTAATCTGTTTTTGACACACAGCACTCCTTCTCTTTATAAAAACACAACTTTGTGTAATGATAATGTGAACACACAACACTACAGTTTGTCAAAGCAAACTCTGTCCGACAGCAGCAGCTCTGAGGAGGGAATAACTGAAATAGTTTGAGACAAAAGCAGTGTTTTTCCGTGTACAGTTATAATCACTATCTTCTGTGTGACAGGTCAGAATTTAGGACTTTGTTTTGTTCACAGATGTCCGGCAGCTGCTGCACATTTGCTCCGATCGAGACGAGGTCACTGCACAAACATAAATCAACAGGAATCAAGCTGTTGTCGCAGAGTTA
The DNA here is from genome assembly GCA_038363315.1 of Mugilogobius chulae. Lineage (NCBI taxonomy): Eukaryota > Metazoa > Chordata > Actinopteri > Gobiiformes > Gobiidae > Mugilogobius > Mugilogobius chulae. The sequence continues at coordinate 3,705,962 of CM076410.1, forward strand.
GATCTGAGTCAACGTAAGGCAAAGGAAAAGGTCTTATCTGAAGATAGATTTATGCAAACTTGTGACTTGTCATCGATTATGTCTACTTTTATAGAAAATAATTTTGTAGTCACTAATGTTCACAATAATCTGAACAAACTAAAACAAGTTCGTCTCATTTTATTTGTGACCAGGACTATTTTAAAGTAGAATAACATCGAGTTTAGACTGCATCCGGCATCACAGCATTCTAAATGTCAGCAGTGAGTGGCAAAAAAACATGAGAGTCAACAGTTAGAAAGGACAATTTATCCAGCAAGAACCCAAGTACACCTAAAACAGGAAATGAGAAAGCTACAGTTTGAGAACAAATAAAAACAAGCAATACTCTCACATTTATCAAAAACATTTTTTCGTTCCTAAAAATATAGAAGTCAAGGCTATTCTAATCAAGACCAAGACTTTTCTGAGACCACAGAGTCCCAAGACTGAGATAAGACTCTGACATTTATTTTTATTTTTTTTTTCAAGACCATCTTTATATATAATTATCAGCATCTACATGATGTTTTTGTGCAGAGCTTATCTGTTTAGCTGGGGAAATGTCTTTGATTGAAACCACAAAACGGGACGAGTGCTAGCTGTTTCAATCAGAAATGAACTAATTTGACAGACGTCTGTCTCCTGGAGCTTAAGACAGTGTTTTTCTCTTCGTTTTTTCACTCACCTGAGCTCCTCCTTTTAGCAAGCACAAAAAATGTTAAGTCAAATGGGACACAGTTAGATGCCTATTTAAATATTATTCATTATCTATTTCAAATGGGCACCTCTAAGCATCTAAAATAGTTTTACAGTAGAAATAGGCATGCATTAAATATACAATCTGAGTAATACGCATAATATGTCTGATCCAAAATCCTTTGGCAAGCTACTGGTAGCTCCTGAGCTACAGGTTGGAGATCAGTGATTTAAGGGTTGCAGGGTTGAATTTCATTCACAAATCTTGAATTAGCAGCATAATTTTAGTTTTCACACAGTGATAAACTCTTGTAGTTAGCTGACAACGAAGCTGGTTTGACTTGTGTCATGCAAATAAAGAAAAATCTGCCATGTTTCCAGCAGGTTCCATAAGAATAATATGATAGTAATTAGCCTAAACAATCTAAAAAAGAGCCTTGAAAAAGCCTGATAAACTACTAAGCTACAACTGGTAAATAAATGTATCACGCTAATGTGTCATAAAGTTTCCAAGATTCCAGAGATTAAAATTAGGTCATAAAGTCCGAATATTTGAAAGAATTTCAAAGTAAAATAATGTGCTAAGCCTCTAAACTCAGAAACAAGCATCAGCAAACAAAACCCACATTAGCACCAGCGTACGAGCACCACATTTTGAGAAGCAGTGAACATTCCCACTTGTGGCCTGTGTCCAGAGAAAACACACGCTTCTATTCCTGCAGCAGTGGGTTTATTACATAACAGACGCTGCACAACCTGCAGATTCATATTTAATGTGCTCCAAGTGCTCACTGTAATAATGTTCACAACACAGAGTACGATGGGTTTATCAGCACGGTTCATCACTGACAGAGGCAAGAGTCAAGTTTGGGAACCTGGAAAAGACGCTAACAATAAAAACCTGCTTAATGCTTTATTATTAAATGTAATGAGACACTGCAAAATAACTTTCATCCAATTAAACGCTTTGACAGAATATCTTCACTAGTGAAAAACTGATTTAAACTATTTCATAATAAAACTCTAAACCCTGCCAGTTGTCGAGAGAAGTTTTATAAATTGGACAAAATGAATAGAAATGTCTTTTAATAGAAAAATGAATTAATAACTTGTCATCTTAGTTTATCACTTTCTATGTAAAATTATCTACCAGAGGATAAGACTTAAAAACAAGAAAACAGCTCGAAACCATCTGACATCACATCATTGGAGTTTGTTCACTTTACAAGAGGCAAGAACATTTTTTTATTTAACCAATCACTGCTTTTGGTTGTTTTCTTGTTCAAGAAGTAGAGCATAACGTGTCTCAGTGATTGTTGTTGTTTCTATGTGGTAAACTTGCACATTAAAATGTAAAGGACAGCACATGGACGATGTGTCTCTGCATCACAAACACAGGAGCATGCCAGGATTCACAAAGAACACACTCCCAGATCTCTGGCTCTGTCTGCGGCTGTGACCTGGAGCAGCCCCGGTGTGTGACCTCTCATTACACACGCCTGAGTCTGCAGAGCACTATCTGAGCCAGATCATCAGTCTGAGGACACAACGCGCCATATTCTGGATCTACACTGAAAGTTGTCTGTGCCAATTAGTGCTATGAAAATGTGCAACAGTGGGAAAAACATGCCAATATACTGGGTAATGAAATGTATTCAAAATAAAATCATCTCTTTATTTACAAATTTGTTAGTCTTATGTATAGCCTATATTTTCTTAAATCATTGTGTTATAATCATAATTCAAAACAAATGTCTGATCCATGTGAGTGGAGCCAGCTGTGCTCGTTTAAGAAGATGCCTCCACTAATTTAGTCTCTCTGCTCTCCTCCAGGTACGCTTTGGTTTGTTTGGTTTTCTTAATTTTGGTTTTGAAAAAAAAAAAAAAAAAAAGAGCCAAAACAATTGTAGCAACAATTCTGATATTACTTTTTCAACCAAAGTTCCAAGCTCAATATGAACGATTAGAAACAACTGAATCTGTCTTGAGCAATAGATACTGTTCTTTTCACTCTTTGATCTGACTCTGAATAGATTGGTATTGGCTCCTGAAGTAGAAACATGATGGGACTCACAAGCAGCATCGTGTGGTTTGTGTAGAATAAATATATAGAGCTACACACCCATCTGTGAGCTGAAGACTTCATCAAACACCACCTCCAGCGTCTGATGTAAAAGTGTAGATCAATGTCTCATTACAAAAGCATTACAGACTGAAAGTGTCGCTGGAGCAGAGAAAAGACTGAGCCACCCGAGGCTTTAATGAAGCGACTCATGTTACATAAAGGACCATTTGGACTCTCTTTATTACTATGTGCGTTAAAGAGACATTGACTTTACAAATGGGAGCGGACAGTGTGGCACAAGGAAGAGCTTTTAGAAGGTTTAATCTCTCACACACAAAAGATTTAAGCCAGAGTTATAAACAGAACATAAAGACATTTTGCACAGGACAGTAGCACCACAGACATACAGAGTGTCAAGGTAACCAATCAAATCTAAATGTATTTATAACAACATCAGGCTCGACCAAAGTGATATATAATAAAATACAATGTAAAACACAATTAAAACACAATACAAATGGAGCTATGACAAAGAGAGGCCAGTGTAATAGTTTTCACACGTCAAAAGAGACAGAATCCATTAACAAAGGGAAAGGACTCATCCAGCAGTACGAGGACAGGCTAATCCCAGAGAGAGAGGTGGAGAGTGTGTTTAGAAGGTCAGGCCTATTCAACTTCAGGCTCTCTAAAGATCTGAACCGGCCCTCAACCCATCTTCTAAAGATTGCAAATATGCATACATTTCTATATTTGTAGGCCTAATTCTAGTGGTTCTTCTTATACCTGAGTTGGTCCTTTCTTTAGTTTTGGTGTAATTCTGCCTTAGACCTGACCGGCTATCAGTCTATATGCCATTTACTCATGGTTCAGACTTGACTAGTACTGGTCTAGTCTTTGTTTGGGTTCTGGGCTGGAAAATCAAACCGAGTCTATAGCAGTAGTGACTAACATTACAGAAGCAAATGGATATTTTATACAACCTTCATGTGCTGTGGAACTACCTTGCCCGGTGGCCATGGGTCTCTGAAAAATCTGGGGTATAAATAGTTAAATAGTCCTGGTCAAGGTCCTTGGTACTAAGGGGCATCAGTGGTCTAAACTTAAGTAACTGGAACAATCAGCAGAGTTAACAATTCATCCTTTAAGAAAAGCCCACAACAAGCAATCTCAGCGTTTCAATAAAAAGTTACTAAAATGATCAATTAAGCAAACATTCTTCCTTCTTCAACTTCATGTACGAGCAGAGCAGCATGTCACTACGTCACAGGGGAGTAGTCTCTGATTGGTGGATTTACACAGTAGCAATTCTGCACCAAGCTGTTTCAGTCTTTCTGTATTCAGACTTCAGATTCTCTGTTTGTGATAAGTTTCAGAAGCTTGAAAAATACCAAAGGCAACACGGTTTTATGAAATAATACAAGATAAATATTAGTTTTAATTCTCCAGGGGAAGGTTTTAAGACTTTATTTTGCCAGAAATGCATTTCATCTGAAAAACCCTGGTGCCTAAAGGGTTAGTTTGGCGTTGATGCCCTGATGAGGCGGCCAAAGACACAAGTTTGAGGGTCCACTGTGCAGGATGCAAATTCACTGAAAGCCTCAAAACAAGTGTTTACGTTAACTTAACTGTCCAGTCTGAACGCAGTCAAAAACCATGAGCAAAATGTGCCGATAATTGTGGATTTAAAAATAATAAAGATTGCTATTATACTACTCACTATAACAGGATTAAAAACAGACAACAGGAAAGAACATGTCTGTGTCTGTGTATGAAGTTTAATTTTATTAAAAAGACGTCTACTACATGATAAGTAGGGGTTAAAAGGTAGACTACAATCATATTCAGTCTGATTTTTGGCTTTGAAAGACATCGGTTCACTACATTTTTGGTTCAGTAATAGCCAAAAAAAATATCAGAACATAAGCTACTCAACTTTCACACTCACTGTTGATTAATATCTGTCCAACAAAAGACTAAGTCAAATCTCACAGTGTAGCACTTCTGCTCTATTTTGGCTTTTGTGCGACTAAAACGTGTTAATCTTCACACATGGGCTTCTGTTGGGACTGGAGAGCATTAAGCATTGAAAGCAGAGAAAATGTGAGTTATTTCTGTTCACGTGAGGCTCAGAGCTGGTCCTGGATCAGTCTGGTTTTCAAAGCACTGAACAGTCTGGTCACGAGCCAGAGGAGATTAAATACAGCACCTGTTCAACACAATCCCACAGGTCCAAACGGAAACAATGATGTAACAGGAAACACACAGAGAAGATGTGTTTATTTATTTAAAGTTCTGTGATGATGAGCTGATGAGGTTCATGTATAAGTCTGATTGAACTGAGCAAGCTGACAGAGAGAATGAGTAATAAGTCTGCAAATTATCATATTTTAGAAAGCAATAGTGTGGCCCTGGTTGGTTCTACACAAAATATATTAAAAGTGACATCATGTAACTTTTTGGGTATGAAAAATCAAATGAATAATCTTACTGAAATAGTAAATTAAAACATCATCTTGAAGCATACTTTATCAATAATGATCAGATTGAGTTAGCTGATCCAGGGCAGTTTACTGTCACTGAGTAGGGAGGAGTTCATCTCTCTGTGAAGCGCTTTGTGACTCTGTGTCTGTGAAATGCGCTATACAAAAAAAAGATTACTTACTTACTAAATGACACCGGCGAAACAATTAAATCGATCTTGTTTTAGATGCAAACACTGCATAGCTCAAAACAAGTCTAAATGGTTGACAGACTTAGAAAGAGAAAATCTCAGATACAGTACTGTATATGCTTATTACAGTACAGAGACATATAGAACAGTGTTTTCTGAGGCTCAGAGAAAATTGAAAATGGCCTCATTATGTCTGTAAGTCATCAGGCGGCACAATGGCAGAGTGGATAGCACTCTTGCCTCACAGCAAGAAGGTGCGTTTCCTCCAGGCACTTGTTCCTCCCAAAACCAAAAATATGCATGTTACAGTCCAGCTACAGTCCAGCTACAGTCCAGACCAAACCTATAAGAACTTGAGTTGGGTTCCCGAGTATCACTGCACTGTGACGCTCACTGCTCCTGATGCATTGACAGATGGGTTAAACATAGAGAACACATTTCCCTACAGGTACAATAGTGTTTGCACAAATGGCAAAGTTTTAGAACTAGTCGCCTTTATTACTCAACTAAAAACACATTTTCTAGCTTAATATTCTCTTGTTTACACATTGTTCTTTGCTGTTTACCATTTTATTTGATATTTTTGACTGATTGATCAGTTTGCAAAGCCCAAAAGTTAGACAAGGAAAGTTAGATTAGAGACTTTGGTATTAATTGAGCATCGTATTACCTGTTAAAATCAAAATACTTACTCAATTATGATACAATATCGTGACAAGCTTATTGCATACGCTATGTTACAGAGATGTATGGATACGTATCGCATACTTAATTCATATAATTTCCTTTTGAACCTGACTGCAGCTTAAGCTGAAACTATTGAGTAAAAAAAAAAAAAAAAAAAAAAAAAAAAAAAAAAAAAAAAAAAAAAAAAAAATGACCTGTATCATATATGAACTCAATCCACCTACTAGATGAGCATTCTATTGATCTCTAGCGCAGTTCAGAGATCCCTCCATTTCTAAAAGCCTGACTGAGTGCCTTAAGCTTTGCTCTTAGCAGCATTTGTTACACACTGGATGGAGTGTGAGCCCGGATCCAGGTCTGTCTGGGTGCGGAGACCTGTATACTTATCGCAACTTTAAGTATTTTAAAGTATGTTGTGCACCCTTAACTTTCTGCTCTACTTCCTGTTGTTTTCAATATTTTCAAACTTCACTATCATTTAATTTACAACAACAGGCATTAAACTACCAACTTAAAAAAATTCTCACTTTTTCAACTTTTTTTGTGTACACCTGTATGCAATTTATGACAAATTAGAGAAATTCACTCTCATATTGTAAATAACATATTCTTTGTTGTGAAATGCTAAAATCCTGTCACAGTGACTTTGCAAACTCAGTCCAGACTAAATATAACAGTTTGAGCATATGTCCACCAGCTTTATCCACAAACTCATTCATGTCTTGACTCAAAATAATCCTCTAATTTCTACCAATTCTGATCCTCGCTCCACAGCCGCGTTCCTCTGCCAAAACGATTCCCCTTCACGTCACTCTGTCCCGGGAGACTTAGTGAAGTGTGACTCTCATTAGGCTCCATTCAAGTCGTGTTTGGACCAAAAATCTGCTTCTGAAGACGGAGGAAAAACAGCTCCGGCTAACGAGACCCAGAAAACTCAAACTAGACTGAAAATAGTCACTAAACACTTCAAATTATCGCGGTTCTCAAGATGTGGAGAAGAGACTGAATGATTGGTGGTGAGTTGAGTTTCTTTCAGGACTTTTGCACATCTCCCTGTATATTTCATGAGAATATTAAAGTAGAACTGTATTTGTTAAACCTAAGATTGTGATTTGCCTTGAGGGATGAAGAAAAATGTGTCTAAACATGTTCAAAATGTTTAAAATATGCTCCAACTCAAATGAAATCAGACTTCTCCCACGCATTTCGGTAAAAACATCCCAGCTGTCGCAACATTGTGTGAGAAAAGAGAAGCCAGACGCGCAGAAATCAAACAAGATGTGACAGTGAAGCGTACACTTAGGGCCAAAGCCGTCAGACGAGTGACGAGAATGAGACAAAGATGTGTAATTAGCAACACGACTTTCACAATGCAACATGAGCGACTGTGATGACGGACCAGGAAAGTGGAAAGTGGACCACCAACAAAGAGACAAGTCAAAGGGAGCAGACGCAGACAACAGCACAGCAAAGCAAAAGTAAGATCTAAATTAGAAGTGGAGTCTATTACATTACTCAATGGATGCTATAAAGACAAAGAGAAAGTGGCTAAAGTCTGTTTGCAAAAATAAACCACAACTTTGCTAAACAAAGAGAAAGAATCAGGTAATAGTTGTAGAAAACTAGTTAAACAATAGGAACTCAATAGAACTCATTTTCTTAAATAAGATGGCTTGAGTCTGTTTGATGAGAATTTTTTTGTTTTGCTGCGACTAAACCAGACCTGGGCAAACTGTGGCCCGGGGGCCAGATGCGGCCTCAAGTCAGAACTTATAAACTTGGCTTATGACGAATCACTCGTGTTAAAGATAAATTAAAGGAGAAAAATATATTTTAAGATAAAAAGGTAAAAATTGCTTGATTCTAAGATTTCAATTCTGTCTTGTTACTTTTAGATTATTAAGAACATCTTTACGGTCCTCACTGGCAAACTGAGTTACTGTTTTAAGCCAAATTCTCTAAAATTATTCCAAATGCTTTGGAACTAGTGCTTACACTTTGTGTAAGCAAATAAAACCTATTGTTAAAACAACTAAAATGAATATGGCCCTCGAAAAAAAAAAAAAGTTGCCAACCCTGGGCTAAACTCTCTAAGCTCTGCAGTCGCAACAACAGCAAAAAGACTACTTTCAGTTTATATGTGAGTAAATGAATAAATAAAGCAAACAGAAGTTACACAGTTATACAGACAAAGACATTTTACTAAAAAAGCTAAAAGCCAGTTTTGCGGCTCAGTTTCTCAGTGTTCAGAGGTATTTTTCAAATACAATGATGTCGATGCAGTACCTTCATGGGATTGTGACTGCATCGGTACAGAGATACAGTACATCTCACAGTACACTTAAAGCGCTAATAAACAAAACTTACAAATACACATAAACAATACATTTGAGTGAGAAACTGTTAATAAATGCTAAGTTAAGTAATGAACAGCGGAAAATCCTTATGTTTAAATGTGTTGTACTTGGTGTCCTAAATGAATATAACTTTTATTTAAAGTCATTATCTAAGCCTCATTCTCCGCAGCCAGGGCTTTATAGTAAAATAATTTAACACAAACATCATCAGGGAAACTTTTTAATGAGATAAGAAGGTGGAAAGTGTGGAAAGTGTATCAGATATGTCCAGAAATGGCAGATCCAGATTGTGATTAAATCGCAAAAAGCAAAGTCAGGCCACAAAATGTCGTTTTTTTAAAAACTTGCTATTATTAAGAAATAATTTATGCCAAAGATAAACCACAGAAGCTAAATTTTACGCTCCCATCCAAGTGCTTATCATTATATTTTGGTAATGAATACATTATTTACAATATGTCATGGGGTTGCTAAATGGACGTTTCACATTCAATTCTGATGTTGTGGTTCTTGCTAATGAATATAAAGGAATTCAAAGAGATTTAGCCAGAACTTACTGGTTTGATTGCAGTGTGCACTTCACTTCAGGGCCTTATGCATATTGATAAAACACAAGAGAGACACAGAGCGGCTCAGAGGAGCTGCTTCCTGAGGCCTGCAGCTCTCCACAACATTTAAAACAAGTCAAGTGTCTGACAAGAAGGAATGTTTGTTTCACTTGTGCGACACATGAACAGTGTGTATTACTTGTCAGACTGGTATAGTTTTAGAATTCAAAGCTCAGTTTTGACAAATATTGATTGTAAATATCGGCAAATACCTAATTACAAAGTATCAAAATCTGATTCTAAACGGTTTTTCCTGTTACTGAAGTGGAGGTTGGCTTTGCCTGTGTATTCTGACCATAGATTCTGACTGGCTTTGTAACATTCCTTGTTACATGTTGGAACTAGTGAAGGGACTTTCAAATCTTGAAAAGGATTTGAATCTTAGTGATTTGTAGTCTTAAAAAGTGTCGGTCAAAAATTGACTCTTGTTTTTTCTCTATTTTTTAAACAAGGTGCACAATTTTTATTTATTTATTTAACCTTTATTTTACCAGGTAGGTCGATTGAGAACCAATTCTATTTTCAATGACGACCTGGCCAAGAGGCAGCAATCACAACATGCAATATAAAATCCATACAGACATAGACAAGACAGATAACAACTTTAAAACATTCTCTGCTTACCACTATTTACAGATGACTAAACAAACAAATTAAAAACAGGTACATTAATGATGCATTATGTTTTACTGAGCTGATGAATGTAGCTATTGGAATCCGAATGCTAAGTTTTAGTCTTTTTTGTAAGTTGTTCCAATCGTTGGGTGCAGCGAAATGAAATGATGATTGACCAAGATATGCGAACTCGTGGGAGCGTAGATTACGTGTATTTTTGTGTACTCTTGCACACGCCGAGGACTGCGACTTGAGTGACACCATGAGAACATGAGGGCTTTGTGTTCACTCTAGATACACATTTGAGTGAAAACCACCTAATTTCTGTCTCTGTCCTCCGCAATGAGGGAATGAATCCTTCACCACCATGACTTGATTCTCATAGTTCACAGCGAAGAGTTGTTCAAAAGAATCGGATAGATCACGAACGTCGCATCATTGTTTGGAACTATCTGACAACTGGTTGTAACAAAGGTTAAGCTTAAGATTTCTTTTAGGACACTGTACAATTGTATTAAGCACAATGACAGAAATGCCTGTACCAGATTCTAGCTTTTAGAACTAATTACCAGAGCTATTCTTAATCTGACATGACATAATACTAATGTGACACCTTTTTGACGTCATGAAGAGGCAAATCGGGCTAAAAATCAACTTAACCTTTTCTATTGTGCGAAACATTTTAGTCAATCATTCCAAAACAAGTTGTCAGTTTTATTTTCTAAATCAAGTCTTGTATATCGAGAAAAGAAAATTGTTTCAACATGTACTGAACTCAAACCTAAACATCTCCAGGCTCTAAACTCCACTGAAACCTTTTAGAGCTGCTGCTGCTGCTGACAGACAAATGACCTCACGATCTGCGCTCAACATTTATTTACACAAACGCCACTCACTGTTACACGAAGACCCTTAAAATGGATCAGGAATGAGCTCAGGGGAAGTTAAATCTGTCCCACAGCAAACAGTGACTGGGCAGACTGCATTCCTGCTTTAGTCTGAGTCCAGAAGAGCCATGGGAGAGTGGCTTTAGTCTGGTCTGGGAAAAGCCGGGGCTGGTCTCGAGGGAGGCCAGATCAGACTATGGATTCTGGAAAGACAGACGCAGGAGAGGCGCTGACATACACATTAGTACTTATAAAACAACACTAATTAAGACCAAGACCCTTTCGAGACCACAGAGTCCTGACACTAGACAAGACCAAGACCACTGAGGGTCAACACCTAGACAAGACGAGATTTTTATTGTCACACTGCCACATATTATACAAATCTTTTTAGCTGTCAAGTTCTTGTTTTAATCCTGAATACGCCAAACAAACTGCCATGTACAAAACTGTTTCCTTTTTGCTGCTGCTCTAGTGACGACTGGACCATTGATGCCCCCCATTATTAAAGACCTGGATCCCTCCCTCCTCCTGGACACCCGCCCGTTTTCCTTTTCAGAATTAGCCTGTCCTGGTCCTGCTAGGATAGTCGTTTTCCTCTGCTAATGGATCTGGCTCTACAGACTTAAACTCTATATCTGAAATTGCCATCAGTCTCATTCACATCTATGAGGGTTTAGGGCAGGGGTGAGCAATTATTCTTCTCCGAGGGCCATTTGGAATCCTTATAAGTAGTGGAGGGCCGTAGGTCATTGGTCTAAATACATTTTTAAACCTTAGCTTTATTGCAAGCACATTTTTGTAAGAAATATGGGCTTTTGAATGTACCATTTTGACATTTATTGTGATAAATATTAGGACAAGCAAAGACACACCCTCCTTAGCTAAGTCACTTAAATAAAAGAAATAGCTTGGAATGACACAAATTCTCAATACAGTGGACCCTTGTTTATCGCGGGGGTTACGTTCCAAAAATAACCCATGAAAGGCGAAACGCGCAAAGTAGTGATGTTAATTTGTTTTTATGGATTATTTCAGTGATAACCTGCCTGGTTCTGATGTTTAGTGTCTTTTGTACATGTAATAATGCGCTAAACACATAATTCACCGTGAGATACAACAGCGCGAGTCGTTTTTGACACGTTACCCGTCCCGCTGCGCTCCACAGCCGACCGCAGGGACACGGATCACACGGCTCCAGAGCCGACACGAAACACATAGAACTCAGCGACGACACAATACGCTCGATACACACATCTGAAATACACAAATGATGTTCCAGCATGAACAAACTCATCATCGTAAACAAGCTCAAACAGTCAAATTCTTCCTGGAGTCTGTGCTAGCCTGGTCAGCTTGTAATGATCCACAAACTGCGTATGAGAGCAAAGACGCTGTATTGTACTGTATTGTACAGATGTGCCATTAGACTGTTTAATCTGGCCCCAGGATGCAGTTGCACGGCTTGGTCTAAGGGCCAGACTTTTAATTGGCAATGCATTGAGGGCTTGTAAACACATATCAATGCAGCTACTTAAAGAAAGCATAGAATCATAGCTATTCCTGTGTGGTCTTTGGAGTATGCTTTGCCTTCATCGTTCTATACTGTTCTGTAGTTAGAATAACCGGCTATACACTAGAGTAGCTTCAGTTCTTTTGTAACAGCTACACGTGTCAAAAAACATACAGAAAAAAGAACATTTTGCAACAATTATTTGTCTCACAGTCGCATCATGTCACAGGAGGAACGGAAACACCACAGACCTGACAGGTTCAGTGAAGATTTTCTACAAGCAGACTAATCCCAGTGTTTTGTCAAATTCGTCAACTTGTGCATATTACTAAATGCATGGAAAGACACAAAACTCAGATACCCTTCCTGACTCTATTGTGCGTCTTGCTAAAACCACAGCGCTGATCGTCCAACTGTTTTATTATTTATTAGTAAATGACATAAAGGCAAAGCTATTCCTATCTGCGCCCAAATCCAATCTCTTCAATCAATAATTCAACTTTCTGATTATGTAAGAAGAATTGTGCTCACGGTGGAAAACTTCAGCTCAACTTTGGTCGCATTTGAGCAGCAGCGAGAAGCTAATGGTCTTTGTAGAGAAAATAACTAGAACATTCTTATCCTCTGCAGACGACGGAGAATGTGGAGTATCCGAGGCGACAGTTATAGCTCAGCACTTGGGAAAAACCCTCAACAAAATACATTATTCAGTTAAACAGAATCGGAAATTTGTGGCACTGAATACATAAGGTTTGAAAGATCTGTGTTTTGAATACAAAGGCAATAACAAAGGTGACAGAGTGGTTAGCATTGTCACTAAAAGGTCGCAGGTTCAACTCCCATGTGCATGATTTCTATAGCCATGTTTCCATATCAATCCCTCAGACTTTGAAGAGGTTTATGTTAATGATGGTTTGCATTTTTGCTGCAGGTCCAGGCTCTGTTACATGAGCAGCTGACGTCACTCACACAGAACACATGCTTTCTTAGATAAATAAAGTCTAAATTATACTTTTTCTTCCTGGAGTGATTCAGAAAAAAAGGTGTATTAATTCAATGTTTGTAGCACGAGGGTCACGAGGCTGATGTAAACAAGAAACTACTTCCAGCTTTTCGCCACCTTTTTGTCTTTACCTTTTCTGCAAAGCCTCTGTGACTCTGCTGCATTCTAAGTTGGTTTTATTTAATTCACTGAGGTTGGATTATGTTGAAAGCATTATGCACAGGAGTGTTTTGCCTTGACAAACAGGTAGTAGTCTGTGCTAATATGCTAGCTTGACTTTGCTTGCTTAACAAATCAAAATGAAGCGGTTTGTGACAGGATCAAGTCAGAGCACAGGGCTTATGCATTTTTCTGGTTTTCTGGCCAGGCTGGTGCCACCTAGTGTCTGCGCTCAGGTTCGTTTCACTTCCTCTACAAGTAGTCTAGTCGTCAAAACCGCAGTAATCGGGACCAAGACTTTTCCGAGACCAGAGTCCCAAGATTTTTATAGGTTGAGATCGAGACGAGACCAAGGCTGCAGTCCATTTAGGATGAATCCAAACCAAATTGGAAATTTTATACAATTCAGTGTCTACAAGATCTTATTGTGCAGGGCTTATTACAAACTGTGTCTGGGACAGGTCACTGTCTTCCTGTGCTTAGCAATGAAATGTGGTCTCTGTGTCCAAGACAAGATCAAGTCCAAATGTGCTTGAGTCTGAGACCTTAAAAAAGCAGTCTTGAGATCGGTCTTAAAATCAAGATTGGATCTCTAGTTCTACCATACTGCTAGGTCAAGTGTAACACAACTGCAGACAGTTCTCAAAACCAAAACCAATTGGCCAATCAGCGAACAGAGATGAAGCTGTGTCTTGGCCAGAACCAACCTAAGTTGACGTAGCAGACCAGACTGTTTATGCTCTCCTCCTTTGACCTGGTGTCAAATATTAATATAGAAAATTATATTGCACGACAACAATCACATATGTTTTAATAAATTTGTAAAAAAATTAGTTGCCCTCCATCTGTATTACATACTCTGAATGTCACATGAACGCAAAGTATTAAGTAACCATAAAGATTCAAATGTTCTTAAAGAAAAGCAATTGTAATTTTTCTGTGTTTTAATACCAAACAACAACAACAACAACAACAACAACAACAACAACAACAACAACAACAACAACAACAACAACAACAACAACAACAACAACAACAAAACTATAACATAAGTAGATTAGATTTTTACATTTTGTTCATCGTAAACCCAATAACAATAAATAATAAACCAATAACATGCACGTTAGGGTAATATCTCCAGCTACGGTAGTCCTGACCAAGCCTAGCAACAACACCTGGAGATGGGTCCCGAGCGCTGCACTGCGGCGATCACTGCTCCTGAATGCCCCAGAGGCACTGAAGGATGGGTCAAATGCAGAGGACAAATTTCCCTACGGGGACAATAAAGTGTACTTACCTTACCCCCCAAATGATTGAAAATGACTTCCTGTTCAAAACTGCAGAACTGATAAGCTCCGCCTCCTCATTGTAAAGTTGAACTGTAACAAACAGAATATTTTAAATTTAGTACGAAATGGACTTCATAACAAATTTAAGCCTTTCACGTTTTATTTTGATTTTGTTTTTGGTTTAATTGCACATAAATACAGACAAATGGGCGGAGATAGGTGGCAGATGAAAACGGGAATTTTCTGAGCCTAATAGGTCATGTTAGGTCTCCTTTAATAAACTTTTTCTATATTATGTCTTTATAGGTTAAATTACCTTACAGTTCCAGCATGCATTGCACAGAATTGCACAGTTTCATATAACTCTTCTGAAATCCTTTTCCACAAATCATTTCTGTTTTAATTCGTGGGAAGACTGAGCGGAGTGAACCCAGCCAAACACAGTCGACGCAGAAACAGAGCAGATCCTTTTCCCTGGGCACCTCTGGATTGTGTAAAAGACCAAACGGGAGACTGGCTTATTTCACTAATGGTTGATCCGAAGCTTTGTCCGGAGCGGGATTCTAAAGGCGGCCTATTGAGGAAAGATAATCCTAACGTCTCGCTCCAGTTTGGATGAGCAATTGCAGCTGCCTTTCACGGTGAAATCAGAATCGAGAAATGCAAAATGTGACGAGCTTTATGCCAACGCGAGAAGGATTAAAGAAATGTATTCAGTAGAAGCAATAATGGCTGTTTGGAAATGGAATGGTTTGTGTTGGAGCTTATTCTGCAAAGGAAAGAAACACAGCTGCATCTTCGAATGTGTAAATTATGAGAAACAACAACATCTTAGTCAAGCAAGTAGAATGGGGTTAACGTATGTGTTAGCATTTAGCACTGCACCATAACTATGCACTTTTAGAAACACATATTCTTTCCCTTTTCCTACCTCATGTGAAGGTCTGAACTCGCTGCAGTGATTAGTTGAAATTCTCTCTCGGCATTGTGATTTTAAAATATTGATTCATTTTAGCTCATCTCTGTAAATTACCCATAAGGAATGAATGGAAAGAGATGGAAGTAAACCGGAACTATAGCTGCAGCATGAAAAGAGAGAGACAAAAAACCACAATTGAGCGATTATTCCCCATTATGGATATTAATTTTTATTAATTTTCACTATTGAAAATGTCACTTTTCAATTTGTCTTTGACAAGTTTAAGGGTTAGAGAAAAATAAAGTACAATTAGGTTAGGATAAAATAAAACTCTCTGAATGTAAAAATCACATGCATGCATTCATTTTTTTACTGCTTGTTTCCATTGGGGTTGCGAGTGACTGGAGCTTGTGACTTTGGGCCTTACGCAGTTGAAACATCCTGGACAGTTGCCATTTTTTTTTTTTTTTTTTTTTTTTTTTTTTTACCAAAATCCAGCATTTGATCTTCTGCTGTGGCAAATCATTTGGAATTTTATATCACAAATTTACTTTTCATGTTAGTAAACAATAAAAACTAAACAACATATGTGCCAAATATAAAGTTCTTTTTAGCTATAAAGTTAGCGATATCAAAACTGTAATGGATATTTTGCCAATTTCCAGAGGAAAAATACAAAAGACCTAACTTTTCCTTTAAAATAGGCATTATTCTTTTGTTCTTTTGATTATATTGTGATTTGGAAAATCACAATTATCAATTTCCTAATAAACTAGATATCCTATTCCAACATTGTGCAACAGCCAATGAGAGCAGTCAGACAGTGCCAGGCTTTACTTTCCAATGACAGCTCCTGGGCTTTACAAAAAGATTTCATCTCCTGGTTTGATTCTTGCAGTAAGTAAAAGCACATTGTATAGGACAACTCACGGACAAGTTATTTCAACTTTATAGCGCCCATGACGTACAACACAATCAATTGATTTTGAGTGACAACATTTTAGCATTGTTGTCATAATATTACATCTTTGGAATGATAAAAAAGGGCTCAAAATATTGTCCATAAACTGTTTCCCCTCTTGCAGTAGTTGGTGCAGTCATCTTGTGTTTCTCTCTCCTCTGATCATGTGTGAAATGACGCCTCACGGGTCTCATTAAAAACAGGATTATAAAAATAAGATCTCATGTAACGCGCCGCGAGGCACAGGTCAGTGCTTACTGGGCTGTTTTCTGCTCTTTAGAACGGATGCAATGTGTTGTGTAAGCTAAGTGTTACAGTCAACAATACCAACAGTCCAGCACAACGTACAACATCAAAACACCTGGAATTAACCCCAATGAATACACAATTTATATTACATTTAAATTAAAAACACAGACCCCTAAAACTATTAATAAAATAACAAAAAACAGTTCCTTTGTTTCATGTGCGTCACACATTAAACTAATCTGATCACCTGGTATGTTGTGGTATTGATCTGAAACGCAGGCAGTGGTGACCAGACCCATTCATCACAATATGCTGAAGCATGGGCTCTGAATCCAAGGAAAGAGGGGTCCTCCCACAGGAAAATAAATAATAAATAAATATAAATATAAGCTAATGCATCGCTTAATAGTGTCTGTGTAGAAAAGCGCTGTGTGTGAACGCCACTTCCACCTCAGTCACGCAAAATCCCATTTACTTAAACATGGTATTGAAAGGATACACATGCTGTACCAAAACGATTCACGACGACCATGTATATTGTTACACACCAAACTGCATCTGTTAAAAATGTGTTGTCTAAGTTCTGTTTGAATTCACATTCATGTAAAAGCCGAAAAGATTTGCGCTGCACTATTGAACGGACCTGCACCCTGAACAGAGTGAAGTACTGCATCTTCGTTTGGTTGGAATTTCCTGGCAAATGTTATGTGCTACATCAAGCTTTGCATTCCAAGCGGGCGATTTTGCCCCTGCCGGTCTTATACTTAAGCGCAAAGCGCAAAGAGTTCTCTGTGTTGGCCGCTATGAGCTCCAGAGAGCAGCTCCAGCTCGTGGCACGGCTGCTCTGCCTAGTCTGATGCCAGTTCAATCAGTGAACCTGCACAACATAACCGTGGAGCAGTGCAAGAAGTTCACTGGAAATAAGAAATAATAATAATAATCATATTTTGCCATCAATTCTAATTTTGTCAGTTATGTAGTTAGAACAAGCCACGTTAAATGCAGTTATTGAATTAGGCAATATATTTGTAAAATAAAATGGATTCACTTTTTAGTCAGACTTGGCTTCAATAAGTTTGTTCTATATGTTTTAACAATACAATGTTGTGTCGACCTAAACTTATAATAAAAATGATCCAATGCTCGTGGTAAGACTTACCTGAGAATCTTGATCCGTGCGTGAAAAGTTTATGATAAAGCAGCGGCGTGTCCTCGTTATAATCCTTTTGAATGAGACAACTGCCGGTAAGCAGGCTCCCGGTCCCGGTGTGATGCGAGCACAGGGTCTTTCGTGCGTGACCGCGTCTGCAGCCCCTGTACAGACGAGCGCAGGGTTGTGTCCACCTCGGGTCGGTTCTCTGGATGCGCGCCGTGGTCCAGGTAAAGCACAGCGCGGAGCTCTGGTCCAGACTGTGCCAAACGGTTCCGCGCTCTTCCTCGTGCTCACTCACAGTGGTCACCGCCGTAAAATTGACAGCCTCTGGTCAGAAACGTCCAGCGGCCTGGTGTGCGTGGCCGCGACCCGCGCTGACCCAAAAAGCGCTGAAGGGGCCGGACCTCACGCAACACCGTGCTCTCCTGGCTTTATCTCTCTGCTCTGTCGTGGGCAGAGCTGCATTCACACTTACACTGTCTTATGTTCACTCTATAATCAAAGTCTTTTTTATATTAAGTCAACAGGCTTTATGTAAAAGAAAATACATTTTTTTAGACAAAGTTATTAAAGTTTGTCATTTGAATAGACTTTTACCAAATACATTTTTATTATTACACTTTTTCCCAAACTGAAGCTCTTGTAGTAACTTTTGCTGTGATATTAATGCACTGCTTACGTGTCACAGACATGACACGTCTAGGCCGTTCACTGAATGAAATTGTACCCCACACATCTGGCGGGCACCACACCTGCTTCACTCACGGCGTAGCTCTTGGAGAGAGCGCACTAGAGGCCAACAGAGGAATAACTGTCTTAACCGGTCTAAGCGGGAAGTCTTAAAGGGGCAAGATCGGGCGGCAAATGTTTTATTTCACCTAATCTTTTAGACCTTTATATTTCCACAAAAAAGAACCAATAGAAGTGTCCGGTTTTGTCAATAGTAGGGATGGGATGAGATTAAATTGTCATGATACTGTGCGTACACCTAAAGAACGGTCTGTACAGTTGTGTATCTTTGAGCTGCTGTAGTAAAAAGTCTCCTCCACATATAGATTTGTAGAGCACATAATCAGACAGAAAACAATCTGATCTATGTCTCTGTAATTATTTCATATTGATAGGAAAATATTGACGGTGATAGGTAGTCCAAAACAGTGTAAAAATTTGTGTGAAAAAAAAACAACAATGCAGACATCGCGGGAATAGCGCGATGTTTTTCCACACTTAAACATAATTAATAAGAATACTGTTGTAGACATGATGCAATTTAAATCAGATATACATAATAACAACTTAATTTTGTAAATTGCTCTGTTACAATTCAGAAGTGAAACAATTAAAGCTAAATATGTTAAAATCTTGTTTCGTTTAATCTTGTTTCAATCTTGTAGACCCAATTCTGTGTCGTCCCATCCCTAATAAATAGCACTGGGATTCTAAACACTTCTAAAACACACAATCTGTCTGTTACATGGTTCAGTTTGGACACTTATCTAAAAAAAAAAAAAACTGCAATTGATACAGACAACAACTGCAAGAAAGCACATTATCTGTCATCCGAGTGGGAACAAAAAAACATAGATTCTTCATTTCAAATTCTGAGCGGTAAGTAGGCCTACGTATGTTTGTCGGGCTAACGTGTGTTTTGGACATTTTCATTTTCCCATGAACACAAAACTTGTAATTTCCAAGTCCCAAGTTAGCCATCTTCAAAAGAACAGCATCATAAACAGCATTATTAGAAAACTATAATAAAAAACTACTTACAAGACTTCAGGCAGTAACATCCATTTGGGTTTGGAAGGTGCAGCACAACAAACATCCCACACTGACCTGCAGAAATCAGAGAGAGAGAAAAATTAAGTCATTTTGTTAAGAGCACGAGGCAAGAAAGAAAAACATAATGAGATAATGAGAAGACTGAGCTGCTGCTGCTGCTGGATTCACCCGAGGCTGCGATGTTATAAAAGAAAAGTTTGTGTTCGGAGCAGAGCAAAACACAAATGTGATTTAGTACGTGGAGATCGATGCAGCTGGAGAGGGAATGTTTATGAGTTCACGGGGCTTTTGTTAAAACTGTTAACATCAAATACAATCGGAGAATAAAGTGTGGGCTGAACGAGTGAAAACCCAAGGCTCCAGTTCACTCATTAAATGTATCGTGTTGGATTTAACTGTCTTTTTAGATCTAAGAGAGCAACTCGATCTCAATGAAATGTGTAAGTATACCACGTAATTTCTCCTTTTTTGTCTATTGTCCAATTCACACGACATAATTTTTACAGGATCTCGTGTAAATTGTAATAAATATGGACGTCCTGTGTGAATCAACCATGTCTGTAAAAATGTCTGCAAAGTTTCCCCTGAATCTTATTTCCTGTAATTCATCAAACTCAGACATCCTCATGTAATTCTAGTCTTGTGCAAATGTATGTCTGTGTTTTTAATCAGTCAACTATATGTACTTGTATATTGAAAAATGATGACACTACAGTCTTTTTAGCTTCAGATTTGAACTAAATTACTATAACTTTTTGCCAAGGACCATTCTCCAAAGTAAAAATTCAACAAACTACAATAAAAGTGTGTTGTCATGGTAACGTCAGGGGAAAACTTTGAACAGAGCTCTGCAAAGTTTCTCTGGGATCCAGAACCCACACTTCACATGGCGTAGAGTGGGTCTGGTCACCACTCCTCCTGCCTGTGTTTCAAATCAACTCTACAATGTACTGGGCAATCAGATTAGTTTATTTGCGTGACGCAGATGAAACAAAGGTGCTGATTGGTCGTCTGTCACTTTAACCAAAATCTATAACTTCACTCACCTCACATTAAAATCATCTTTTTGCTTCGCTCATTGATCAATAAGAATCTGCAATGTTTTTTTAGTTTCACGTGATTTTCTTCCCATATTTTTAAGCATTTATTTTGTTGGTTTTCATACAGGAGTCGATGCTTGCCTCTGATTGGCTATGTAATCTGTCAATCACGCCACTGAAATTAGAAAGTGGACATGGTGGCCAGACGATAGGTTTTTATGTAACATCTAGATTTTCCAGGCAAGTAAAATGTGTAATCTTAACCAACTCCAAAGCTCAGACCTAAACTTAGCCTCTAAACCCAGAGAAAATGTCCTCAAGTGCCTTCAACTAAAACATCTAGCTATAGAGAATTTTTCGATCGACGTCACTTTCCGCCCCACTGCACATGCGTTATGCAGAAAGAGCTCCTGGTTAGCTGGTCTAGTCTGGTTAGCTGGGGAAACTTCTTTGAATAAAACAATGAAACAGGACCAGAGCAGCTGTTTTAATCAGGTCTGACCAAACCACTGACTCCTGAAGCTTAAGAGTGTTTTTTTTTTTGCTGTTTTTTCACTCACCTAAATGTAACTTTCAAGAGTCATAGAATCGAATTTCATTCACAAATGTTGGCTTAGCAGCAAAACGTTTGTTTTCACACTAATACATTCTTGAAGTTAGCTGACAACGTGCTTTTTCAACTTGTTTCCGGCTGCTCTTTCTGGAGGTGGGTTGCGCGTGCATCACTTGTGTTGATAAACAAAAAATCTCTCTATTAAGATGCTTAGATAAGATAGCATCTCTATTTGACGCTTTTCACAGCCTCTAATAGAGACGGTGTATTATAAACACACAAAAAGTGCTCAAACATGCTCATAAAGGCTATTATAACAAGTCGTAGTATAGATAGATACACATTTCTGTGATTGTGTTGAAGAGAGAGGTCTATATTTAAGAATTAGCCATTTAGTAATATCATCTGACACCTTAACAGTTTTTACTTTTTACTCTAAATATAAGTCATACTTTTGGTCTCTTTATCTGAACTATTTCTTAATACAAATGAGTGCTTCATCCACCACTGATTACATGCAAATGCATTAGTTTCTCGCTGCTTGAATCCTGTTCCTACTCAGGATTCACATTTAGCATTTCTACATCCACAGTAATATATTTTGATTTGTTTCCCACCCAAGTGACAAGACCTTCTGTATCATCCATTAACCTTTGTATATTCTACATAAAAATGACCATAACCTAAATTCTAAAGTGCTGCTAGCTGTATACTTCCACAACTTTCCTTTTTGGAGTCTTATGTTTGGAGTCTGACAATATTTCCAAAACTGAACAATGAGCAAAAATCCAATCTTTACATTCTGCAAAACATGGCTGCCTGTTTAATGAGAAAAGCGTTACATAAGACTTTGATGTTCTTCACAAAACCCTCCCACAGATCGGAAACCAGGTCCGCTCTATTCTTTCATCAAACATCATCACCGAGGATAAAAATAGCTGCGAGAAGAAGTCAGCTCTTCACATGTGTTGGGAAAGAATATGTCGAAAACCTACACACAGATCAAAGGCATGAACTGGGTGAATATTTGAGCAAACATGAGGTTTATAAACGACGACATAACACTTTCTATCCTGCAGTGTTAATTGGAAAATCTTATGTGAGTTAAATTTCAGATTCTTTCAGTTGTGACTTTACCTGGTTGAAGCAGAAAAAGAAATAATGTTTAATCAAAGCTTGTACACGGAATCATTACCTCTGAGGCAAAAAATAAAAATAATGAGAATGCTGAACAATTACTTATGATAATTACTTTACAGCACAATTCACAGAAAGTATTTCAAAAGGTATATATAGATTTCTAAGAACTACTGCATTTATTCTCTGCAGTATTTTCTTCAGATGACAACATTTAAATTGATTACAAACTCACTTAGGCTCCGAAGTGTGTCTAATTTGGTAGTGATATGCGCCTAAAGATGTGTGCAATGCAACTAGGTAAAATCTTTAGTGTAAGATCTGTCCTTGTTAGAATTTGATGTGATTATGTCGTGTTTGTCAGTGTCTCGTTGTCACTGACTGCAGATAACTCAAATCTTTTACTGCTTCTTGTATTTGATCACCACGACCTTCGTGTCACTTTATTCCCTCTCCTCAGTCGCATTTGTTTTGTTGTGGAGAGTAATATACAGTGAGATAGGATTTGGCGGATCTGTCAAAGCTGCTCACAACTCGGAACATCTTATAGGAGACATGCCAAAACATCAGGAGTCACATCTGAAAATGGTGCTGTCACTGAAACAGTCAGGTATGAGCTTATAACTTATTATAACTGTCTCATATGGAGAAAATAGAAGATGAATGAATGGATAGATAGATGGATAGATAGAGCAGGTTTACTTCTATTGTTTAAGTTGGTGATAAGGCAAAAAAATTCCTCTGCAAAAGCTTCGGCTGCAGCAGATGTAAAAGTTAGCTAAGTTATCAAGAATAGCTTCAGCTACCATCTCGATGGTTACAAAACAAACAAACAAACCACTTAGTTGTAGTTAGTGTTCTGGCCTCATAGCAAGAAGGCAGAGCTGGGTATCGTCAAGAGTCTTCTGATATAGGGGGGTCACGATACAATACGCCTCCCGATACAGGTTTATCTCGATATTATTCCCTTAATATGATACATATCAAGATATACTTTACTGACGAAAGTGAGAAAATGTTTAAAAAAAAAAACAACTATAGAAAAGTGTATACTACCTGTAAAAATGTTTTTGAGTACAGGATTCAATGCTAATAATGTAACTTTGACCATGCACAAAAACAAAATGCAAAAGCATTGTATTTTCACACTGCTTTTAATGTTACAGTTAGTTCAATAGCTCAATAGTTTCAGCCTTAAAGCAGCAGTCCAGGTTCATTATGAGTTGAAGTATCCCGATTTGTCTCCCTGTATCAATACGCATATTGCCAACAAGCTTGTCAAGATATATCCCGATACCAATACATCGAGGAAAGCCCTACAAGACGGTACTAGGTTCAACTCCCAGGTGACCCGGTGATTTTCTATGTGAAGTTTGCATGTTCGCCCCTTGTCTAGGTGGGTTTTCTCTGGTCACTCCGGTGCCCAAACATCTAAAACCAAAACATTCATGTTAGGGAATTTCCTCCAGCTACAATAGTCCTGACCAAGCCTACAGCAGTAAGATCTGGAGATGGGTCCTCGGAGGAGATGCTCCAGAGGCACAGAAGGATGGGTCAAATGCAGAGGACAAATTTCCCTATGGGACAATAAAGTGTACGTTAACCTTGACCTTAAGTGGAGTTGCATGTGCACATCTCGCTATGTCTACACAAGTTTCCTCTGGCTGTTCTGGTTTCCCTTATCACTAAAAACATATCTAGTAGTGCCTTCTCTCTCCCATTCCTCCAGATTTTTCCTGCAAAAGAGACTCTGAACCTCAGTGGGACTTTCCAGTATTAAATTAATTAAATAAGTTTGCAAAGACAATTATTTCTTTAGGTTTTATAGTGTTTTTTTCACCACAACCAGATCTAGACACTGGGAGGAGTCCCATCATCAACCTATTTTGCATACATCACCATTTATCTGTCATCATTTATCTTATTCTGATATCTATATCTGATTGTGTTCTTTTAGTTTTTCTAAGTTGAATTAATTAAAAACTGTGAAATTATAATATGCTTAACAAAACACGTGTCTGGATTCAAATATGATCCTCGCGGAAAGTACTTATCCAGCCCTGCTCTGTAATAACACACTTATCTTTTTTTTTTTTTTAATCCTTTTTGGTTTTAATTAGAATACCTGAAAAATACTTAAAAAAAAAAAGGGTTTGCCAATAATGTTGTAGATGAAACCGTGCTTGTTCTACTTCTTCTCTTGTAGAATAAACTCTTGTAAACACCAGCTGTTCGTCTGTTACCTGTGCATTCCCTTCTATTGGACTCACAACGCTGCTCTGTGATTGGCCGGCTCTGTTCCAGTGCTCGTCCCTGATTGGTGGCTTCTTCTATGACAGAGCTGCAGGTGAGTAATCGGAGCGTAATAACAGTTTGGATTTCTCACCTGGCAAACGCAGCCTTTTAATTGAATGTGTTGGGCCGGTTCAAAGCGTGACTGAGTGAAGGTGTCATGTGATCCACTGAACTGCTGCTGGGGATGATTGTGAAAGCTGATACATAAGATACAACACAAGTTAGATAAATGCTAACAACATACACAAACAACTTGCTGGATGTTGATATACACATAACTGAGATAATAACTGGACTGAGGTAATACAGGTTTTAAAATATTTTCATTGGTCAGTCTTTGTCTTGGTTTAAGTGAGTGACAGCTGGATTTAACTAATCACAATGAAGCGTGAACTATTTTAAAAACGACAGATTTTTTTTTACCTAAAAGTAACAAGAAAAAAGACACTACTCTAGCCTCTAATCCCTTATTCACAAAGTTAAAGATAATTCAGTATAAATTATATAGCTTGTTCTCTGCATTTTATTCATTCCTAAATGCTGTTGGAGCAAAGCAGTGGGGCCCCATTTTAAAACCTAAGGTTCATATCTCTAAAACTTGAGCTAGACTGGTCAGAACATCGCTGGAGGATTCAACATCATGTGCATGTTTGGGTTGATGGGTGAGAGCCTGGAGAAAACCCACGCCAAAACAGAGAAAAACAAGCAAACTTCATCAACCCCTCTTAGTCCCCCACGGGCCCTCCTTTTTCTTAATTCATTTTTGTCCCATCAAGTTCCCTGACATGTTAAAGATAAAAATAAAACATGAAATGTCTTATTTACAGTCATATCAACCAAAGGATGAATCATGAGTTTTTAAATCTGAGATCACAAATAAAAAATCACCCCAACATTTTCCTATTAATAGGACTTGGCCTATACTTTTCTTAACTTATTACAGGTCCCTAGAACTCACTTTTAAAGAAAATAGCTGCAGCTTTTGAAGAGAAATTGTTAAAACTCCAAATATGCCAAATCTAGTGTCATTTTAGTCCTGGCTAGTGACACCAGCTATAGTAATTCTTCTATTTACCAAAGAAATTTGAACTTTAAAAACCTGGTGTTCTTTTGTGCAGAGCTTCATCTCACTTAATCTAAAGTCAGTCAAACATCAGAGGCAAAAACTTGCCTCTCATGTTTGAAAAACCTCAGCTTTTCAAGGAGTACAGCCAATTGCTTCTGCTCCAAGGGGTTCAGAAAGGTTTCCTCCTGGTGGTCCTGTTTTCCTTACTACTAAAAACATGTTCAGTAGCACCTTCCATCTCATCTCTTCATGAGTACAGATGGAAATAAGCTGTGATGCTAGAATCTGTTACAAACATCAATTGGACAAAGCAAAAAAGTCCCAGTTTACAGTGGAGCGAATGGACCTCGATAGCGCGATGTCAGATGGTTTCCAGCAAGAGGAATGAAACAGGCATCAGGTTAACATAACTCTGATATCTGTGTAAAAAAGTCTGTTTCTTATAGCTTCTACAGTAAAACAGAAAACTGACTGTGAACTGAACCCACAACCTCCGACACAAAGACAAGTGTCATTAAAACTGATCCAGTGCAATCCTCAGTTTGTGGTTTGTAAGTCATGTGAGATTCTTCATGTGTGACCAGTCTTGTGTTTGACAAATGCCCATTTCAACAACTAAAGCCACCGCAATCCTAAAGATTAGAAACAGCACCACACAACTCTGAAACAACAAACACAGAGCAGGACAGTGCAACAACAATATCCAAATGGATTATAACAGTGCATCAGGGCAGTGCTTGTTTGAGGTTCAACAAATACTCAAATTGTGAATTAATCATAAATTAACCACAAAAGTGCAGCTTTTATACTCTAATGCAAAAGTTAGTGCATTCTCCTTCTTCAAAACAACTGAGCTACAATTTTGACACATCTTCAGTTTCAGTTTGTCTCTCTCTTGTAATCCATTTACGATAACAAAGTTCCTCCATCCTAAGTTTGCAGCGCTCTGTCCAAACTTTTTATCTTCTCGATCTCCCGTTGCCATGACAACAGGATTGTAAGGTCACAGAATCTATCATACTTTAATTGTAGAAAAAACAACTACAATTTTACTGGCAAAAAGTATTAATAATTTAGTTCAAATCTGAAGGTAAAATAGGTTGCAGTGTCATTATTCATTATTTAAATACAGTTAATGGATTAGGACCACACAGACAAACGCATTAGTAGAATTAGGACTGGGCCAGTAATTGAATAAAATCAAGTGATCGAAATCGAATCGTGAATTATTTGGTGGTGGATTTTGAATTGAAAGATTGAACCAATCTTTTGTCAGTAAAAATGTGCAGTTTGGAGCAAAAGTCAAACTTTGAGGCAGAATATTGATATATAGTTTCAAAAAATCCAACAAATGAGACATATTAAAAGTTTTTGTTTCGTTGAATGGCATTTTTCATTGTTTTTGAAAAAGTTAAAACAAATTGATCAATATGAGAAACAGAATTGTGATACATTTTTTTCCCAGATTGCCCAGCCCTAAGTAGATTTACATTTAGATGTCCAAGTTTGGAGAACTGCAGTAGGTAAAATTTTAGAGAAACTTTAGAGACATTTTTACTAACATGGACGATTCGCACAAGACTAGAAACTCAGACGACGTTCGTAATTATTACAATTTCGAGGTAGTATTGTGCTGTGCGTTTAGGACACAAGCTTTTTTAAAGAAGAAAGAATAGTAAGTGTCCTTTAAGATTGTGACTTCCTCTGGTCTTGTAGTGCGACATCCATGAATCTGATTCCTTCATTGCAGACGGTCAAAGTCAGTGGACAGCAGGCATTATAAGAACACCTCAACGCTAAGTACAGGATGTAGTTTTAAGTCTGTGGTTGTCGACTCATCGTCACCAGACAAACATTCGACAAACACGGCTCAGCGCTGGACCTCAGACACACAGAGATGTTTTCAGACTCTTCTCTCTGATTACAATGAGCCGTAGAAGGGCCTCGCCGTCGGACACTTATCTCGCCGTCTACAAGCTTCTTTAGTCAGTGTTTGTCCCAGTTTCTGTGACAACCAGAGCACTTGAGGAAAAGAGAAGTACGGGGAATTTGAATAATGTAGAAAGAGTCAGACAAATTTGTGTTTAAACAGGCACTGGAAAGTTTGAGTGACGAGAATGTTCTCAAAATTGGGATGAGACCTCAGAATAGAACATAAAAAACAACTGTTGCCATGGAAATAATAAGAAATTTGTCATTTTTGCAGGTTTGCTAGCTTTCCATCAAACTGCATTAGCCAAAAACAATTTCAAAAAGTAAAACATCTGCAGAACAACACCTTAAACTGCTAGATAAATTTATCACTGTACTAGAGTTTAGATCAGGCTCAATAAATCCAGCCCGACCCAGCCCAAGCCCGTGCACATAGTGTCCGAACCCGAGTCATCCTCCGTGTGACGAACCATGATCCCAAAGCGAGCCCACTCCGCCTACTCGCCCAACTGTGGCATTTTAATGATAGAAAAAGCACATTATGATGTGTTTACACATTGTCCTGTATTTACATGTCTACAGTGTATCTCCAGAACCAAAAACGCTTCCTCCACTGCGAGCCGATCTTACAAGAAAGCGTACACGACATTACAGGACATGGAAATTGCATATGATTACCACGAGTTCACGGCTGTTTTGCGTAATTATGGTACGTGTCCAAGTCCCAGTTCATTTCTATGGTGGTTGTTAAGATACTGTATGTTCTTATTTATGAATATTAACAAAATCCTGATTCTAATCTTAACCTGCCCCAAGCTCCAGCCCTAAACTTACCCATTTTAGTAACTTGAAGCCTAAACGTACTCGTTTCAACTAAAGGAAAATGTCCCCACGTGGCTCAAACCAAATGTATGGTGTAACATAAGAAGGTAAAAAAGGCCTGAAATCGTGGTCATGATACGCATTTTCTGTATCATAGTAAATGTACACTAAAATGTACACCACTGCACATCTTTTTTGTCTTTCTTTTCTCAACATAAATTGTGCATTTCTCCTTCTTTCTCATCTTTTCCTTGGTCCGCGCAAAGACGCTCCTTCCTTCTCTCTCTTCCTCTTTTACTTTCCTCGTGTGTCACAAATACAACACAAGCCCTCTGTCTCTTCTCCTCACCCAATGCATCAAGCAAGAATCATCCCTTCTTACATCGTATAGTTGGCCTTTGCAAACACTTGCATTTTGCCACGCAGTAGCTTTGCGCTGTGTTCTGGAGCAGTTGTCAATCATCCGCGGAGCGCACGTATTCAAGCTCATGTCCAGAATCAAAGGTCTACTCTGTAGTGTTTGAACATGTTTGAAGTAACCAACCGTGCCCCAAAAACTTCTGTACAGTTAATAAGAAGCACCACAAAGCTATAGGATTAACCAAATAACCTCTTCTTAACCTCTAATCTGAACCCTAATCAGATTGAGAAGAAATGTATTGACTTCTCTGTTCTTTGATATTCTGTCTTTTATTTTTTTACTTATCGCAGTTACTCGTTTGGTCAAGTTCAAAATAAAATATCAAATCAATAGCCACAAATGTAAAATTACAGTTGTATATAAATTTAGTTGCTGGGAAAAAAAACTGTTATACAGTATTTATGTTTGGGTGAATTCTGTTGTTAGAAATGCTTAGGAGAAATGACTTTAGACAGCTGCAGACGATATAAGTTTCTTATTGTTCGAAGAAAAATCAACTGCAGCTGTTATATCCTGCAAAGTGATTAAATCTTTTCTAATCCTGGCCCAGGCTGTGCAGAGTATAGTTTTCTGATTGCAGCGGTGGTTTGAGAATGTAATCTATATCCTACAGTATAATCTGACTTTCACAGTTTGACTCAGCACAATGTTTCGCCCTCGCTCACACAAACGCACACAGAAGTAAGTCCAGGTGCAATTGGATTTTCGGAAACTTGGAAAAAAATAATGTGACCTTGTGAGAAAGTTCAGCAGTGAGTCACCCGGCATTTCTGCAAAGTGAGAAAAAGGACTTGGAGCAGAGGTGGGACCGAGTCACTGCTGTGCCAATCTCAAACAAGTCTCAAGTCTTTTGCCTCAAGTCCAAGTCAAGTCAAAGAGAGACAGGTCAAGTAAAGTCCCAAGTCAAAGAGAGACAAGTCCATCAGAAGTCAAGTTCCCAGTCAAAGAGAGACAAGTCAAGTCAAAGTCAAGAGCCAAGTCCAAAAGAGAGACAAGTCCAAAGTCAAAGAGAGACAAGTCAAGTCCAGTCCCAAGTCAAAGAGAGACAAGTCAAGTCCAAGTCAAAGAGAGACAAGTCCAAGTCAAGTCCCAAGTCAAAAGAGAGACAAGTCCAAGTCAAGTCTCAAGTCCAAAGAGAGACAAGTTCAAGTCAAGTCTTAAGTCAAAGAGAGACAAGTCCCAGAGAGACAAGTCCAAGTCAAGTCCCAAGTCAAAGAGAGACAAGTCCAATTAAAGTCCAAGTCAAAGAGAGACAAGTCCAAGTTAAGTCCCAAGTCAAAGAGAGACAAGTCCAAAGTCAAAGAGAGCAAGTCCAAGTCAAGTCAAAGAGAGACAAGTCCAAGTTAGTCCAAGTCAAAGAGAGACAAGTCCAAGTCAAGTCCAAGTCAAAGAGAGCAAGTCCAAGTCAAGTCAAAGAGAGACAAGTCCAAGTCAAAGAGAGACAAGTCCAAGTCAAGTCAAACAGAGACAAGTCAGACCAAGTCAAGTCCCAAGTCAAAGAGAGACAAGTCCAAGTCAAGTCAAAGAGAGACAAGTCCAAGTCAAAGAGAGACAAGTCCAAGTCAAGTCAAACAGAGACAAGTCCAAGTCAAGTCAAAAAGAGACAAGTCCAAGTCCAGTCCCAAGTCAAAGAGAGACAAGTCCAAGTCAAGATCCAAGTCAAAGAGAGGCAAGTCCAAGTCAAGTCCAAAGTCAAAGAGAGACATGTCCAAGTCAAAGAGAGACAAGTCCAAGTCAAAGAGAGACAAGTCCAAGTCCCAAGTCAAAGAGAAACAAGTCCAAGTCAAGTCTCAAGTCAAAGAGAGACAAGTCAAGTCCCAAGTCAAAGAGAGACAAGTCCAAGTCAAGTCCCAAGTCAAAGAGAGACAAGTCCAAGTCAAGTCTCAAGTCAAAGAGAGACAAGTCCAAGTCAAAGAGAGACAAGTCAAGTCCAAACTAGATGAGAACAACGTTTAGTGAAATATGCGATCTAACCTATCATACATACACACGTTACACTCTCAGATTTACAGTTTGCGTTGCTGTACATCTGTAGTGTGTTTGTCTTAACTCTGCCCAGATCCTGTTTGAGTTTTATCAACGCCATCGTATCAGCGCAGCTCTGCCAAAAACGCTCTTTCTGTAAATGAAACAACACAAGAAGAGATGACTGACGGGCTTTAGAGTTAGTCCAAACGTCTGACAAATCCATCTCATGCATCAGCCCAACTAGATTATTATTACTCAGCAGTTTCTATGGCGACAACGAAGAAACAAAAAGTGAGTTATAACCGAGACTAATCCAAACCATGGAGAACACATTTGCACTATAACTGTTCTTGAAGAGGCAAAATGTGCTTGTATTCAAAGTGTGACAATATGAAATGTGCATGACAGGTTTTTACAATTTTAACCTAATTTGGAAGCTTGAAACCTGTTGTAAATATAAATGATAGCTTAACATAAATCATGAATAAATCTGTGTTGTTAAAATACCTGTATATGAAAGGCAAATCTCTAAACCTCAGTGGAATTAAGTCTTTCTGAACCCTTCATAAATGTAATTTGTCTATGTGGGAACAGTGTGAATGTAGCCTGGTGGCAAGTGTGAAAATTTAGATTGAACAGATACATGAAAATAAAGGTACAGTGTAACTTTTTATGCATAGAAACAGGGTTGAACAAAAGTGTGTGTGTTTTTGATGGACTAAAACATGACAAGAATATGTGTCTTTACTCTGAGCATCTAAAATCATGCCTCCTCCGGCTGTTTCAAAGGAAATTGTATTCCTATAGCTTTATTATCAATCTATCAAATATATTTTTGTAGAGCCCAAAATCATAACAACAGTCATCTTTGAAAATTTGCCAAGATTGTTAATTTAGCAAAAACAATGTTAGAAAATAAAACAGTGAGTTAACATTCCATTGGACAATTCAGTAATACAGAAAAACAAAAAACTGTGGTTGGTCAAGTATATTGAATCAGATTATTGAACAATAAGCAAGCAAATGGACTATTATCACAGAGCATAGACCCTCCAATATCTAATAATGTAATATAATTTTCCACAGTATGTATATTAATGAAGAAAGCCCCAAACTAATGCTTTAACTTGAATGTTATTTTAACAGAAAGTTACATAACACACACTCACTTTAAGTCAATATGGCAGAATGAGAACTCTCATGAATTATATTGGACTGCAACCAACGATAATTTTGGTAATCGATTAGATGGGCAATATTCTTTCGATTAATCGATTAGAAAGACACATGACTACCAGTTTTATTTTTTTAAATCCAGACAAATGTGTATTGACGTTTTGGAGGTGTAGTCTATATTTACTGACAAAGGTGTTTTTTTCTTCAAACACTGAAAAATTAGCTAAAATGTTCTTAAATAAGACGACGAGTTCTTAACTGATTGAATTAAATCGCAATTATTTTACTTTGAGCATTGTTTTATTGCCTGAAAATAAGATTTGCCGAAGGAATGATCATAAAAAATGTGTGTGACAAGCATTTTCTCATTAGAAATTAGCAAAACAATAAAAATCGCATAATATCTAGTTTTACTGAAAAAAATGTCTTTTGTATAATTTTCAGAAACACTCGACTTTAGTCACATTTACTCTGATCAAAACCAAATGTGTGTTTAAGATTTTTTTTTTTTCTAGTAAAAGCAGTAAATTTACATTGCTATGTCATTGCCGCCGTGCATGTTTGGAACCTATTGACCCTATTTGTCGCTACTTTTCTGATGCACTTTTTGTGCATTTAGCCTGTAGATTCAGTCGATGGTTTTTTAACTGTCATTATATTAATTAAATTGCCCACAAGACAGACAAACAAACACGTTAGACCTAACAGACTAAAAAAGTGATTCAAAGAAGTGCGGGACAAAAGGCAATATAGACCAGTCAACAATTATTCTATACTAAATTAGTGGACTGTTAATTCAATAACTGTTTAGTTGTGATTAATCAATACATTGGTTGTAGCCCTAAATTCTATTAAGCTAGTACAAGAACACATAACAAAACAGTACTATTATTTTGTGCTACACATGAGCTAGCTTAGAAAAAAAGTACTTCAAAATATTATTGCCATGTCAACTTCTGTGTCAAACCTTTTCCATAAACTGCACTACTGTGACAACATGATACTTGGAACTTGCCCCGGTTTAATGCCTTTCAATGCAGGAAAAACAATGACGTTCTCCATGGAAACCACAACCGTAACCGGCAAAATAAAAGTTATACTGCGCAACTTTAAATAGAGCTAGAGTCGGTACATTGTTTAAAATCATCAGCCTTGTTCAGTTCATTAGTTTGAAAGAAGATCCAGCAGAAGAAATGTGAACTTACAAATCCCAGGCATGAGTCGTGGGAGAGAGACTGAGAGAGGAATGAAGAGAGAGAAGAGAGTGTGGCACGAGAGGAAGAAGGAGGAGGAGCATGAATGAGAGAGAGAGAGAGAGGGAGGAATGAAGAGAGAGAAGAGTGTGGCATGAGAGGGAGAGAGGGAGGAGGAGCATGAATGAGAGAGAGAGAGACAAGAGAGTGTGGCACGAGAGAGAGGGAGGAGAGCATGAATGAGAGAGAGAGAGGAGGAATGAAGAGAGAGATGAGAGTGGCACGAGAGGAAGAGAGGAAAGGAGGAGCATGAGAGAGAGGACTGAGAGTAATGAAGAGAGAAAAGAGTGTGGCACGAGAGAGAGAGAGAAGAGAGGAGGAGCATGAATGAGAGAGAGAGAGAGAGAAAGAGAGAAGAGAGAGGAGGGAGGGAGAGAGGAATGAAAAGAGAGACAAGTGTGGAACGAGAGGAAAAGCGGAAGGAGGAGCATGAATGAAAGAGAGAGAGAGAGGGGAATGGAGAGAGAGAGGAATGAAGAGAATGGCATAAAAGGGAGAGAGAGAGGAGAAGCATGAATGAGAGAGAGAGAGAGAGAGAGAGAGAGAGAGGAGGGAAAGGAATTAAGAGATAAACGGAGTGGCTTGAGAGGGAGGGAAGAAGACAGAGCATGAATGGGAGAAGAGAGAGGGGGAGGGAGAGGGAGAAAGAGAGAGGAGGGAGAGAGAGAGTAGAAGGAGGACAGAGGGGTGAGTCATGGGAAGTATGAAGCATTAATGAGTAGAGAAAGAGAGAGAGAGAGGCCAGAAAGAGGAATGAAGAGAGAAAGGAGAGTGGCACAGGGGAAGGGAGGAAGAGAGGGGGGCACAGAAAATATGAATGAGTAAGGAGAGAGAGAGGGAGAGAGAGAGAGAGAGGAGAGGGAGAGGAGAGGGAGAAGAGGGAGGGACCAGGGTCACTGGAGATATGAAGTCAGAACATGATTGAGAGTGAGAAAAAGAGTGGACAGACAGGAAGAAGAGGAAAGGAGAGAACGGAGGGGAAGCAAGGAAAATAGAGTAAGAGAGGAGTGAGAGACAAAAAGACTTTGAATATGAAGAGGGAAAAGTAAGAGAGGGAGAGACAAAGAAGGGAGAGAGAAGTAAGAAAGAGATAGAAACAATGGTGCATTTATTTATTTTCCTTTCCTTTCTGTCATCACACAAGTTCATCTATCCTTTAAAACAGACTTGAACTCTTCTCCATTAGTATTGACATTTGCAGCGTTTTGCGGAAGAGGAAACGTGAGAGTGAAACTGGAGAGAGGTCTGGTGGGTTTGTGAATTCCCCCGAGCGGCCGATCCGTTTCATGGAGCTCTTAACGGGACAAGTGTTCAGTCCAGGGCAGAGTTTAGGCCTGCACCAGCGCTCACACATCCTCTGTCTGTCAGTCTGAAGACCAACACTTGTGCTAATGTCGGCTAAAGAGATCAGGTCCAGTCTAGACAACAGACGGGACTACATGTTCTCCCTGAAGAATAGTTGGGCTGAATTAAAGTCAGGGTCAAAGGTCATAGCATACTGTAGTTAAAGAAACATTCACCGATATATTTCAACATCATTTGTAGGGCTGCAGTTGATCAAAGAAATGCATGTTGAACAATTAGAAGTTAGTAAAGTTGGCGCAGCAAAAGCTAGCAAAAGTTGCACTAGAGTTTATCCAAAAAGAAACTGTTTATATGGAAAAGTTCTAGGGAAACGATTCATTCGTTTTCTAACGTTTGTTCTCGTTTGGGATCGTGGGTGACTGGAGACTATCCCAGTGACTTTGGGCCTTCGGTGGGAGCACTGGACAGTGGTCAACTCGTCGCAGAGTTAACATAGAGTCAGACAGGTAATCATTCACTCGCTCATTCATTCTTTGGGAAACTAGCCAGTTGACCTAAACATGCATACTTTAGGAGGTGGGAGAAAGCCAGAGACACCCACAGTAACACAGGCAGAACATGCAAACTCCACGTAAAAACAGTATTTAGCCAAGCATGGACTGTTGTTATTTGCAGAGTGTTCAAACGAGAGGTAGTGCAAAGGAGAATGCCTATTTGAACAAAGGAAAACAAAGACAGAAGAGTTACACGAACGCTGGACAGTGGTGGGAAATAGAACCTGAACTCAATCTGTCAGGTAACTCTGGTTTCTTGTCCGCGACAAAATGCAGCCTTTGTGGACCAGGTCATGACAATAGCAACTTCTGTTCTCCTGTTCGTTCTTTTTGTCAAGCATTACGTCACACACATGCTCACTCTGCATTTGTTCAGCAACTGGTGATCATTTGTATCGTGTTTGTGTGAATGTTCTTTCACATCGGTGCACCGCAAAGAGATTTGAACAGTCTCTTCACCTACTAACGGCGACTGGGGATTGTGTTAGTGTGAAAAACCCTTCACAGAAATTAGTCAAAACCTGTCTTCAAACATATTAGTTTACGTTTTCATTATAATCCCATGTGATATTTCTCTAAAAATGACTTCAAAAGTGCGCATTTTACAATTGACAATCACTGATACAAATGAACTTGAGCATTAAAATGTATGGAACCCCTTATAACACTTTAGCCCTGGTTCTATTGTCTTTGTTCAGTTATATATGTCACTATTCTAACTCCTAACTGCATGTGTCAATGTATCAATAAATCAATATGTGGTATTGATCAACCCATCTCTAATACTCACATCATCTGTTCATCCTCTTAAAAAGACACACTTAAGATCAATAGTAAAAAAAATTCTTACAGCTAAATCTATCAATGTGAACATTTCAAAGTGGAAAAATGCATTACAAAATTGTCATCCCATTAGCAAAAACTACTAAAATCGCATTGCACAGCTTAGATAAAGGTTTTCAGGTCACTTTAACTAGAAAAGCGGAATCAAACCAACAAACTCCATGTAAGTGGGCAACCGGTCGCTTTTTAAACAAGATTTGAATGTCTTCATAGATTTGCAGCATCCGGAGCTAAATTTATGTCGTCCAAAATACTTGTTTCCTCTTGGGTTTGACCGTTTCAGCCGAGCTTGACACACTTGTCATAAATACGGCTCTTTCTGACACTTCTAGGTCAGAATATTATTAACTCAGAGTTCAACTGTTGACGTCGATATGCTAAATTGACTGCAAAAGGGCAATAAACGCTGTGGTAAAAGTAAAGTAGGACTGGCCTAAGTACTCATGCAGATGGGCCAAAGCTCAGTTTCAGGTTCATGTCCCACTTACAGAACAGTTTGTGGAGTTGAATGACTTCTTTACAACCAAGACAAATCGAAAACATATTTTGAATGTGTTTTTAGACTAATATATAGACCTTAACAAGATGACAACCAACTTTTTCCACTTTGTTTTCCACAAAGTGTGTCACAAATTATCCTGTTTATTGAGGCAACTCAAGCAAAACTAAAACATAACACATTTGATTAAAAATAGAGCAAATCAACAGGAAAAAAGAATGTTGCTGGTTCACAATTTCATCATTGACAATTTAGAATATTAATTTCTGCAGAGCAAGTACAAAAACAGATATTTACAGTGACGCCTCGTTAACCTAAACATGCATATTTTAGAGGTGGGAGGAAATTGGAGAGACCCCATGCAACACGGGAAAAACATGCAAACTCCATCCAGAGAGATTGTGAGATGTTGAGAAGGTTCGAGTCAGGAATTGAACATACAATTCCTTATTAGGAAGCCTGAGCTCTAACCACACTGTGCATCTAATAAAAAATCTCAATTTTAGTTTAGATTTTCTTCTCTGTTCTCTCTTACAAAAAATATACATAGCTGTCAGAACTTCAGGAAACTACAGTTTTTAGTTCATTTTTATAGGACAAATCATCACAAAGAAATCTACATTTTAAATTTGAAAAGCGTTTGTGTTCAATAATAAGTTGTACTGCACACGTGACTGTTCTTGGAAGAAAACTAATTTGTTCTCACTGTTGCTGTCACATAGCCAGGCCTGTGCATCCTTGTGCCTCCACTCTATTTAATTTTACTATGTCAAGTATTACAGAACTGCAGACAGTTCCGCAAAATCAGGAAGTAGAGTTGTCCAATCAGCAAACAGAAGTGAAGAAGTGTGTTGGCGAGAATCAACCTAAGATGAGATGACAGACTGCATACGTTCTCTTTGTTTGACCTTGAGACAAATATTCACTTAGCATATGATATTATTTTACCTTGTAATTCATAATTTAGCTTACAGAAATAGTTGTTTAGGCTCTACTTCCTGGACAACAAAATAACCAAAAATCAATGATTGTGAAGGGCTGTAGTCGACAAAAGACATTCTTGTTGGACTAAAGACATGTCCTATCAACTGATTAGTCAACCAATAAGGAGGCGTGGCAAAATCTCTGAAGCTTGCAAAATCAACTATTATCTCTCCCAAAAAGGCAGAAAACAAATCTTCAACCAATTCACTCATTTTTGTTGTCGTCCAGTACAAATCCTCATAAATAAAGAAAAGAATTAGTCGACTATTGCAAACTTTGGTCGACTAAGATTCCATCGACTGATAATCGACTAAAGAACTACATCGATAGATTGTAGTCCCACTAACTGTGAAGCGAAAAAACCTCAATGAGATGTTGGGCGGTTTAGACAAAGTGAAATGAAACTGGTTGATGCGTCAACTGTCACCTGATTGGCTGATTAACTGACTAGCACATTTTCAGTTTTTGAGATTAAGCAGTTCTCGTCCAGACCATGACAACAGTGTTCAGCGTTGCCCCTGTAGTTAGACAGACACACGATGAAATGAGAGACGTCATATTGTGTGAGTCTGTGTGAAACCAGCTGTTCTCAGGAGCCTTTAGAATGAATGTGCACATGACACTGATACTTACACAGGACTACAGCTCGTACACATGAAGAGGCAGTGTTATAATGTATGTGAGAGACAGAGGGTAAACAAACAGCAGCCGTGTGACATGAGTGTTGCCACAGACAGTGAGTCACTACAACAGGATTATATACGTTTGGTTTTAAAGAACATATTACAGTGTTTCCTATAGGTATACGGGCTGCTTGGGTCACTGGAATAATATGTCAACGTACGGCAGACAGATTTATTGCAGCCAACTCTCTGAAGAATGTAGAAAAACGTATGCTACGAAAAGCCAAAATGTAAAATAAGCACAAATTTTAGTTGGAGCTAAACTTACCCATTTTATTAGCTTGAAGCCTAAGCTTACCCGTTTAAAACAAAGAAAATGTCGCCACGTTGATTCAACAAAATTCATGGTTTGCCTTTTGGCTTTTTGTAACGTATTGACGTAAAAATGCGTAAAACGTGCTTATCGTATGTTTTTGACATTTTGTTGTATGTCGACGCTTTCTTCAGAGACTTTATTGATTTTTTGTAGTAATTAGTGACTTTTAAAGTCTTTTAAAGCAGCTAAACTGGTATAAATTATCTTATAAAAATGATTTAGACTTAAAATTAAAGTTCTTTTTAATCATGTTCCAACATGATTCTAAAATGGTTTATTTATGGTTGGCCATCCTCTGTTTGGAAAAGCACGCCCACAGTGTTTGTGGGAACCTATTCTTTCTCTTCTGAGCCTCAGAAAACCCTGTTCACAATTTCCCAGATGTTTTATGTCATAGGTAGATCTCTGAGATCTTCTGCACTGTTCTTAAGTCCACAAACTAGGAGTGTAATGGTGCATTGTGCCAAGATGCACCACGCTGCTTTAAAGTTATGATTTGCATCATGCTCTTTCAATGCATCTTGGTGTGTTTAATAAAATTAAAGCAGATGTGTCCTGTTGGTTTGAGTCAAGAGACGCATCTGCATTAAATGCGAAATTCAAATCAAATCTCAAACGCGTCAGAAACTTAAGACCGGTTTTGAGACCGCTTTTTTAAGGTCTTGGTCATGTCACACACTTGAGCACATTTGGACTCGGTCTTATCCTGGAATTGTTCTTGGACTTGCAGAGAGCACATTTCATTACCACCACGCTCTGGTAAATTGCACCAGGAACACAGTGACCTGTCCCAGACACAGTTTGTAATAAGTCCTGCACATGTAGACACTGATAAAGCTGGTCTTGATTATGTCTCAATGGACTGTGATTTTGGTTTTATCTCATTTTCGACCTATAAAAGTCTTGATCTTGTCTCAGTCTTGACCCTCAGTGCTCTTGGTCTTGTCTAGGAAAGGTCTTGGTCTCGATTAGTGCGGTCTTGACTACTACACTAGCAATAGAGATAGACCATATATTGGCCAACCAATATTTTGGGGAAGGTTTTCCTACATTTTTGGCCAATATTTGAACAGACAGGGATAGCTGAGTTCCCAGTTTTGGGTAGAAATGGTAAGACTTCTTTTATCTCTCTCCACTTCTAAGAATCAGCTTTGATTTGATCATGAACATGTCTTTAAGTAGAGTTTTATTGTTGTTTTTTTTTTACTTTGACTGCAGCACAAGCTTGTATAAGTGTTGTTTGTTTGTTTGTCAAATCAATCAAGTCCAGTCAACTTGTAAATTATTAAGGTGTGCTTTTCGAATTGCGAGGTCCAAAGCCAATCCTCTTGTCAGTAAAATGATGGTTTAAAGCAGAATCCAGACTTTGGAAAAAGACATTCGACTTTGCCATTCCTCAACAACATCGTACTGTATCTTCCCTGCAGCTGTAACATAGTAATTCAAAAAGATCCTTGAGAAAGTGCATTATTTTCCCTGGCTCAGTCACACATCCATCAGTTATATTTGCACACAGCAGAGCTACAGCCGCTTCTCAGTTTGACGATTTTAAACAAAAGCTGCAGTTCTGATGATCCATGTCCCAGGAGCAGCTCAGATCTGTGTGTCAGTGCATTTTTATGGAAATACTGTCAGGCCTCTGGCTCGGAAAATCTTTATTCTAACATCCATCTTCAGCATCTCGATATCTCTGCACAATAACGCCTAAAGATGAGAAGATTTGGAAAGAATAGGCCAGGTCATAGATACTGTAATGTAACTGCTCTATGTGGGAAAGTTAAGACACACAAAATATGTATTCAGACGATACAAATTAAGTTTCATACAGAAGTAGGCTTAATTGTGGATTCAGCTGTGTGTGAGAGCGCCTCTACGTGGTAAAGATTATGAATATATATTAAAAAAAAACATTATGATACAAGTGTCCTATCACAGAGGATTGGTACCTCTCTGTTGACATAAGAAAAACTCACAATGGTCACTGAAATCACTCAAAGCATACAAAAAAATCAGCCATGACTTGAGTTGTTTATATCAACACAATTATGTATTTAAAAAATAATACTAATGATAAAACAGTTTGGACAAAAATGATGGTATATTTTGTTGCACAACCTTTTGTGGTAATCACTGCACTCAAATGATTTGTGTAACTATCAATCCGATTCTGCATCTGTCCTGGTGTTTTGGCTCACTTCTTGTGAGCAAACTGTTCCAGTTGTGTCAGGTTTGAAGATGTATATTCCAGCTTCTTCCACAGAAGTTCAATGGGATTGTGATCTGGGCTCACAGATTTTCAGAACAGTCCACAGCGTTTCTCTGAGCCATTCTCTGGTGTTTTTGTCTGTGTTTTGGGTCGTTTTCCTGTTGAAGACCCATGACCTACGACTGAGACCAGGCAGCACATTTCTCTTCAAAATGCCTCCAAAATAATCTTGATATTTCATTGTATCTTGTAGATTCAGTTTTTCCACAATTACAAAGCTATACATGAAAAAATGTGACCTGGAAGTACAACCCTATTGTGGTAACGAAAGGTACTGCAAATCTTAGAATGAGGAACTTTTTCAGAGTTGTTAAAAGAGACAGACGACGACTGAAACCTGATAATGTGGCTGTGATTATGTTCAACGGTCAATAAGTAAAATGTAAAAGAGAGCCACATTTACACTGCCACAGCTCTGATGCCATTTATGGAATTAAGTTGGTATAAACAAGGAAATAACAGACCTTGATTATCCCAGTGTGAATGACTGTAAAAAGTCAGACGCCCAGAGGTAAATTTTATCCTGTGAGGATAAAAGACTAGAATGTGAAAATATAACAAGCAAGATGTGGTCATTTCAGTTCAATCTCTACATCTCTAATTGCTTACGTAAATGTAAAATGCTTTTTATGGGGCTGTAAGTCACAGTATTTACACAGCTATTCAACACACAGCAGTGGCTTTACACAAGACAACTATGGTAACAACATCAGAGTTAGAGCAAACAGACAGCACATGAAGCATTCAGACAGTCAGCTGGTCCATCACAGCGACACAACATCATGTGGCCCAGTCAGAGTCGCTAAAACTGAGCTTACACACAAAAAGTCATCCATGAACAGAAGAATAGTGACAATGTCAATGAATAAAGTTAATAAATGCAACGTTATAGAGTTTGACGTTATGTCATACTAACTCTGTTTTACCCGTCTCATCCTTTGTTCCAGCAGCAGCAGCAGCAGCAGCAGCGAGACTTAATGCAAATGTGTTTCTAAAGAAATAGATTTTTGATGGTCTTTTCATGCTGAGTATTATTTTAAGACTTTGTCCAGAGAGACTGCAGGCTACAGCAAAGAAACGAAGCAGCAAACTTGTCTTCAAATCATTCATAATCAGTTCTCTGCTGAATTGTTTGAATATGCTTATAGAGATCGACTATCAAGCAGCTGATACATTGACATTTTTTGCACATACTGGTCAGACTTTCTGTGAAAAAATTGCTTCTTGGACCAAAATACAACCACCATGCATCACTGCAGTTTTTGGAGAAACAGACGCACATGTGGGACTCATGATAGAGCTGTGACCTCTGTGACCTCCAGCCTCATGACTCTATGACACTGACATGATCAGTTTGTGGAGACATGTGAGAAGAAACGGTGCCATTGAGAAGTGCTTCCTGACAGTGTAATGGGTCGGCTGAGTGAGATTTGAGTGAATGTGCTGGATTAAAAACTCTTTTACTTTGTGCTGAAAAGCTGTGCTTTCTTAAACTCCACTTTTAAAAATATAAAATAGATGTACATGTGTAATCATGTTTAATCAAACATCAAAACTAAATAATAATTTAGGTTAAACTTTTGATATTTGATCACAGCTCTGCTTTATAATAAAGATTGGGTACTTAAGTGCTTTTGTTGTAGTTAAAAAAAAAAAAAAGTCTTTTCTGCCAAAAAGTTTATTGCATAAGCAGCAGATTGTGACATTCTGATAAAAGGCATTTAATTTCTCTTTAAGAGCCAAATGCAGCGCTCTGATTGGCTGTGCTTGAGCGGTCTCCTGCAGTCTCATTTTGCCATCAGTAATCAGTAAAACTATGTTTTAAGGTTTAATTGCAGACAAAAAAAGTAGTGGATATTACCTTGTGCTGACCGATTTGTGAGAGTTAGAGTTAGTTGGATTATGTTGGACACAGTATTTACAAGTTTTTACATTGACAAACAGGAAACAACTGATGCTAATGCGCAAGCTTTGCTTTGTCAAGTTTATCGAAGCAACAAATAAAGTTGTATCAAGTCGATGTTTGCCTGAGCCTGTGTTTTCTCTTGTTCAATCA
Source organism: Mugilogobius chulae (assembly GCA_038363315.1). NCBI lineage: Eukaryota > Metazoa > Chordata > Actinopteri > Gobiiformes > Gobiidae > Mugilogobius > Mugilogobius chulae. The sequence goes on from CM076410.1 coordinate 3,748,766, forward strand.
TTGAGCCTAAAGTGGGGACCGCAGTAAGGGCTGCTCCAGGGTCCAGGGTGAAAGTGGGACCAAAAGCAGCAGCTCACTACGAACCCAGCAAGCGGGGCGGAACGTGTTGCTTTGTGCAGAGGAAACAGCATAGGATCGTACCGTACCAAGCCTATGGAAACAGGGCTACATAAAACTCATCTCCTTTAGAAGCAACAAGGACAGCATCAAAATGCCAACATAGTCGAATCATACCACCGGTACTGAATTATTCAAACTACTTTTTGTTGGTCATTCATCCACAGTTTACGTAACACTTTCACTACTGATAACAAGCAGCCAGTAAAAAGTCCACATCCATGTCAGTCTATTTTACTGTATATCCATGAAATTTCACATGTAAAACTCGGCACATTTAAATAAAGATATGAAAAGCAGAGTGTGTTATCAAACTCTAATCTCTAATTTAATCCTCAATTATACAGAATTTTCCCCCAGGACAAGCTCACATGAATATTTCAGCCGACACTTACCACCATAATCCACATAATGAGATAAGAACAGGCTGGTTCAGAGCAGTTTGGCTTAAACACGTGTATCTGCTTGGGCCTGGAGTCACATTAAATATTCAGGATATTAGATGGCCTGACCTCAGCGCAGAGCATAAAGTGTGAGTGATGAAATGGAGCAGTATAAATCTGCGGCTGTAAAACGCACCAGGACAAGTCTAAGCGTTCGCACATGTGGAGACGTTTTGTCCCAGAGAAACAGTGTGGCTTTTAGGGAGACCACAGAGTTCATGACCACTGACAAAAGGTCGATGTCTGAACAATAGAGCCGGAGAACATTTAGTCCAAGTGTGTGTTGGCTGCTTCTGGAGGGACAGGGACGACTTTTCAAAGACGGAACTGACATAGAAGAGTTATATCTGAACAATTTTTACTTAAAAACCTAACAACCGACATTTGATTTCAAACTATTTGCAGATGTCCACACGTTCTGAGCATCTGAATTACTCACCACAATGCAGAGCTGTTCTCTGCAAATCTGTGCTGAGTCTCAAGTCTTTCACCTCAGGTTTGGGTCAAGTCTCAAGTCTGTCACTTCAAGTTTGAGTTAAGTCTCAAGTCTTTCACTTTAAGTCTAAGTCAAGTCTCAAGTCTTTCACTTAAAGTTTAGGTCAAGTCTTAAGTCTGTCATTTCAAGTTTGAGTCAAGTCTCAAGTATTTCATTTTAAGTCTGAGTCAAGTCTCAAGTCTGTCACTTCAAGTTTGAGTCAAGTTTCAAGTCTCTCACTTGAAGTTTAGGTCAAGTCTCAAGTCTTTCACTTCAAGTTTGAGTCAAGTTTCAAGTCTCTCACTTGAAGTTTAGGTCAAGTCTCAAGTCTTTCACTTCAAGTTTGAGTCAAGTTTCAAGTCTTTCACTTCAAGTTTAGGTCAAGTCTCAAGTCTTTCACTTCAAGCTTAGGTCAAGTCTCAAGTCTGTCACTTCAAGTTTAGGTCAAGTCTCAAGTCTGTCCCTTCAAGTTTGAGTCAAGACTCAAGTCTGTCACTTCAAGTTTAGGTCAAATCTCAAGTCTGTCACTTCAAGTTTAGGTCAAGTCTCAAGTCTGTCACTTCAAGTTTAGGTCAAGTCTCAAGTCCGTCACTTCAAGTTTAGGTCAAGTCTCAAGTCTGTCACTTCAAGTTTAGGTCAAGTCTCAAGTCAGTCACTTCAAGTTTAGGTCAAGTCTCAAGTCTGTCACTTCAAGTTTGGGTCAAGTCTCAAGTCTGTCACTTCAAGTTTAGGTCAAGTCTCAAGTCTGTCACTTCAAGTTTAGGTCAAGTCTCAAGTCTGTCACTTCAAGCTTAGGTCAAGTCTCAAGTCTGTCACTTCAAGTTTGAGTCAAGTCTCAAGTCTGTCACTTCAAGTTTAGGTCAAGTCTCAAGTATGTCACTTCAAGTTTAGGTCAAGTCTCAAGTCTGTCACTTCAAGTTTAGGTCAAGTCTCAAGTCTGTCACTTCAAGTTTGGGTCAAGTCTCAAGTCTGTCACTTCAGGTTTAAGTCATGTCTCAAGTCTGTCACTTCAAGTCTGAGTCAAGCCTCAAGTCTGTCACTTCAAGTTTAGGTCAAGTCTCAAGTCTGTCACTTCAAGTTTAGGTCAGGTCTCAAGTCTTTCACTTCAAGTTTAGGTCAAGTCTCAAGTCTGTCACTTCAAGTTTAGGTCAAGTCTCAAGTCTGTCACTTCAAGTTTAGGTCAAGTCTCAAGTCTGTCTCTTCAAGTTTGAGTCAAGTGTTAAGTCTGTCACTTCAAGTTTAGGTCAAGTCTCAAGTCTGTCACTTCAAGTTTAGGTCAAGTCTCAAGTCTGTCACTTCAAGTTTAGGTCAAGTCTCAAGTCTGTCACTTCAAGTTTAGGTCAAGTCTCAAGTCTGTCACTTCAAGTTTAGGTCAAGTCTCAAGTCTGTCACTTTAAGTCTGAGTTAAGTTCCAAGTCTGTCACTTCAAGTTTGAGTCAAGTCGCAAGTCTTTCATTTTAAGTCTGAGTCAAGTCTCAAGCCAAGGAGATTTGAACCAAAAGGGTCAAAACATTTCGAAATGTTCACAAGTCCCACATCACAAGCCCAAGTCTATGAAAATAGGGATTTAAATCAATCTTGAGTCTTCATCCCTGCCACAATGTGTTACAACAACATTAGAAACAAATGTTTAGCCATGTTGGCATTCTAACAGGACAATTTATTTATAAATGAAGACCACATGGCTCTGTCTTAGTCTGGACAAAATCATGATAAAAAAACGCAACGTGAGCTCTTTCTGTGATGATCTACTTTCTTGTTGATCGTCATATCATGATTTACCATTTTTCTTTTTATTTTGTTTGTTCATATAGACTATTTTCCTCATCGGTTTGCATTGATTTTGAGCTTGATTTAACCAATCACAGTGGAGTATGAAGCTTCTAAAGGAGAAAACGATGTTACTAATAGATTTATCAATACAGTTGATGTATTTCAGTAATTTCAAGACTAATTTGTAATGCACAAAATGTTATAAGTTGAGCTGAGGTTTAGTTGTTTGGAAAAGTATTAACATTTCAGAAATATCGTCTTGACTCTTTACAACATCACTTTTTGTAGCATAAAGTACATTGACTGTACACTTAATATTACATTTTTGAGTATCTTGAAAACAAGATACACAATACAATCTAACATTCAGTATAAGGAAATGTAGAGCCTACATGAATGAAGATAAAATCAAAATTGTGATCTGATTCCAAGAAAAAAAGTTATCCATATTGCCTTTAGCTCTGTTTTGCTACAGTTTCTTACATTTTTTTCAAATGACCAAGCTCCTTTCTGAAATGCGACATCTACCGATCCATAACCAGTGGTGAGTAAAACCATGTCATATCAGGAGCTCATAGATCTACAAGATGGATATTGACTAAACAATAAAAGATTTCATTTGCTGAGAGATTTTCTGCTGAGAAAGCTTTAGAAAAGAAGCAGTTCAGTGTCACCACGAGTTTTACAGACACATGTGTACAAAGTTAACAAACCAACAGGCTTGCACACAAAGAAGACACGATAATGTATGCTTTCAATTAATGATGTCTGAGGCACTAAATCATTTCTTGTTTCCAGACCTCGAAATTCACTTAAGGCACATTCCAAGAAGGCTAATGTTATTTGGTTAAGTGGCTAACAACAGTCCTGCTCCTAATGGGAAAGATTTAGGTAACTTAATGTACATTTTTTCACTTTAAAACAGGTAGGTATACAAAACCTCTCCTTTAAGGATGGTATTGGCCAATCAAAATGTGTAGGGTATAACTCTTTTGTTGTCCTAAAGGTTCACTATCTAACTTTTTGACCAAAAATAGTTTTGAATAAAAGCATGTTATTGCCTTTTGGATTTTTTTGTTGCACCAAATTAATAAAATAATATGCTTTTCTTCTTAGAACAGGATTGCATGACCACAATATAAGCTGTTATTTGGCTGAGAGAGCCTCTTCTTGAATATTTTCATAGAAAAACAATTCCTTTTTCTGTTCGTTTTTTTCTACATTATAGTATAAATTGTAATTATCTCCATTCGGAATGTCGCAAAGAAAGGTTTTAACTTGGTTTCTAGTGTTGCGTGTTTGACTCTTCACCTCTAGAAAATGACACAGTGCAACTTTAAGTAAGTCCAAGTTAAGTCCAAATCAAGTCCAAGTTAATGAGAAACAAATTAAAGTCAAGACCCAAGTACACTGTAAATAGTGGGATTTGACTCAATTAAAAATGATACATAAATATTAATTACACCTGCATAAAACAATCAACAACATAATTTTACCATGCATTTTCATTTGTACATATCAGTTTTCTAACGATTTTTACTTGCATTCAATCACAATTTGTTAGAATAAAATCTGCTTAGAAAAGTTGCCAAATTTTATATTTATTTTTTTGGTAATGTTTTCAGCATGGAAAAATTGATAAACTTTAACCACTGAGGCGTCTGCATTCAATCAAAAAGTGTTAGAATAAAATCTGCCTAAAAAAAATAAGCTAATTTTGTTTTTATATTTTTGCATTGGTTTCAACATAAAAAAATTGATAAAGCCTAACCACTGAGGAGGCTTAACTTAATTAATGATGACTTCCGCCCACATTTTTCTGCCGAGACGGAGGTGCATGCTGCGCAGAATACTGTTGTGAAGGTAAGAGCTGTGTTACTTATTATTTTAGTTTATTTAAATAATGAATTAATTCCAAAACACATTATATTGCTTGTGTTTAGTGTTGACTTTGTGATGAAATGCTGCTTGTTTTACCGATATTGTAAAGTATGCTGTGTAAAACGTGTAAAACTTTTGCCACTGGTAATTTAAGGTCTCTGATAATGTGTTGTATGTATGTATTTTAAAATATGAAAATAAAAACAAATTGGGAATATTTTAGTTTTTCTTCAAGTTGCCAAATAATTGTGCACAGTAATAATTGCCTAATGTACAAATATTCTCATACAAAAGCTAAAACCTCACTTTTACTTCATGAAATATTCAGGGATGAGGTTTAATAACATTTTGGATTGACCAAGAGCACTGCTGTTGTTAAAAAATAAAACTAATCCTCAAAAGTGCAACTTGCCTAATAATTCTGCACGTGGTGTAATAATAGAAGTTATTATTATATTTGTACAAAAAAAGTAATTTATAATGAAAATATGGACCTGTACTAGTAAAAAAAATATTAAAAGAATACATAGAATTTTAATCATAAATCAAATTGATTTAAAATAAATGAAAAAATACAGAAAATTAAACACTCATAACAATCACATTGAATGCAGGTCCTTATAGGGACTATACTCGATTTTTTTGCAACAAGATAACTTAAAAGCAGTTTCCCCCCTAGCACTGATGCCTTGTTAATGTATCTAATCAGGTGGAAATTAGTCCCCAAAGTCCTGTCTATGTCTAATAAAATATTGTTTGTGTGCAGCTTTTTCTGTTTTTGTTTTTAGCATTGTGGCTAACTGTTGTTAGCATAGTGACTCACCTCGCTGTTAAAAGCTGTGAAAAACATTAAAACTCATCATGATGAACAATTCTGAAGCTCAGAATGCATTAGCTACGTGAGGAAATCATGTAGCCTGAAGGAAAAAGGTTAATTATTTCTGTTTGTTTACATTTTTAGAATGCAAAAATCAGGTACAGTCCCTTTATGGACCCATGTTTTGTATTAGTGATGTGCGTATGTTAGACATCAAAGGTTTAGAGCAGCAGGTAGAACAGGTAATGTACAGGGTGGTGCTGGTTCCTCAGAATGTTGTGCACATATCTCCGACAGCAGGTGGTGTAGATGGTACTAATCTCTGTAAAAGTAGTCCCTCTTTTTGTTGTTGTTGTTGTTTTTTCTTTTAAACCTTTCTCTAATATGATATGTTCATTTCAGGGTGATGGGGTGTCTGTGGACCTTACCCAGCACAAGTTGAACATTTATCATCTCAAGCCCAACACATCAGCTCCAGAGGAACTTGGCTTCATAGAAGGTGTGCCTGTGATCACCAATGTGGAAAACCTTACAAAGGCTTGCAACTTGCTTATCGGCCTCACGTATGCCATCAGTCCTAATCCTAAAAGCATGTTTTTGCTAGATTATCAGTCAGTGGATCTTAATGTGATTTTTATATGCACAATTTAAGCAAAGGGGTTTGTTCTCCTTAGTGTGAAAAGGTTTTAAATATACCTAGAATTGTAATTTTAGGGATGTCTTTCTGCTTGTTAAATGTTTTCAAAAGTAGTTCTTACTATTACTAGTACAGCAAAATGTTAAGATGTTCGCAAACAATAAATATTCATGTTGAATAATATTTGGTTTTATTACTTTTCTGTTGGTGCAAATCTAACATAAATTTTACTTTAAATTAGTCTTAAAGAAATTGAGGTAACAAAGTGACATCTGATTTGATTGAATAGATATGATAAACCTTCATGCACATTTCATTGTTGTTTAACAACTTTTTTGCAGACAGATGTGTAATACAAAGCTGCAAATTGGTCATAGTAAATCAATTTTACTTAACTATTTAGTAAATTCTAACCAGACTCACTGAAATATCTTATAAAAGTTGTCACATATATTTAGTAAAGGTAAATCATTTTTGCGCAAATATTTAATAAAAATAGACAAATATATTTAGTAAATGTAAATCATTTTTTTAATTTTTTTTAATGAAGGTGGATCAATTTATTTAGTAAATTTAATCATTTTTACTCAAATATCTAATAAAATTAAATTATTTTTGTCTCTGATTGCTGTAGATTCAGCACTAATATTTTGTTTGTACTTCACTGATTTATTCTTTGTGTTTTACTCAAAATTGAGATTGTAAAATCTACTCAATTATTATGAATGTCACTTGTTACCTCATTTTTTTTAATGAAATGCTATGGGAGACTTTTTACAGTGTAAAAAGAGACAAGTCCAAGTGTTTATATCAAATTACTGAATACAATTTGTATTTTAACAGATATTTATGAATTATTCCATTTAAAATATGTTTTTGGTTGCAAAAAAGAAATCAGGTGGGACATGTTGCTGTTCATGTGTCAATCCATCCATTTTCAGCCGCTTTATCTGGAGTCTGGTCGCGGAGGCAGCAGTGTGAGCAGGGAGGCCCAGGCTTCCCTGTCCACACAATCCTCCAGCTTTTCCGGGGGAATCTTGAGGTTTACCCAGGCCAATTGACAGACATAGTCCCTCCAGCCCAAAACACCTTCCAGAGAGACTTTGTCCAAGAGGCATTCAAAACAGATGCACGAGAGCTCCTTTCAATATGGAGGAGCAGCAGCTCTACTCCAAGTTTTCCTCGTGTGACTGAGCTCTTCACCCTTTTTCCGAGTGAGCCAGCCACCCCGCAGATAATTAAATTTTTGATTTTCAACATGTGCCAGGAAACACCAGTGTGTCTTGAGATATTGCTAGGTGAGCTTTGTAAAAATGTTATAATAATAATTATAATTTACCATTGCAAATCAGTCAAAAAAAGGACACAGTGACATGGACAAGACCTGCAAGAATAAATGATCATTTTACCAATAAAATACTTAAAACCAGATTTGCAACAATACAGAGGTACATATGTTGACCAATTATGGTATTTAGATGAAAATGAATTTGCAGTCTCCCAACTAAGTATAATAGTATAGCATTGTGAAAAACATTCCTAAACTCATTGGTGAAGAAGTAGGAGGTTTATAATGTGTAAGTAAGTGAGCTCTTTACTGTGGACTGCTGTAAAAGGTTTGACATTTGGTAGTATTTTTATATCAGGTGTGCCACAAAATATTGTCAACCTAAATATTATTCCATGACTGAACAGTGAACATAGGTTGAAAAACTGTGCCACAGATAATGTAACATTTTCATTTGAAGAGAAGCATCAAATCGTCTTAAATAACAAAGCTCCAAGTCAAGATATCAAAAATAATAATTATAAATTTAACAACTGCACATGTACGTGTCATGACAGCACATTTGAGCACCTGTTTTTACATCACCGCCCAAAGCCTAATTAAAAGTGGAGTCTCTCTTCAAACAGTGTCCTTCTGACTGACTGTGACGAGGGTCTGAAGATCTGCTGCTGCATAGAAATGAAGTGATTAAACCAGTGCATTTTACAGCCTGGGACCACTACAGCTATTTATAGACGTCAGGAGCAAATGAGAGCTTTGAAGTGTGATTCTGCTCATGGCGCGGGGAATAATAAGGCGGATGGAGCAACTAATGCAGAATAAAGCAGGGGCTGAGTCAAACATCCAAAGGTCGTCACATCACAATCCTAGTTTTTCCTCGATCTCAGTAATCGACAAGCTAATTTTAATCATCAGGTTTATCAGCCAATCATGTGGCAGCAACAGCACGAATATATTCAGAGTATTTTTCGGGAAAAGTAATGTGTGTACAATTTTCACACGACTAACAAGAGTTTGGAGTTTAAAGAATTCAAGTGTTACAGGGATTTATCATTTGTCAAATTGTAAATATTGTGTAATTTATGTGGATTTTAGCCCATATTTACAATATGGTTGCTAGGTAACATTTGTGGAATTACCTTTACAGATTCACCTTATTCTGGTCCTTCCAGAAAAAAGGTGAATAGATAGATACAGTCGGCAATGAGTCATACAGTATTTTGGGGTAATTTCATGGTTAAAGTTCCGTAAGAACTCATTGGGAACGGCAACTTTCTCCCTTTTTTAAGACACTTCCTGGTGATTTAAGTGTATTTTGAGAACAATTATTTCAGGTCGAGTCACAACTAAGTCTGTTGAAGTTTGTTTTTTCAGAAAAGCAACATCTACTTGTTTTGTAGATGTTTAAATACGCCAGGCGGCGCTAGCATCACATTAGCCTCTAGCTAACATTTAGCCTGCAACTGCTGTTAGCATGGATATATTTACAAACTTGGGCTGTTGGATCATTTTAGTCATCTCGATGTCTTTGTATCTATATTTGACACAATATATTTCCATACGTTCAAATTTGTTGTTGTAGTTGTTGAGTGAGTGATAAAACTGTTGTTCTGATGCACTGTTCATGTTAAGTTTTCCCCTCAAAGGTCTATTAGTGGGCGTTCCTTCAAATGTTGACTGTATCTATATGAACAAGTAACGAGTCATATTTAGGGGCGCGGCTGGCTGTGGGGGAAAGCCATAGGCAAAGCTCCATGGGAAACTGAACTTTTTACTTCTATTACGACATCTTAAGTGTATTTTTTTTTTCAAGTTGAGTCAGAACTAGATTTAAATGGAGGTTGTTGTTGATGTGGTGTTATCTCAGAGAAGTTATTAGAAAGCTGTAAAAATGTGCTAGCGTGGCATTAGCATTGAGCCTATAGCATTGTTGGCTATATTTACATATTGTGGGCAATTGGATCACTTTATTCCTCTTAATGTCTTCATTTATGTGACGCAATATATTTTCCTGAGTCCACATTGGTTGTTCTGATGCACTGTTCATATTAAGCTTATGGAAGTCTGTGAGATGCCGACTGTATCTATGTCATATTTGCTGGATCAAGGACAAATACATATAAACCTCATCAAAACAGAAAAACAACGAAAGCAAGAAAATGTTTAGTGAAATCTTAAATATCATCATGCTCACTTTTTTTTTTACTGAAAATGTAGTTTAATCAAAAGCGAATGTTGAATGATCTAAATTTATGACATTATCTTGAAGAACTACTCCAAATTGTTTCAGATTTTCAAAAGTATGACTGAGAAAAGGTTGTGTTCTGGTAAACATCTGTTCAAATCCTCTCAGTTCAATTCATTTTTCTTATCTTCCAAAACGCATTGTTGAGTTATCTTCACCATTTTTCATCCCTGTCCTACTTTCCATACCAAATTATTTCCACCTTTTCCTATCGCTCTGCCAGACTCTCCAAAAATCTAATTTCATTTTGGCCGTTTGGCGTCTGAAGACAGATCTGGCTCCGTGAAAGCCTCCTGGCAGGAAGTAACTCACACTGTTTCCAAAGCAAAAGGACAGAACATAAATCCAAACTTCGGAAAATGGGACAATGGTGAAAAACAACGTGGAGCAGAAAGATTGTATCATTTTGGATAATATCGTTTCTGGGGAAGGTCAGTTTCACAAATCGCGTCCATCTGTAACTCAAGGCTTCTCGGATGATGAAAGATGTGTATCTGTTTGCACAAATATGCAAATCCAGAAGGTGAGAAATGGGATTGTTTTGTCACGGTGAAGCTTCAGAGTGAGGCAGAAATGATCCAGCCCATGTTGATGGAAAAACGCCACTGTTGAAATTAAAATTTTTTTTCTTTTTTCTATGCTACTTGTTTCCATTTGTGCTGGTAACTGGAGTCTATCCCTGTTACTTTGGGCCTTAGGCGGGAACACCCTGGATAGTGCTCGAGACAGAAACAGACAATCATTCACTCTCATTCATTCATTCATTCATTCCTTCATCAGAGGAATTATACAGTGTTCATCTAAACATGCTTTCTTTTGGGGGGAAGCCGCAGTACTGAAGGAAACACAGGAAGAGCATGCAAACTCCACCCATAGAGATTGTGAGATGTTAACTTGGCTCACCCTGGAGTCCAACTAAGAATCGTTTTGTGCTGCTTATAGTTTTTTTTTTTTTTTTTTTTTTTTGTCAATTTTAATGAAAACTAGGCTAATTTGCAACTTTTAGGTCAAAATAGTCACAAACTGATTATACTGTAGAGGGATTATCTGTCGATGTCACATTCCGCTCTATGGCGCATGTTGCATGCAGAAAGAGACACTGTCCGTCTAGTTGGCTGGAGAAATGTTTTTGATAAAAGCAACAAAATGGATATGAAAGATAGCTGTTTGGATCGTCTGGCTCATGATTCTTAGAAAGTAACAATACAATAATATAACAATAACATGCAGGTTAGGGAACGCTCGGTGTTGGTCGGAGGTTGAGGCGCCTGGTGTTTAGGCGAATCTCCTCTGCTGATTTGACCCAGGGCAGCTTGCCATCACTGAGTGAGGGGAGAGGGGGGTTACTGCGTGAAGCACTCTGTCTGTGTAAATGTGCTTTATACATAAATCACTCCATATTTACTGCAGTGGAAAATGCTAGAAATACGCAAATGAAATGAAATACACAGACTAGTAAAATAGAAAATACCAAAATGATGGAAAAGGCAAAAAACTCCAAGGCATTCTTAACAGTAATAATTAAAGGCTTTTATTAGCACATGGCTTTTTGCAAAAAAAAAAAAAAAAAACTGACCAAGCCTTCTTCAGGTGCATATCACAGACTGTTCGTATCAACAGAAAGAGCTTCTACAGATCTTGTCCCAATTTTTACGTATTTTCACATAATAAACTTTTCCTGTTCAAAAGTCTTTAATTTTGTTTAAAGCAGACTTTTAAGCTTTAGCTTTGGCTACTGATGCTCACTCTAATAACTGCTGCTCTGATTGGTCAGAACGGTCACATGTTATGGAGATCTTCTTGGCTTTCGGCTCCATTTGGCTCATGTTTGGCTCAAAGCACAGAAAGCATGTGCCATATTTGATGCCCAGGGCCTGGCTGGTAAGAGTCACTAGCCAGCCAATCAGAGGCCGCCATCGGCAGCTCTTCCCATGGCTCTTCCCCTGCCATCTTGTAAAAAACAAATTCGCGGCCTGGCTGGACTGCCCTGTGTGTCTGATTACAAACACCTGCTGCAGATATCTGTTCTGACCAATCACACAGCTCAAAATCTCATTTTGCCTTGTTTGACAGCTCTGTCTGAAATGTCATTGTGATTTTAGGTCTTAAAAGTCACAAAATCTCTTCATTCTGTGAATTCTGGCACCAAAGCCTATTGCACACGTTTTAGGGCAGAACATTCAAACAGTCAGTTCTGCCTTGGGAGTCAAACCCTGGACCTTCTGGTTGTGAGGTGAAAACACTAACTGCTGAACCACAGTGTCACTTTTATAGAATCATGAAACCTTTACTTTTGAGCCCATACTGTACATGGGTTGTAAATTTGCTCATGCAGCAGTAAGATCAGAAGTGTTTTCTTTGGCTGTGCAAATAATTTCCTCCATAGGAAATCCTCCCCAGTGTTCATGTCTAAATATAAATATATATGTTAAACTGTGGCATGTTGTGAAGTTCAGAGATTAAAGCCGTGGCAGATGTCTGAAGTCTGGGCAGAGCAGGTATTTAGGGCGACCTTCACATTCTCAGGACTGGCATGTACACACAGCTGAAAAAACACAAGAGTGGATCAGCCGGAGGACGGAGTGTAGAGGCCGGAGGGACAGAGCAGAGACTAGAGCAGGGGTCTCAAACTCCCGGCCCGGGGGCCAAATGCGGCCCCCGAGATGATTTAATGCGGCCCGCGGCGTGATTTCAGATTAATATTGAATGCGGCCCGCAAATAACAATTTGAACTACAGGTCCCACAATGCACTGCAGCGTAGCGCAGCCTCAGCTCCTCCCCCTGCTGCCCATGCAGCAGCAGCTAAACACAAACACGACAGAGAGATGAATGAGAACTAGAGTCACTTTTAAACTTTCCTCAACAAAGAAACGGACAGAGCACAGGCGGATTATGAGAGCAGAAGCTTCAGATACGAGAGGAGAGACTGTCAGTGTAAACAAGCTGCTCCTTTACAACAGAAAGGCACAGATGTTGATTCATCTTTTCATGCAGACAGGTGAGCGTCCCTGAATAGGTTCGATGTCATAATAGAGTGCCTCATGTGTCAAGCTCCACGCCACTTTTTATTTGACGAAAATTGATCTAATATCCGCGGAGAAACGTGCAGAAACTCCTGTTGAAAAAGACGATGCGAACCGGCACCGCGAGTGCGGCAAAACGCACGCGGCACACGCGCACGACGACACACAGGCGGCAACACGCACACAACGTTGCATACGCGGCTCCATAAATATATAATCGTCATCAGTGTAGCCTAAACCTGTGTTCAGATGTCCAGATAAAGGCCTGTAGTGTTGTGAAACAGACAGAAAGTTCATTTGTGTGAAGAGCACAGGAGGAAACATACAGCCTAAACCAGACTGGAAAATAAAACTGTAAATATAAAGGTTTATTTTGTTGAGATGTGACAATAAACCTCTAAAATGCACCAGAATACAGCACACTACCTGCAATTTAGCCAAGAATTCCCCAGGGAGGACAGTGTGACCCTAGTTACACACTTTTATTTACTTTTGTTTTCATTACATAGAAGACAGTAGTGTAAAATGCAATACAAAATACTTAATGTGAATGCATTGTAGGCTGTATGTTGTATTGGAGGTTTTACAGCCGGATAATCTTATTATTATCATAGCAGGTCCGAATTTTTAAAAATGCGGCCCTCGACCAATTTGCCTCCGATCATTTCGGCCCCAGCTCCATTTGAGTTTGAGACCCCTGGACTAGAGGGATAGAGCAGAGGCCAGAGGGACATGGCAGCGGCTAGGGAGAGGGAGTAGTGACCAGAGGGACAGAGCAGAGGCTGGAGAGACAGAGCTGTGACCGGAGGGACAGAGCAGAGGCTGGAGGGACAGAGCAGAGGCCAGAGGGACAGAGAAGAGTCCGGAGAGAGCAGAAGCTGGAGGGACAGGGCAGAGGCTAGGGAGAGAGAGTAGAACCAAGAGAGAGCAAGAGCAGAAGCTGGTAGGATGAAGCAGGGGCTGGGAAGAGGAAGCAGCAACTGGAGGGACGAAGCAGAACCATGAGAGAGAGAGAGAGCAGAAGCTGGAGGGACAGGGCAGTGTAAAGCATGAAGAGCTTCTCGGTGAAAATGTGGGTTCAAAATCACTGTCACCGTTTTGCAAGTTTCAAGTCTTTGAACTCAAGGCTGAGTCAAGTCTCCATTCAAAGAGAAGCAAGTCCAAGTCTTTTTATTTTAGTTTCAAATCTTTATATCAAAATTCCAAATAGCCTTCATCTTGCAAAATCTACATTTCAGTATTTTTTTTTTAATTAGTCCATTTAAAACAAAGTTCTGGCCTAAAAAAAGTCGAGAAGCATCAAGTCGTCTCAAGTCTCTGTATAAGTCCATTTTATCAAGTCAAGTCTCAAGTCTTTGATGGGTTTAGCTTTAGTACGGATTAGTATGTGATTTTTGAGACAATCCTACTTTCAGAACAGTTGAAGAAACTCTCAGACTGAACAGTGATGATGATAATGAGTGTTTTTCTACATAAACACTATCTGCACCTAGAACATTATTAAGTGGTGTTATCTCGACTCAAAATATGCAGAAATGTTGTATTCAAGTGACTTTTGTATTCTAAACAGCTAATCGTTAATCGAAATAATAATCGTTCAACTATTTGATTACCAAAATAATGTTTGTTGCAGCCCTTAAATCATTCAGAACATCAACCTTACAAAAGCAATGCAAGTTCCCGTGGACTTTGTCAAAATGATCAGCTGTTGTAAAGTAGTTTGAAGTAATCTTTGACTCCAGCCGGCCTAATCCTTTTATATGTGACAGTGATGAATCATGAGCAGTGGACATTCAGTCGTTTGTCCGTCTCAAGTTTCTCTCATCTCACGCTGAAACAAATCCATCAAACAGTCACGTCTGCTTCGGATAAGATAAGAACTAAGCTCTGGAGACAGAAACAGATTAAAGAAGGCCATGTTTGACAGATTATTGAAAGCTGAATATTAAAATATAGTAGATGTTGTGGGTAAGAAACCTTTCTCAGACTTTTGCTTATGTTTGACTTTTGCCCCAAACCATGTCTTACAAAGGAATGGTTGTCAATCAAAACCCTAAACCAAGTAATTGACCTTTCAACATGACTGAATCTCAGTTTTTTCGTTTGTTTTTTTAAATAATTGCCCAGCTTTATTGTAGTTTTTACCAAGTTTTCGAACTCTTCGACACTTTCAAACTCAAAGCTGGAGTTGTCTATGTAGCGTCTACTCTTTATGTGTCTATGGTTGGTCCTGGACTAAGTGAAACTCAGGAGGATCACCCAAGCACAGCCAATCAGAACAGCATTCAGCTCTTGATTACAACATTTTTTTTTGTTATTCAGTTTAGACAGTATACAGAAGTCTCAAAATTGTCTTAAACAAATTTACAACCCAACTTTAAGGTACAGTTAAGTTTATTTGTGCATGGAGGCCCACCATGCGAGAATTCTGGCCCATGGCCTGCTTGTGTGGAGTTTATGTGGCTGCTACAGTGTCAGTAAATTAGGAATAAGCTTATATGTCATATTAAACGTGTTTTATCAAGTGCAATACTGCAACTTCACTAGTGTTTTTTGTTCATCGGAGGAGTCACTCTTTCTTCTCAGAGCCAGGAGGAAAAGACGTTTCTGAGCCACACACATAAGTACACACACACACACAGAGGAGGGAAAGTTATCCGGCTGCAGTGAGACCAAGACGAGACATGAATGAGATGACCTGATGAGATATTACCGCTCCTTATAAACACTTTATGCTTGCTTTGTCATGACTCTTTATCTAAAGAGACAATGTACAGAGACATAATGCTCATAAAACAAAAATATCTGCACCAGATTAAAGCTAAACAGCTAGTTTTTATCTACAGTCCCAGGGAGCAATAATAAAATTATACAATGCAATTGTATAATTGATATTACAGCATTTAAATAACTTGAATAGGCAATCCTCTGAATAAAACCCATCCTTCAATCCCACTGGGGAATCCTCAGGAGCAGTGCTCAAGAACACATCTCCAGATAGGCTTGGTCAACCCTAACATAGGAGGATATTACTTTAACGTGCATGTTTTGATTGGTGGGGAAAAGCAGAGTGCCCAGAGAAACCCAACAAACTCCACACTGGATTATTCTTGCTGTAAACGAGAATGATATACACTCTGCCATCGTGCTGCAAACTGGATGCCAATTATTACAGATAAATTTTATTTGATTTTAGTCAAGTGTTGGAAGAAAAATGGCCCCAAGTTGACATTACAAAATCTCCTGCAGTAACATAATACCCAGGACATTGCATTAAATCTTATTATCAGCAGTATCTTCAGAGTTCCCACAACCTCTTTGAGTATTTGAATACTTGTGGGATTATTTCAACATTTGCAGCCCTGTTACTGCACCACAAGCTCAAAACAAACTAAATTAATAGTCACTTCTCAAACCAATTATTCATGCTAACCTCTCTTCTTGTGGTCATCTTAAACTAGTGGGAAAGCCCGGCTTGTATGACAGTGTCACCACAACAACCCGACGCCGAGGGGAAGAATGTGATTGTAGTTCAAAGCCGTGGAGTTTTGGGAGGGTTTTGCGTGGTCCTTTTTCCCTGACACATGCGCTGGATTCGTGGGAAAGCATGTCCGTATCTCCAGAGCCACACACGGGCAGGAGGAACACTGACCCCTTCCCAAACATTCCTCCCATAGCTAAGTGGAACCAGCCCGGGACAGTTAAAGAGAGCGGCGTGCACTGGACCAGGGTCACAGAGCAGGAATGTATATGACCGCTCCCCAACATGTGTCCCTCTGTCTGTTAAAAAGAAAGATTGTATTTAGTCTGTGGGTAGTGGATAATTATTAAAATTGTGTTTGTTTAACACTAACATGGATCCAAAACTCTTTACTGCTGTAGAATGTGATGATGTCTTAAGGGCAGATATTTTTAATAATAACATTGCATGTTGCTGTAAAATATCTAAAAAGTCATTTCATAGGGCTACTTGATAATAGAGCAAATAATAATCAATCAAACTATTAACATTTTTGCTTTATTTAAAGTCATTTGTGGAAGCAACAGTCTGAGCAGCAAGGACCAGACTTCCCTTTCCATACGAACGTATTCCAGCTTTTCCAGGGGAATCTCAAGCCTTTCTAGGCCAGACAAGAGACACAGTCCCTTCAGTGTGTCCTGGGTAACTCAGGACACGCTTCACTGAGGTCTGCTGCTGGTGGGACATGCCCAGAAAACCTCACCAGTGAGGCATTCAGGATGCATCCGAAACAGATGTCAGAAGAACTTCAGGAGGAGCAACAGCTCTATTCCGAGCTCCTAACTCCATCTCTGAAGGAGCGCTGGGCCACTCTGAGTCGTTACCTACAAAACTCATGCTCCATAGGTCAGAGTTGGAACGTGAGTGATAGCAACGAGAGTTTTGCTTTCGACCATAACATTTGATACTGTTATAAAAATTATAATATTCATAAAAAATATAACTGTATATATTTCATATATACAGTTTTTCATAGTCTATTTTTAAAAATAAAATAAAGGATATCTTATTTATTACAGCGACCTCATCACTGCTGACACTGTACGGAGCCCACCTGTCAATCGGTTATACAGTCCAAAAATCATCCAGACTGCAGCACATCAGCAAGATCGGTAAGATTTTTTACCTAGAGTAATTTCCTTTGAAGTCAATGAAAGGAGCTTTAATTCAGTGCTTAATGTGGGAAACACAGGACTGTCATTGTGATTTACTGCACTGTTTTAGTGGTTTTGGTGGAGATGCTCAAGAGCCTAGGACAAGAACAACACAAACAAATGCATCATACATTTGTCCATAAAATAATTAGAATGAACAGATACAAAAGTCAAAAACAATGGTCTGCTGGAAGTTTATTTAACTGTTACAGCTTTAAACGTTTGATTTGGTAAAAGATTAGAGCAATAGTCATGACAGAAATGGAACTTCAATCAATTCACTTCTTTTTGTTAATATTCATTATAAATCTTGATAATTTAAATACAAAAATTGGTCGACTAATACACATTTTGGTTCACTAAGACTCTATTGACAATGAATGAACTAAACCACTATGAAACATACAGCCCTAAACCCAACAGTGAAATCCAGTGTGTGTGTGATGAAGTCCAACAGCTGCAGACTTCAGGGAAAGTCCAGGCTTCAGACCCACAATCGGCCTGTGTGACGGGAAAACAGCTTCACACAAATATTGATCCACTTTGACCTCGTGCCTATTGATCAAATGTAAGGACATACTTTCAATCTCTGCACTTTTATGCCAAGTGAGAGCGGTTCAAAGTCATTATTGATTTAACCCCATTTAGACTGCTGCATCTAGAAGAGTCTATAGAGTCATTAGATTAGAGCTTTTGTTGACAATGATGTTCAGTGATTTACATGAATCAGTCTGGGTTTTAAACCATGTTATAAACAATGTATTTATGGATTTATCTGATACTTAAAGAGTAATTCAAGGCACTCTTCATACAATAAAAGTTTAAAAACCTTTATTTTTCCTGGCTAATTTATTGTTACAATATTATTGATTAAAAACGAGCTGATTAGCTTCCCACGCATAGTGGCTCACAATAGCCTTCTTCAGGGAATTAGCCCAGAAAATAAAGGCTTTTAAACTTTTATTGTATGAATAATGCCTCTGGTCCCCTTTTTTCTTTGTAATTTTGTGTTCCCAATCACAATGAGCACCTTCATTATAAGATTTCCCTGTGCATTTTGTTAATTTTGTTTTAAAGAGTAATGCATTTTTCAGACTAATGCAGATTCATGTCAAGTCAAAAAACACAAAATCAAATACAGAGACTATTATTTGTAGTAAGAGAAAGATTAGTAACAACATTGATGCCAATGTGGTCCTTTGTCAAATGACTTTGCCACTCTTGGTTTAGCAGTTCATGTAGTGATGTACCGATCAGATGATCGATGGGTACTGGTTCAGTCAATATCAAGTATGTGTTCTTAATGAGAACATGAGATTATTTACTGGTTGATCTCAACGTTTGAAGTGTTTCACTCAAAGTTGCTAATTGTATTTATTTTGTTATTGTCCTTTAATTTAACCAGGGAAATCCACTGAGATTCAGAATCTCTTTTGCAGGGAGCCGGGAAGGGTCAGGGAGCATTAATGGACATGTTTTTAGTTGTAGGAGGAAATTACGCAGACACGGGGGAGAACATGCAAAGTCCACATAGAAAGGCCCGGGCGCCGGGAGTCGAACCTAGGACCTTCTTGCTATGAGGCCAGAGCGCTAACCGCTGCGCCACCGTGTCACCCAGTCGTGTTTGCAAAATATTTGGCACTATAAAGGCCATAACAATTAGGTGTCTGAAAAAAAAATCAACTTCTTTCAATCCCTACTCTGGTATAGGTCAATATCAGGCATCAGCAGATACAGATATTGAAATCATCATTAGTATTGCATGTATTGCAGCTTTAAAAAAGTGTAATTATCAGAAATGTGTATCTATCTGTAGTAAAATTGTTTATATTAAAAAAATAACAATCAGAAATTGAGTATGAGCTCCATCTAATGGCTGCAAAGAAATTACACAGAGGAAACAAATCGATCTTGCAGACATGCTGCAGAAATACTCAATGGGTAAATACAGCGCAGAAAGTCTCTGAGATCAGAAGAAAAGCATATCACAGAAAAATTTGATGAGGACGCAATGTTAGAACAAGATTAAAACCCCAAAAAGTCAATTCTGCTGTTTGTTAGTCTACATGTTTTTTCAGTTAAAAACTCAAGTATACATGTTTGGTCTCTTTTTTGTTTTAATTTCGATTGCTGCTGAAATCTCATTCTGAAAGCCTTGATAATTACCAAAGCAAACCAAACATTTTAGCGCTGGTTTAATCGATCTGTGCCTTTCTGTAAGCGCTGTGGTAACTGGAGAGGTAAAAAGCCGGAGCTGCACATCCTGATCCATTTATCAGGACAGTGGCAGCTGCGAGTCCCTCAAAGAGCTTCCTGAGTGGACCGAGTGTAATGGTGATGGATCTATAGGCTCCATACATCGTGTTTGTCGATTTCAGCCGCAGCAGCAGACGCAGAGAGAGCAGACAGGCCCAGGAGGATTCAATCTCTACATTTACAGACATTTCCTTTGCTGTTTCAACACTACACAAACAAACTGGAGAAGTGATGAGTATATTTTTAAATGTTCTGGCCATGCTTTTAGTGTGAAATTCAGACATGTTTTATGGTGTCATTAAGAAGAGAATAAACTCATGTCTAAAGCATAATACACAATACGCAACAACTTTATTACAAGAATGTAGTGATGCACCAAACCAATACTGGGATCGAAAAACAATGAAATGTTGCGGTATCGGTTCAGTCGATTTCATGTTTGTGCATTTACTTAAAAGTTGACCCAAACGTGCCAACATGTTTAAAATTTTTTCACATTACATTTCTAAATTAGTATTGGGGCAATAAACAATAGCAACATAATACATTAGGACCTATTTTCTATCAAGTTACAAGTGTTTCAAAAAAAAAAAAAAAAGCTATTTTCAGTTCCTAAAGTGGTATCTTGGGTCGCTATTGGGCATCATCATTTTCAATCTCTTCAAAACAGTTTTAAAATGACTTTCAAATGAGAGTTGAAGAGTCTCGATCTTCAAATACACTGTCCAGATGACAATTTGAAGCTTTTTCTACCATGAATCACTCATGAATCACACAGAGGGATTACACCGACTATCATGAGACATATATTAAAATCAGTATTGGAATTGAAAAAACTGGATCAGCTTGGCTCTACAAGATGGATTCTCACAACATGTGTACTTTACTAAATCTTGAGAATCCAAATATACAGAAATGTTCAGCGTATAGATTGCTGCTATGATCCTGACCAATCACAGCGCCGCATTGTGCGTTGGCCGAAATTGCCAAAGTGACTTGAAACAATATGTCAGCACAAAGAACAAACTTCTTAGCCAGGCTGGTGCCAACTGTAACTCCACTCAGTCTCATTTCACTCCAGGTCAGGTATCACAGAACAGCAGACGGTCCCACAAAACAGGAATTGTGGTCGTCCAATCAGCGAACAGGAGCGGAGCAGTGTGTTGGCCAGAACCAACCAGAGTTAATATAGCAGACAGTATGCGTTCTTCTGTTTCGACTTTGGGGATAATATTAACTTAGAATATGATACTGTTGCTTTTAATTAATTAATAAATTAATCTCACAGAAATGGAAACATTTACTGACGTACACTTTTAAGCTTTACTTTCTGGAAGACAAAACGACCAAAAAGCAGAGATTGATTGAATAAAAGAAGTCTCAGCCTCCTGTGAAGCGATCGAGGTCCAATGATGCGATGTCAGACACTTTCCACGACGTGAAATGAAACCGACTGATGCATCAGGCTAGAACTTGTGCCTGTTTCAACAGAATTTCAGACTGTGTTAGCTTTCGAGAAACATGTACAGATTCAATTTGCGTATTTCTTTGGATGAGAAAGCTGCCTGTGTCTTTTTCTCTGGTAGAAATTGGAGTAGACTGGTGCAACTTTCATGTTATTATGAGTGAATCTGCGAGGATTTAGGGAAACAAAATTACAATGCACTGGAGCTGATGTAACAGGCATTTTCCAAGTAACCAAAAAAAAAAAACTCCTTCCATGCACACAAGGTCTACAATCACTATTTTTGCTGTGTATCTTTTAAAAACGCCAAATAAACTGATTATAACACCTTTCAGTTGCTGAAACGTTACGCTATCACCATGTTTACTAAAACTTTCTGTTGCAATATAATTTTTTCTACATCACCCACCTTTTTACAAAAATGAAGTGCTTCCACTGACACCTTGTTAGTCTCACAATGTGGCCGAGAAAACATTTTGAAAGTCTTTGTAAGCTTCGTGTAAAGAGGAGAGATAATACTGTGCACTTCTTATGGATCGATAGAGCTGGCAGGAAACTAGAGGTCATGAATAATGTTTAAAAAGTAGATTTATGGATGGTGAGAAAGGCTGAAACAGATGAGTGGTTCTTCTGCCGACTTGTTGTCACTTATCCCAACTCTAAAACCCTCAGACAGACATTAACAGTGGTTCTCTCTCTCTCCCTGTATGTTTACCACAGCGGGACGACCAAACGTACCAATTACTCTCTCGCCACAGGAAATTGGGACGCCACATTCCTCCTGAGCATGTTCCACTTAACAGACACACTATCGGTGAATCAGCGTTTAGGAGAGGCATTAGAAGAGGCAAAACAAGCAACAAAACCTCAGTCTATCAGTCTAGCAGAGCATGGCGGCTTCAGGAAGAGTTTGGACTGTCAGAGAGGGAGGTCGCAGGGAAAGAGATGCAGCTTAAAGTAATGAAGCAATAGGACACTTTTTTTGAGTTTCTGTACATGATCTACCATTTCTCTATTTCAAGCAGCTTTTGTTCAACTACATTTTTACCAATCGAGGGATTAATCGGTTTAAGAAGTCTTAGTTGAACAAAAATTGTATCAGTCGACTAGATCTTTAAATAGATTTAAGCATTTATGTAAAAACAGCAACAAAAAGGAGAAATAGTGGGAGGTTTTGGGCCTGAATCATTGGTCTAGTTCGCCTGTTTAGATTGTAGATTGTCAAAGACATAGGCCTACTATTCAGAGTGCACACTGTATTTTTGGTCGATTAATCGATCAACTACAACCCAACAAAATACTCTTATTTCCTTTGAAAATTGCCACTATTGCTGACAAATTGCCAATTTATTATTTATTTTTAGTTACAACCTGGTTGTAGGGCTGGGTGATATTGACAAAAATAAATATTTTGATGTTTTTTGGGCATATCTCGATAACGATATTCAGACGATTATTACTTCAATAGGCTGCGTTCAAGTTGTAGAATGCAATAATGTCATCAATCTAAATGGTGAACAAGATTTCTGATTCATAACACTGTACTTTGAAATTATCTTTTAGATATTTCATGACAAACTGTTTCAATCTGGTGGTTTCCATTAGTGACTAGACCCGTTCACTTTTGTTTTACAACAAAAACTGACTTTGAACAAGATTTATTTGTGCTGCAAACATCTGTGTGAAGTTTTATTGGTCTGGAAAATATCTGGGATGTCACATGAACAATGTGAAATGTTTGCAAATGAATCACTCGAAGTGCAGACATATTACATTTATATCCTAAGTTGAAAGTTACTAGCATAATTTTCTCTATTTTCTATTTTTACAGTTTTTTTTTGTGTGTGTCAATTTTATCTATAAACGATATACTCGATATTCAATTTTTGAATATCTTGAAAACCACATTCACGATATCTAAAATTCGATATACTGCAAAGCTCTACCTGGTTGTAATGACTGAATAGGATTGTGTGGGCATAGTGTTTTTATTGAGGAAAATGGAGGCTACTGTAACTAAACTGCTAAAACAACAACACAAAAGAACTCAAAAGAGGTACTGCAACAAAACAATAGCTTTTATAGGCTTAGCAAATAATAAACGACTGTATAAAGCCAAGCAAAAACCTGCTGTATCAAACCAATTCAGCATCAATGAACAAAGAGAAGACACTTCACACTGAATTAGCAAAAAAACAACCAGCGAGAAAACGGAACGTGTCATAAACAGAAACAGCAGCAGAGAGTGAATCCAGAATCAAACAGCCACAATGACAGTTGTGTTCAAGCACCGACATGACAGCACCAAAAACAGGGCTAAATATAGAGATACAATCTGCTTTGTGGCCATAGAGAGAAAAAAATGCACTGACACACATGAACGCTGCAAAAGAACAACGAAATATGTGCACTGGATGACTCTTCTGATGCTCGGTTTGTCCGTGGTGATGTTATCTTTAGAATAGATGTTATCAAGCTGAGTAGAAAGTTAAAAAACATGTCTACTGATAGTGTTGTCTCTTCATAGATCTGACCTGTAATCTGCCCTGGTTTTGTCACCTGGAATCAGGCTTTAAGACCAACAAAGGAATCAGCTGAATTGTCATTTGAAAAGAATTCTGTTTGTGCCATATTTCTTGTTGCTCATTTCCTCCTGCTGCAGCGTCTGAAGTGTGAGTGTTAGAGTGTTGGATTCTTGTGTCTGATGACTTACCAATCACAGGTTAGTGGCTCTTACAGATCTTCTAAAACAGATGCTCATGTGCAGTCCAAACTTTCTGCAAAGAGACAAAAAGAAGAATCAGTATTTGTATTACAAGTAGGGCAGGGCGACATTGACAAAAATCATATTCTCGATAATTTTTCCCATATCTCACTTAAGATATTCAAATGATGTTATGTCTTACCTGTTTTGGTTGAAGATTAAAGATCAGAAAACTTTAATCTTCAACCAAATTCTCAGTCAAATTAGCTATTGATTAGTCGACTAAAAGGGCACCGACTTTTAAAACCAAGTGTCTCAATGATCAGATAAAATCTTTGACCCAAACTGCACTCACAAGACCACAAGTGTGCAAGCTAAATAACTACACATGAAGAAGAAATGCAGCTAAACAAGATTCTTGAGTAAATTTGCAATGTGCTTTCTAACTAATAAAAATTGCGGTGAACTAAAACACCAACCATGTGATTGACATTTTAGTTACTTTTCTACCCTTATTGGAACGTCTACATCATAACTTTCTTCATTTGTATTTTTAAACACAGCTCTTTGTGCAGCATTTTTTTCTATAAGCGATAAATTCAATATTTTTGCATATCTTCAAGAAAACCATCACGATATTATCTACAAATTTTTCCCACCCCTTCTTACAAGTGTCTTTTTAGAGTCTCTAAGGACAAGGACATAAGGAGAGGAACATACAGTCTGCTAACTAGGGCTGTAGTCAACCAAAGAAATTCTTGGTCGACTAAAACATGTCTCATCGACCGATTAGTCGACTAAAAAGGGGGCGTGGCTAAAGCTCCGAAGCTAAAAAAAAATAGTAGTTTGATCTGACAATTTATCTGACACAAATTGGCAAAAAGGCAAAAGTGCAATGAAGTTCATGCAAAAACAACAATGAACACAGAAATGAATATGACACAGTGTGTTTATATCAAAAAAGGCAGCCCAGCCTGAGCCTGGGCCCACATTTCTCACGTAGACTCGGGCCTGGTCGGGTTCGGGCCAAGACGCAGAGCTGCACTGAACACGTGCGCTTCGCGGATGATTGACATCCGCGTCAGAACACAGCGCAAAACCACCGCTGTGACAAACAGCGAGTGTTTAAGTGGCAATCTATACGGCGTGAGAAGTCAGATGCACCGCCGCGGAGTGGCGTGAGTGGTCAGATGCACTGCCGTGGAGTGGCGTGAGAAGTCAGATGCACTGCCGCGGAGTGAGAAGAGAGAGACAGAAGACTTGTGAATAAGCGCGGAGCAGGTAAAAGAGGAAGGAGAACGAGAGACGGGGAAGGCACTTCTTTCATCGCCGTGGATCAAGTAAAAGGTGAGGAAGAAGAGAGAGAAAGTGCGCACGTTAAGGGCGCGAGATAAAAGAAGGAACAAGAGGAAGAGAAAGAGAGAGAAAGAGAGAGAGAGAGAGAGGGAGAGGAGTGTGCGGTGGAGGAAGCGCTTTTAGTGGAGAGACACTTACATTAAACACATGAGACACATCCTAAGAAGCTTTTTCTGTCATTAAAACGCCACAGTTCAGTGAGTGAGCGGGGCGGGCTCGCTTCAGGCTCGGGCTCAGACACACAGAGACTGACTCGGGTTCCGGTCGAGTTCGGACACAACGTGCGCGGGCTGGGGGTGGGTCAACTAACAAAAATTTTGGTCGACTAAAGCCCCATCGACCGATTAATCGACTAAACGACCAAAGACTTACAGCACTACTGCTAACTCAACTTAGATTGGTTCTTCCATCCTGTTTGTTGACTGACTGATTGTACTTCCTGGTTTCTGAGAGCTGTCTGTAGTTCTGCAATACCTGACTGAGTAGCTGTAGTGAAATAAACTTGAGTAAGACACTTGGTGCCTGCCTGCATATCCAAGACATCTATCACAAATATATTACAAAAAAATTGGTGCCTTTATTTGGTGCCTGTGCATTTGTATTAAAGATTTGCAAGTTTTTGATATTGGTGGAAACTGAGAGAAAGAAAAGTGAGTTGGAAGATTTATCAAAGTCGAAACAATCAAAAACAATGCAAAAATCTGATATTGTGATCAGATATCGGTGTAAATCCATGAAATGTCCAATGATATCGGTTCAGCTGATATAATGGTTGTACCTGGACGTAACAAAACTTATTTAGCAACCGATGCCTGACCTTAACATCTTAAAATGCTTGCATTTTATTCACATAAAGTTGTTATTTGCACAATAAATGACAGTTACATATCACTATCACCCATTTTCTGATGAGTTAACTGACTTTCCAGAATAAAAGCAACTTTTTTTCAGTGCCTCAAAACAAATATCAGTAATACACTTAGAGAAACTAAACTCAGAATCAACTTTTTTTCACTGTTAAACTGTGTATATGGGGTCAAAATTGAATTATCTACTGTTTCCAGGCCTTTTTTGGACATTTTTGTGCAAACTCGCTCATTTTGCAGTTATGTGTGTAAAACCGCGGCTGTACTGCCACGCAGGGCAAACGCTGTCAGTGCATTTTCAGTACCCTCTGACGTCACAGTGACTTGACGCGCAGACGAGCCGCCCAGAGGATTAAATAAACTCCTCCCCCTGACACCGCTGCGGAGGAGGAGAGTTGAAGAGCGATCACTCGCTGCGCGTTGACATCAGCCATCATTTGGCTCAGCTTGTTAAGCGAGTGGTGCGATGTGCAGCTGCTTGTACAACGATGCGCTAGTTCGAATCCCGTGTCAGTGAAGTGTTTTTCATATTCATTTTTAGAAAATACCCACATAATGAGCTCATGTGCCTATGTAGACTAAAGCAAAGGTTTAATACATGTGTTTTGTAAAGTTAAAAATATCTTGACGTGCAAGTAAGCAAAGACTAGTACAGCTTCCTCAGATAGACTGTCAGTGGTCAGGACCCGGACTGCTCCGTCACATCATTTACCAAGCTCACTGTTCATATTTGGTGCTGTCAATCAATGTCTGTTCACACCCACTAGGTGTCTCTTAAAAGGCCTCCGGGCATCTCCCACTTTTGCGAGCCTGTTTGAGGTGCAGTTGTGGGCGGAGTTAGTCTCAGAACGCGTGTTTAGCCTCACTTTAAAGATCAATAATTCACATTTTGTTCATTGTGAAGCACAAAAATGATATAAAATGCCTTAGAAGTAGAAACAGGTCCATTAACTTTAATTTTAAATTTAACTTTAATGAGCCACAGATTTTAAATTACTGTTTTTTTGTTGTTGGAAAGTGGCAACATGACAATTCTGAACCCTGTAAGTTTTACTGGAATTTGATTTTCTGAGTAATCAAAAGTAATACATGCAGGTGGGCGGGGATAAGTGGAAGGTGAAGACAGGGATTTTCTGAGCACTTGAGCATCAGCTGCAGGATAATACAAGATTACTCAAACATGCAGTAATTAATCCAAATACAACTTTGAGTAATCTAATGATGAGAGAACACTGCTGACACGACTAATCGAATGCTGGATCACTGCATTCTTAGTTCAAACTCCATGTGATCCAATTCCATGTTTATTGGAAATAAATGAAGCTAAAATAAATGTGCACACTGCTCTGACAAAGCCTCAGTTTAAAAAGTCCTGTGTTACGTAATTACAGTGTTTTAAGTGGCCACAATAACAGTGGATCTAATTAAACAGTGTGATCAGTAGAAATGCCCTGGCAGAGGTCTTGCTGCAGGCGTCACTTTTGGATTTGGCTTCGTGAACCGACACATCCAAACTCTATAAAAGGCCATGTTATTGTAGCTCACAGACAAGTCCAAACTATTAAAGCCACAGAAGTGTTTGTGCTGAAAGTTATCTTGTGGATCAAGACATAGTTCTGTGGGACATTTAAAACATTAAGAGTTTTATTTATCAAACTGCAAACGTGACATATACTGTTAAATCTGGCAATGTACTTTAAATGAAGAAAGAATTAAATTGGTAAATGGGAAAAGAAGGAGAAATATTAAAATAATTACATTTTTCATAAACACATTTTATTCATTTAACAATATGACAAAATAATAATTTAGGTTGAACTTTTTGTTGTGGGCATACTCTCTGATCCCAGCTATAATCATAATGCATAATTTAAATCAATGTGATTTCTGTAAGTGATTTGTACTCAAAAGCACATATAGCAGCAAAACTAATATGCACTACTTAAAAATATGAATAGGTCCATTGACTTCCTGTTCAAAACTGCTGAACGTAAAAGCCCCGTCTCTAGTTGTAAATTTTAACTGTAAATATGCTAATAACAATAATGTGTTGGATTTATAAAGTGCTTTTTAAAGATTTAAAATTTGGCATTATTCATCCACGACTAGTGTAGCCACTGTTTCAATTTCACTGTTTCTATTCAAAACCTAAAACCAAATAATTGACGACTCGACATGATTCGATCTCAATCTCTCAATTTTTTGATTAACTGCCCAGCCCTAGTGCCAACTCTGATCTATCATACAGCTGTTTACAGTCTGAAAAGCACATCTAAAATTAGCTGCTTAAACTGATTTTATAGGTTTTATGGTCAAAATACACACAATAGGGGGTTATGCACTAAGGTCTTCCGGTCTCAGAATGACATTGCCCAAAATCCCTCATCTGATGTCCATCACATTTGGAGTAAACAACTGTGTCACTATGGCAACTGCGCCACCGCATGTAGCGACCTATGTCAATCTGAGACCAGAAGATGTTAGTGCATAACCCGTATTCCAGTTTTCTCTGCTCTGATCACAGTCCTGAGTCTGACTGATGCTCCTAAAGGGCCCCTAAATCTAGCCTCTATAGGAGGAGGCTTTTTGATTTACTGACTTATGTCTTTTTAATTATGGTAAACTTACATCTCATAATAAAAATATCACATCTAAAACTCACCAAAATTCATGAAATTGCACAGAAATGTAAAACATTTTCCTGGGGGAGCGATCCCCCAGACCCTACTGAATTTCACCTAAACCGTGTTGTACAGGAAAATGTTTTTAATGAAGGGCTTATAGAATCTGTGTCTCTGTAATTCAATGCCAATGTCCTTTGCCCCCTGGTGGTGACAGTAGGTCGACTCGTGGTGTGACTCTTCAAGGATGACAGCTCAAAAACTCGGCTCTTGGTCTCTGACCATTTTGGCTACCCTTGCCCTATTGATTAACTCCAAGTACATTTTCAAACTTTTGGTGTCAATTTTTTTCTAAATCCCTATGGGAATTCATAATAGGAGCCTGTTCTTCCTGAACCAAGGAGTGGGTGGTCACTGATGAGTTACATGTGTCAATCAATCCAAACGCAACTTTGGGTAAAAAAATAATGGGAGAACACTGTTAGAAAATAGATTTACCAGAACATGTCCCTTTAGCAGTCCTGTGACCCTCAGTGGGAATGCTCAGGACATGTTTGCGTTGCCGTGTGGGTGTGAGAGCTGCACATGTGGCCACTTTTGGAGCGATAAGCTTCCTCTAAACCTATAAACAATGTAAGCTGACAGATGCTGAGGCAGATATTTAAACTTAACTTGTACATTTAGACCTTGGGAATAGACTGGTCAGGAATCGGTCAATCGGTATCAAGAAGCAGGCAGATGGAGATAATCAGTGAAACTCAAACAGGAAAATGTGCTGAGGCTTTGCCAGTGTCTCTTGGGTTTTCTTTGGCTTGACCACTTCCTTCCTCTGGCTGAAAATGACAGCGCAGTTTGTTGTGTTGGCAGATTTTACAAACAGATTCATGTGTTAAACTTAAACTATTATGAGCAGATACAAGCTGCTGGTCCAATCTGGGATATTTAAAGATAGTTATCGATGCTGTTCATGAAAAGAAAGGCTATTTGATGAAAGAGTCGAAGAGATTTCTAAAAATGTGCAGATTGATTAATTGACAAACATTTCCACAGTGTCTGCTGGAGAAATGAACAAAAAGTATGAATGTTTAGACTAGACTTTAAATGTTTAAACGTTAAATGTTGTGAACATTTTATATATTTAACATTTTACTAAGCAATTTGACTATCTTCCTACATCCAGATCTATAATTGCATTTGCTAACTGGACATGGGCAACACAATTAACATTTTGATTTAACGTTTTGATTTTTACTGCATTCATATGTGGTTTTTACCTCAGAAAGTTTTCATTTTGTTGCCAATAACAACCAATTGACCAAAATATGCACCAAGACATGCACCACAGGTAAAATCCTCCAGCTACAGTCCTGATCAGAGCATCAAATGTTCTGTATGACAAAGTTCAAGTTATTAGATAGTCTCCATGGATACAGCACTTTCTCAACTTACATCAAGGGTTCACTCACCCAGTGTAACAGACACTGCGGCAATGGGGCTTAAGTGTCTTGCTCAAGGACAAAACAACAGTCCAAGTATACAACAATTTCCTCCAGACGTCCCATTGTGGCACCTTGTTTTAAAGGACAACGTCCAGTTACATTAGGCACAATGGCCACGTTTACATGATGTTTCCTAAATCCGAATTAATTATTCCGAATTAATTAATTCGTAATTAAAATAATTTCCTTCAGGTTTACATAGAAATAATAATTCCGAATAAAGGTTTACATGTTAAACACGCTAAATCGGCTTTACCTTATTCCGCTTAACGTCTGGGTTAGAAAGAGAGAGGAAAGGAAACGCACATACGTCATTACGTAATTACGTCTACCGAAAAAACACACATCCGATGGATACGGGATACCGGCTTGTGGCTTTTTTATCTCCTGGGATTGATGTAACGCCACGGACGCAATGATAATAACTTTTTTGGAGTCGTTCCGATGAAAGTCTTTGAGCAGCAGCTGGAGAATCACATCATCAGCTCCACGTAATGTTCTGTGAGCGGAGGAAAAGTAGTTCCAGTTTCCACTCGTTTGGGATCAGAGCAGCGTCTCTCTCCGCGTACATGACGTACACTCCTTGTTCAAAACTTTCCGCTGCCTCTGCGAAAAGGTTAGTGTTTCGTGTTTTCTCCCATCCACTCTTTTCATTGTCTGTAACTCCTGTAGCGCACTTATATGTAAAACAAAAAAGTTTTCGAGTCCGTGCCGCCATCTTGCAGCGTCACCGGGTCAGAGAGGCGACGTAACGAGCATGCGCAGTGCGAACGGAATTATTTTTATTCCGAATAAAAACGGTTACATGAGAAAGGAATAAAATTATTCGGATTTAAAAGCGGAATAAACCACCCACTTTATTCGGAATTAAGTTTAAATCCGAATAAACTTTTCATTAGGAATTAAGTGTGTACATGGTACTTTTA
Source organism: Mugilogobius chulae (assembly GCA_038363315.1). Classification (NCBI taxonomy): domain Eukaryota; kingdom Metazoa; phylum Chordata; class Actinopteri; order Gobiiformes; family Gobiidae; genus Mugilogobius; species Mugilogobius chulae. The sequence goes on from CM076410.1 coordinate 3,779,833, forward strand.
AAGCGGAATTAATTTTAATTCAGAATTAAATTATCTTTATTCGGAATTAAAGCCGTCATGTAAACGGGCCGAATGGCAGAGATGCTTGTATCAGATTCATAGTCCTGGGAAAGGGGAGGCGCTACTGGACATGTTTTTAGAGGTAGGGGAAACTGGAGCACCCAGAGGAAACCTACACAGACATGGGGAGAACATGCAAACTCCGCATAAAAAGCCCAGGAGTCAAACCCAGGACCTTCTTGCTCTGAGGCCAGAGTGCTAACCACTGCAGCAGTGTGTTACAGTTCCAGTGGTCTCCCATCCAAGTACTGACCAACCCCTGTCCTGCTTAGCTTCTGAGATCTGATGAGATCAGGCTTCGCCAATCAGGTATGTCAACATAAGTGAGATTTAGCTTCCCAAAAACTAAAGTAGGGCTGCAACTAATGATTATTTTGGTAATCGTTTAGTTGGACAAATATTCTTTTGATGAATCAATTAGGCGTTTAGAACGCACAAGTCCGCTGAAGACAAGATTCTTGCCAAATTTGAGCTGAGGTAACATTGCTTCAGGACATTCAGTAGATGTAGATCTTCAGATTCTTAAAAGCATAAAAAATTAGACACAAATAAGATACTATCAATCAGAGGTGGGAGACTCGAGTCACATGACTTGACTCGAGTCAGACTCGAGTCGCACTTTTCATGACTTGTGACTTACTTGCCCTATGGTCCCCAAAGACTTGACTTGACTTGTGACTTGGACATTAGTGACTTGAGACTTGACTTGACTTGTGACTCTTTACTTGACATGACTTGTGTATGACTTGTGTATGACTTGTGCGGCTCTTTGGCTCATTCAGAAACATTTGCGCCTCCACACGCTCTCTCTCTTTCCCTCTCGCAGACATGAGGGAGAGAGAGAGCCGCATGTGCGTAAAGCTGCTGTGCTGTAACCTGGCTGATCCCTCCTAATTAAGCTAAAACAAAGAAATCCTGAGTCCTGTGAGTGTTTTGAAGTCCACAGCGACACTCTACTACTCACAAGCTTTCAGCCACTTTTTATTTCACGAAGATAGACCTCAGATTCACGGAGTTATGATTGTTTTCGCCTTTACTGAAAATTGCCATTCATTTTAATGGGGCGCGCGCGCGGAATTTGACGGGACGTTACGAAGCATTTAATTCACTGTCTCAAGACACAGGAGATGTAAAAGTGATACTAAACATGAGTTCAGACAAGCTGATCCAAGTTTGTGAAGTCTGTGTTGTTTTAAAAGCCTCTCGCAGTGAACGTCAAATGGCGGCCCGCGGGCCAAATCCGGCCCGCGAAAAAAAAAATTGTGGCCCGCCTAAAGTTTCTGCCTAGAAAAATAATTTTAAACTGTAGTAAAGCGTATTTTTGTTCACTCATTAAAACAGACTCATCATCCCCCAAAGACTCATGCATTTGACTTGCCCCAATAAGCTAACAAACAAGAAAAACTTGTAGTTCTCTTTCACACCTTTAATGGCCTTCTTTCACAAGCAAATGCCCTTAACAGTCGTAACTCTGTCCTTTACTTCAGTAAAAGAGCCACTTTGACTTAAGATATTTCCATGAAATTTGCAATAACAAGTGTTGTCCCTAAATAAATAAATAAATAAATAAATACATAAATAAATATAATAAGAAGAAATAAGAGACACAGCATAATAAATTGCACATTTCACAACACTTAAAGAACAATGGTTAAATGAAAGCAACAGGACTTACATTTTCTTTTTTTTGTGTTGTGGACAGAGCCATTTTTATGCTCTGAACTCGATTAAGAAATCCGAAAAGTTGACGAGAGTGACTGACAACCTTTTAATTATGCACTTTTTTACAGGGCAAAGGATATTTTTTTCCATCCCAAGGGCGGCATGGCAAAAAAAAGAAGCACTGCTTTAGCTGTATTTTTTTGACACTGCAAAATTATTCATCCTCATCCAGAATGTCCCAAAGTATGCTTTTAACTTTCTATTTTTACAAAATGGTGTAGTTGACTTTGTAGTTAAATGCAAAATGTTTTATTTTAAAATGCACCAAAGCCGTTTAGTTGAGTAACCATTAAAATTTGGCTTTAAAAAATGTAATGACTTGCCATGACTTGATGCCAAGCTGATGACTTGACTTGACTTACTTGACAAAAAGCTAAGACTTGACTTGACTTACTTGACCCTGAAGACCCACTGACTTGGACTTGCTTGTGACTTGGACGTGATGACTTGAGACTTACTTGTGACTTGCATCTAAGTGACTTACTCCCACCTCTGCTATCAATACTAAAACTAATAATAAGATAATTTGAACAAGTATCAACACTTAAAAAAATAACAATAACAGAACAAAATGTCATATTTTCTCAGGAGTTTTAAAATAATGCTGAGCTGTATCAAAACTAGTTTAAATCCAATATGTTTAATGAAGAAAGTATTTATATTTTGTGTCTGTCGTATAGAAATTTGACATAAGAGCATTTTTAATTATCATTGTCATACTATTCTTTAGTCTAGTAGTACCAGGGTCAGGCAAGCTAGTTGTTACATCAAAAACATAAAAATTAAACAATCTGAGGCTTTTCCAGAGCTCATGGATGTTTGAAACCTTTTTAAGGATCAGTAAACAAGTATTCGATTACTAAATCAATTAGTTGTGACTAATCTATTAACTTGATGCAGCCCTAAACTAAAGTTGAATGCCTCTCACATTTGCTTTAGCTAGATAAAGGTGTATATAGTTCATTAAACTCTCGATATGCACACAATGCACTGTTCTGATCAGATGCTCAGTGATGAGTGCGAGCACTGAACGGAGCGGTGCTTTCTCGACATTAGTGCATAAGTCATCCAAAAGGTTGCAGCAGCCTGAAGTAATCTCTGAATCTAATGAACCTAGTCAATGACCTCATATGATGAAGTGAATTTGATGAATCATCTAATAATCATCTGTCTGCACACAGCAGGTGAACAGTTGTTGTGTTGTCTTTTTCCAGAGTTTCTTAAGGACACATGAATGATGAAATAGGTTCCTTTCATATGGCACAACAATATATAAACCAATAATAAACTTTTTAAATGTAGTTTTGTTGTATTTTAAACTTGTTTACATGAAGTACTTTCACTTGAAGCTTTTTCGGTCCATATGCTAAAGTATTTTCCCCTCTAAACAGATCGCGCAGCCCCTCACACAGGTCATAAATCTAAAACCAACAGAGCAGCCTCTGTGTGCTCAGTGCAAATGAATTATGTCACCAGTCAAGCACCTCAGCCCAAATGCATGATGGGTATGCAGCGACACAGGCCTGAGCCGGAGGTATGTGTGAGGCAAAGGCACGTACTGTTGTCCTGTAACGGAGTCGCCATGATGTCACACAAAAGCATCTGATCACATGTAAACAACATCACCGACTATTTTTATAAACAGTGAAAGCAGAGATACACAACCGCTTTCGTTGGTAATGTGTTAGGCCTACTCAAATTACTTCTTTGGGGTAACGAGTAACTTGACACGTTAGTTTTCCTTTTCCAGATAATCTAGTTCTAGTTACTTTTTCTGTACAGAGCCTGTACTGCAGTGGCAAGCACATGTGAGAAACACCTCTTGCTCTGACACAAAACTCCACTGCATGTGATCTTAGCACAGGCCTATGACAGCGCCTCCTTTGCACCTCCTCTTCTCCAGACACCTCCTTCTCTCTGTGCACTCTCCCTCTCCTTCCCTTCATCACACTTTCTCTGCACGGTCCTGATGCATCATTGCCTCTTTCTACTATTTGTTCTACTTTTCTGTCATCTCCTCTTCACATGTCTGAAGTTGATGGCGATAGATGTTTTGGCAAACTTTAGACTATTTGCACAGTCGCTGATGTACGCTCGCTCCTAAAGCCACACACAGATTGTGTCGTCCTCTGATGCAGCACAGCAGCTGCTTTTTACTACACTTGTCTTTAGCTTGTTAAAATGAGTGTCTGTATAATTGGCCATGAATAATCATTAACAACACAGGAGTACTCTATCATGTTAGTTTTTCTTGAAAGTAGCATAATGTGTTAGTTTTCCAGGGCACTAATGTGTCAACTTAACAAGTCACTTTTGAAAGTAATGACAACAACAAGTACTTTTGGTCTACACTGACTGAATGGAAATAATGCTTTTGACTTCAAATTGCTTGCATGTCAGTCCTATTTAAAAACCCTTTGCTTTCATGGATATTAGAGCTTTTAGTTTATCTTAAGGCCTGCATGTTCTATAGAGAAGCTGAAGTCTAGACACAGAGAATCTGGAATGACTTTGTGCTGAAATGATAATGTATAATGTAAGTAAGCATTTCAACTTAAAAAAAAAGGTAGTTATGGCATTTTGTTTCCATATCCATTTTTAATCATACTTTATAATGTGTTTACTGGTAAAACAGCAATAAGATAATTGACCATCTAACCAAAAAACTAGAGACCACTTGCTCCATCAACACTCCATCTGCCTTTTGATCCTCACCAGATTTCAGAAAACAGCCATTCAAATTATTATTTACAAAGCCACACACAAAAAAAACCTTCGAAAGAGCATTTATAATTATAAAACTCTCTGATTACGTCCTTGTATCACTTTTGCACAGCTGTCCTGACTAAATCTGCCAGAAATAAATGTGTGTGAGTTATTTTTGATGCTATTGTGTGGTTCTGTGGTATTGCTTTCCACAGCTCAGAACAGACACTCTCTCTCTCTCTTTCTCTCTCTCTCTCTGTGTCGCTCTCTCTTTCTCTCTTTCCTCCAGCTGGACTCGCATCACACAGTCTGCGGACAAAGGCAGGCAGCAGATTGTGATGTCAGAGGTGTCCACCGGGGGCACTGCTCCGCGGGACGCCCACACCAGGGTCAAAACTAATCACGGACTCGACTGTTTAGAAAAGATGAACAGTTGGTTTAGTTTGTACAGCCCGCACAAAATATAATCAGCTTTTCTTTCACTAATTTGCTGGAAAACAGTTCTTGTTCATGTTGAAAATGAAATCTAACTGATTATAGCACGAGAAGGATTGTATTGATTGAATCATTTTCTAAATTAAATCATTGAGAGAGAGAGAATAGTCAAGAGAGAGAATACGAAAGAGGGAGAGCAAGAGAGAGAGAGAAAGAAGGGGAGAAAGAGAGAGAGAGAGGGGGAGAATAGGAAAGAGAGACAAAAAGAGAAAAGGAGAGAAAGCAAGAGAAGGAGTCAAACAGAGAGAGAAGGAGAGAAAGAGAGAGAATAGGAATGAGAGAGAGTAGAAGGGAGGGGAGGCAAGAGACAGAGAGACAAGGATAAAGAGTAAGAGAGAGAAAGAGAGGGAAAGAGGGAAGAGAAACTAAGAAGAGAGATTAAGAGAGAGAGTAGGAGAGAGACAAAGGGGGAAGTGAGAGAAAGAAAGTGAGAGAGAAGGAGAGTAAGAGAGAGAGTAGGAGAGGGGGGCAGGAGGCAGAGAGAAAGCGACAGGATAAAGAGAGAGAGAGAGAAAGAGTATGAGAGACAGAGGTGGGAAGTGGGAGTAAGAAAGAGAAAGAGAGAAACAGAAAAAGAGAGAAAAGGGGGAGTAGGAGAGAGAGAGAGAGGGGAGGGAGAGAGAAAGAAAGAAAGAAAGAAAGAAAGAAAGAAGGAGTAGGAGAGAGAGAGAGAGAACGAGAACGAGTAGAAGAAAGAGTGGGAAAAAAGAGATGAATAGATAGAGACAGACAGACAGAGAAAGAGAATGAGAGAGACACAAAAAGTCACAAAACTTGAGTAAAAAGTAAAAGCAGGTGAATGGAGCCTATCCCTGTGACTTTGGGCCTTAGGCGGGGGAACACTCAGTCATTCACTCTCATTAATTTACTGGAGGGATTTACAGTGTTTCCAATTAGGCATGTTTTAGGGTTTGAGAAGAAGCCTGAGAGAACCCACAGTAACCTACCACGCACCTCCAAGATTTTTCAAATGACTGCACTTTAAGACAACAGAATGAGAACCCGCAGCGCACTGACACAAAATCTGCCTCCAGTGATACGATAAACGCTTGTATTATGTAACCACCAGGCACTAATGTCTTATAATTGCACATCATGTCAAGTGTAGCCCAACTATGACAACTTAAACTGTTCGGAAACACAACAGCGAGAGAGCTCCGCTTCTCTAAACATCAGACACATTGACAAATATCTGCTCTACATCCTGCCATAAGTGCCATCTTCTTCTCCACCTGCGACACCGAGAAAAGAAAAGATTGTTTTTGATGATTTGTGGAGCAGGTGCTTCGCTAAAATCAGCCCGAGGGAGGAATCTTTTTTGTGAGAAATGACAGAATCAGAGTAAATATACATTCTGAGCCTCCGTCTTTGATAGGAACCGTGCGCTGGAGCAGAGGCTGAAATGCACCTCCCCAAAGAATAACCAAGGCACGAGGCAACGATTCACTTTGATCTCACAAGATGTTTTCCCACGATTCTGTCCACACACATTGGAAATTAAAAATAGTTCAGCTCAGCTCTGGAAACAACAAAGTGAATGGGTGATTTTAATACGCACGATACTACATTATTGTTGGAGTAAGTTGGCAGAGCTGGGGATGAATATATTTAAACTGTCTCTTTTCCACTCGTACCTACTTGACTCTACTCGAAGTAACTTGGTTCTGGGGTGGAGCTTTTCTATTTGGGGTTGACCAGGACCGGCGGCTGTGCAAATACAGTAAATGAATTATTGTTGTAATTGATCAAGGAAAAGATGGCTCGCTGATAGCAGCCGAAACATGTCGACAAGGTAAATACATCAAACACATTGTCTTTAAAAAGAAAACGAAGTCGTGAAATAAATGAAGACAAAATGAACATTGTTGGAGTAATCAGAAGGAAAAGATGTTATCGAGTAAACGTAACCATCGCAAGTGCGTTCTGATAATATTGGCATTTTTTTTTTCATTTTTGGTTGCATTATGGCTTAAAAAGGCAAAGTCAACCAATCACAGAAAACCCCAAATTCCACCAAATCATCAATGTTATCGTAAATACAGTAGGCAGCGCAAAGACTTTTCAGTATGAACGTTCCCAACACGGTTTATTGCTCAGGTTTTAAGAAATTGATATGCTCCTAATTATTCAAAACTAAAACGAGAGCCAATTAAAATATTGTTTAATGTCTAGAAACAATTTGAAAAAAAAAAAGGTTTTGAAATTGAAGAGAAGTTCTGAGATCTCGTCAGATCTCAGAAGCTAAGCAAGAAAGGGCCTGGTTAGTACTTGGATGGGAGACCGCTGGAACACCAGGTGCCACAGTGGAATGACAAAAAGTGGAATGTCGTTGTGTCCTTGGGCAAGACACTTAACCCACATTGCCTCAGTGTCTGCGTACACTGGGTGAGTGGATACCTGGATGTAAAGCGCTTTGTGTGCCTTGTAAGGTGGAAAAGCGCTATATAAATAAAAAAAAAAACATTTACCATTTTACCATTGTCCTAATTTTGGACAGTGGAGTGATTGGCTCTGTCTTTGATTCCAGAACCTTCTGCATTTGAACAGAAAGTAGAAGGGGCTGGCTGGTCAGGAAACAATCTTTTCTGCAGCAACACAATGAGGAGTGAGCTTAGTTTATAATAAAAGTAAAGCTACTTCAGCACTCTTTAAAGTGTTACTCTTTAGGTTACTTTTATTTAATAAAAAGTAAAATAAAATAATGAGAAAAAAAGAAATAAAAAAAGTTATTTTGTCTAGTTGCTTTGACAGATCTGAGTGGTCGTTGTCAGTGAAGTGATCATTGGCTTATCAGACTCAGCCTCTGCTCCTGTCACTCACCCCTCTCTCTCTCCCCCTGCTCGATCTCTCATGTGGGGGTTCTTCTCTAGTCCAGATCTGATGGCTCTGTGCCAGTATCTGGGCAGGACTCCACCTGGATTCACTACAGACACCCTGTTAGAAAGCACAAGAACTCAAACTACAATCTCCAAACTGCACTGCAAACTTTTCACAGGGACATTCTTTTGTTGGTTTCACTGGAAATTAGGTTGTAGCAGTTTTAAAGATTGTTAAATAGAGTTAACTAGAACTTTACAAAAGACTGCGATCTTCCAAACAAAAATAATCATGCTTCAAAACTCCTGCTTCGAATTCATTGTGGCATAAAGTCTTGTGTTTATCGATCATCACATTTCTGAGCCATTACAGTTTAAAACGAGTCACTGTGACAGTCATAGTCGTCCCTCTCACATTAGTCTTTCCATTCTTTCTTTTCAACACGTGGTCTCAGCGCCATTCTCAGACACACAGGTCATCTGCCTCGTCCCTGTGGATCTGCTCAGACCTTTGGAGGCAGCGGTGTGAGCTTGTTTTGCTTTTGCCCATTTGAAAACGGATCGCGTCGCTCACAACATGACAAGCACTTCTACAGCGCCACACAGATACAGCGGGCTAATTTTACTCACAGCCACGGTGAAACAGGGTCGTCATAGCTTGCGTTGTTACATGTTTATCTCAAATGGTGCAAATGAGTATGTTTATTTAGAGTTCAAATGGACAGGTCGGGTGACAGTGTTTATGTAATGCTCTGGCGATACTACGTTGGCAGGTTTTGGACTTTGCACTCATAGTTATCCAAATAGAATATAATTTGAAGCGAATTTTATCTTCTTGCTGGGGAGAGTCGTATCAGGTAGGGATGCACCGATCCAGCTTTTTCTGCTCCGATACCGATTCCGATACTTTGGCTTTAAGTATCTACCGATACCCGATATCAACCGATACCAGTGCAAGGACTGAAATTGCTTCTCTTTCTTATCAAAACATATGACATTTTGTCACATAGTGCTATGTAACTATTATTTCTAGTGCAAGCCACAACTTAACAACTAAATCTGAATAAAATGTCCAATAATATGAGACGTTCTTGATCAACACCAGCCAATAAATTAGTCTAATTTGCCAGATTAAAGGCACAACTATAATATCGGCTGAACTGATATCATGGAGCCGATATCCGATCCAGCAAAATTTCCTGGATCGGCACCGATATTCAATCACAGTATCGGATCGGGCACCCCTACATATCAGTATCAACAATTGTCTATTCTAGAAAAGGCTGGTAATATCTACATGTCTGTAGCACATTTCTACTTTGTCCTGGGGCACTTTGGCACAGTGAGGCTAAAGGGGAGACTTGTGTTTCCATGTTAAGAGTGTGGAGTTTTATACAGAATTTTCTTGCCTTCTTGGTGCTTCTAGTGCATTACACCACAGCTTTATGTAAAAAAAAAAAGTGACTTATCAATAAACAGTAAGCAGCTGAAGCTAACACGCATTAGCTGTATCTGTGGGCTCAACACAGTATAAATGTTCAGATCAAATATTGAGATCAATATCGGTACTGACTAGGGGTGTAACGGTATACATGGTCGTAGTGAATCGTTTCGGTACAGCACGTTCGGTTCGGTGCACGTGTGTACCGTTTCAATACTATTTTATGTAAATAAATGTGATTTTGCGCGACCGGGGCGGAACTGTTCACGCACGGCATGTTTCTACACGGACAGTATTAAGTGATGCAGCGCTAGCTTATATTTTGTGTTTTTTTTAAACGTCTTCCTTGGACTTTTATTCATCCGCGCTGCTTACTTGATGCCAAGTGAATACTTCTGATGGATTTACATGTCTCCGCGCTCGTAAACACTTCAGAATCATTGCGGGACAAAGACGAACATTTGAACTCACCGCTACCGCCGCGTCCCAGTCACCTGTAGCACACGCAGTCACAACTACAAGGCTTTCTGTGAGTAAAATCCTGCACAAACACCGCTCCTTGTGAAAAAAGTCCATCGCCACATTCACATGTCCGCTCGATAGATATGTGTTGATCAAAAAGGACTGTCTCAAAGGCTCCAAAAAACTTAAGCTGCTTCTATGAGCTTCCTCTTGATTCAGCGCCACACTGCACCACGTCATAAGCCACTGTTCAGCAACATTAGAATCACGCACTGAGCAAATACAAGCAAAAATAAATAAATTAAATTAAATTAAAATAAATAAATACAAAAAAATACAGATTTAGTGAGTTTTTTTAATATAAATAAATAAATACAAGCTCAATCTAAATAGATTTTGTTTCTTTGAGATATTCCTGCTGCAGGGTATCAGCGTTAAATTAATATTAATAGAATATTGTTGCTTTTACAGTGAAATGTACAAATATTGTTTTCTTTTTAAACATAAAACCTGAACTGAAAGTGTACCGAAAAATACCGAACCGACAACTGTGAAACTGAAAACCGAACCGAATATGATTTTAGCGTACCGTTACACCCCTAGTACTGACCCAGGAAATTCTGCAGAATTGTGTATCAGCTCCATGATGCTGGTTCAGCAGATATCGTGGTTGGGCCTCTAACTGGAACTAATTTATTTTATTCAGATTCATATTTTAAGTTGTGACTTATACACAACAATTACATAACACTATTTGACCAAATGTCTTATGCTCTGACGAGAAAACAAACTATTTAGGATCTTAGACTATTATCAGTTGATTTTGAGTATCAGCAGATCGTAAGTATCGTAAATTGCATCCGAACTGAAAAAGCTGGATTGGTGCATCCCTAAAAGTTACTAAAAAGGGGAGAATGGAAAAGATTTGGTTTGATAAGCTACATCCATCGACTTCATCTGGTTTTATTGTGAGCAGACTCAAGTGTAATCACAGTCTAAAAATGTGAAAGTGCAAACATGACACAAAAAGACAAGCACTTTACACACTCAGAGAAACAGAGAGACTGTCTAATTATACTGATGAGCTCACAGGAGAGAAAGAAAGAGAGGGAGGGAGGGGAGAAGAGAAAATGAGGGAAAGAGGAGGGAAAAGAGATAGACAAGAGAGGGGGAGAGAAAAGAACGAATGAGATAAAGACAGGAGAGAAAGAAAAGTGAGACAAAAAAAAAGAACAGACAGAGAGAGGAGAAAGAATGATGAGAAAAAGAGGAATAGTCAAAAGGGGAGAGAAGAGAATGAGGGATACAAGAAAAGATAGACTAAAGAATAACTTTTAGTGTAAACATTTGATCCAACTCTGTCTCTCTTCCCCCTCTCTTTCTCTCTTTTGCCCCCCCTCCTCTCTCTCAGGATAAACTGATCAATTTGAAGCTGCCATCTTCAATACTAACTCGATCTGCCACTCATTACAAAATGAAAGAGTAAAATAATGACTGATAGACAGTAATACAAAAATCAACTTTTTAATCAGTAAATGGCTCTATAATGTATAATATACAATATACATTACTCATGAGGCCTACATTAAATACTATTCTAATGTCACACTAACTGCATAAAGCAGAAAAGGGCTGCAATTATTGAGCAACTATCAAGTGATATTTTATACTCAAATCAAATCAATTTATTTTGTATAGACCCAAAATCACAACAAAAGACGTCTCTGAGGACTTACAAGATTGTTGATTTAGCAAACATCAATGTGAAAGTTACTTGTCAATACTGAACTGAATTTTTAGAAGAAAAAAAAAAAGATAATTTCAATTCTTACACTGGTATAGGTAAAAATGGGTTATAGGCAGATGCTCAAAGCCAAGTTATTGAAATGGATATCAAAACTGAAAAGGATGGACCTTTGCATCCCCAGTAAAAATTGTTACAATACTACCAACACTAGCGATGATATATTGCCCATTCCTCCAATAACCACACAGTGTTGGATGATCCATAGGTCCTACAGTTTGTTCTCATTACATTCAGACGAAGAGCTGAGAGGAGAAGGCAGAGGTTTTCACCAAAAGGAAGCAGAGATAAGCTACATTTCACATTGGGGTGGGAACCAGTGAGTCATGATGACCTAGTTTAAAAGGCAAAATGGAGGAGAGTCTGAAACATGTGCAGAGTCAGGAGAAGCAATTATGAAGAGCGGGAACACCACGCCCACGTCTCCCCCAGCTCATCTGCATCTCACCAGAAGAAACAAGGAGATGACAATAAAGGAACTTTACAATCTTTAAATATCACTTCTATAAGTCAACTTTTGTTTCTTTCTGAGCAAAAATCAAATTAAGTGCACGAAATTATACAACAGCCAGTCAAAGCATTAACTCAATATATATTGCACAAAACAAGTGAAAAGACGAGTGAAGATAACTGTGTTTAGCTGTAGAGCTCAACAACACTGAAGACACAGTATGATGTGACTGTGCAATTAATCGAAAGATAAAGAAATGTCAGGCCAGTCATGCCAAGACTTTTCACACTGACCACCTGAGCTAAACAACAGTAACACAGTAAGTCCAGCAGCACACGTCCACCTGACACTACGCAGCTATTTCAGGACTCAGGGTGAGACTGGGAGAGTCTGTGGGGTCAAAACGTGGTCACACAGTCACATGACCTCATCTCAGTCTCAGCCAATCACAGAGCTCCAACTGAAACTCAAACAAATAGTTGTGAAGGTGCATCATGAAGAACAGAGTCAGAGCCTTATAAGGACACAGCAGCGGTCATCTCAGGCACTTTACTGGAAACACACACGATTACACAAAGTATTATGAGTATGAGTGTATGAGTACACCCATATAACATATTAGTAATAAGGTCACATTACATCCTGACACTGCATAGACCTATTACAAATGAAAGTCAGCAAAACTTATTCAGTTAACACTGAAAGATAAAATCCTCTTGTAGAACAGTCGTATTAGGGATAAATACTGTATCAGGGTTCCTGCACACCTTCTATAACAAAATTTAAGACTTTTTAAGACCTTTTTAAGACCTTGCATAGCAAAATTTAAGACCACATGCACGTTTAAAAACATTATTTTTTTGTGACAAAAAATATATATCTAATAAATAAAAAAATAATACAACTATTTTATTTTTTGTTTTGTCATATACACACTATTTATTGGCTCACAAAATTACATACATTTCAACAACTATCTACAAATAATATTTGTAGATAGTTGTTCCTATTTGATGCAGTTCACCTGTCACACATGATCACAGACAGGTGCTGCTCCTGTCTCTTTCACTGCGCTCATCTGCAGTGGCCAGCTTTATGTGACCAGACGTCCCGAAATTCACGCATGTGTCCCGAATCCCGAATCCTGTCCCACGTGTCCCGAAACTCATCACACCTCGCAGATTCTGTGCTGCTGTAATTAAGCCAGGCTACACACATCCACATTTACGCACACGCGTAAATGTGGATGGAACACCTGATTTTTTTCTCCAACCCAGTTATGCCATACACCATCACTTTGCATTGGTGGCTATGCTAGCAAAAGTTTATATTTTAAAATATTTACTTAATGGATTTGGCTAAGGTTAGGGTTAGGGTTAGGGTTAGATTAAACTAATTTGGTTAAGTTTAGGGATTTGGAAAAGGTATGCTAACCAGGAAGCGGCATAACTGCGTTGGGAAAAATAAAGACGCGGATGGAACACAGCGGCTAACAACTTGAAGCTAACGCGGAAATAAGTGAAAAGTTTTTTGTGCACGCGGCAATTTAAAAACTGATATTTTCACCACATGTACACGAACTATCGCACAACTTATATAAATAAAGATAATTTACGGAATGCACGCAGTGAATCATACGGCACGTTACACACAGCATCTGCAGCGCTAGCAATGGTAAAGTCAAGAAATTTTCAGCCCGAATTAAAGCGCTGTGAGCTCACCTTAAAACTCACTCGCTAAGTGAAACATGCTTTTCCTTTGGCCAAGTTGAACAGTTCTTGTTTAATCCCAGAGTTGTGAGGCGATTGGTGCTAAGCTAACCGTGAGCTCAGGCGCTCTGCTCCACGCACCTCTGTTGTGCGCTGTCGCTCCATCTGACCCTCGTTTACACGACGGGCATCACGGCAAATACAACTTCTCTGACACAAACACGCACATTCTTCATTTAACTTTGATAAATCTGCTCCAAATACAAGGTCTTAAAAAAGCCACTTCAAATTTAAGACCTAAACAAATAATTTGGACAAATTTAAGACTTTTTAAGACCTTAAATTTCCCTTTTCAAATTTAAGACTTTTTAAGACTTTTTAAGACTCCGCGGGAGCCCTGTGTATGTTTTATGCTTTAGTGTCAAAAAATATGTCTAAAAGAGCAACTTTTCTCTGAAAACATAAAGAGGCGGCCCTCCTCTTGACCATATAATGGTTCATTCTGGTGCCATGCAAGCTTGCTCAGAATAAGTCATACATTTTTATTATTGTTGTTAGCATTGTGGCTAACTGCCGCTAGCATATCGACACGTCTTGCTCCCAAAGGTGCTTACGCACCGAACACAACCACGCAAACAATTTCAATGCTATGTCTATGTAGAGGTGCATTGACGCACAACCCAAGCATCGTGGCACTACTGCCGCGGGCGACGCAAACCTTTCTGCGCAAACAGGAGTCAATGCGCGACCAACATGTGGAGAGAAAAGTGACAGTGGCTCAAAATGACCAGTACTACAACTTTCAACATAATCAGACTTCTGAGTTAATAACTTATTCTCATAAAAAATGCAGAAACATAAATAACACAGAACGTGTGACTGTGAGTTACCTGTGGCTCCACAAAGAAAAAAAAAATTCTATTCACAAAGTTTAATTCAGGGCTTCTTCTAGTTTGCGAGACAATGTCTGTATTTCCTCAAATTTTGCCCATAATATACAACAAATTAACCTGTTGACAAGGCTGAACCAAAATCATACACGGTCATTTCACTTGTCATTAACTTTCATTATAGCCTAATGTGTAAAACGAGGGCCCTTCCCCCAAGAGACCCAGGTCACGTTTCAGGAGAAGCAACTATGTACGATAATTTTGAATGACCAAGCAACCAAAGAGGTGGGTCTGGTGCGAATTCAATTCAGATTTCTGAGGGAATTGTCCAGATACAGACAGAAAACAGTTCTCTGTCTTAACGGGACCACAAAAAATATTCTGTATGCTAAATTACTCATATCTATGAAGTATGTGGCTTTGTTCATACATTTTTTTTTTTAGGATTTTGTTATTTCTTCACTCAAAAACAGCGACATAAAACAAAAACTGAGGGACCACTAGCACCTATAAAATACTAAAGGGATCCTATAATATGAAACCAACTTTTTAGTCATGTTATGACTGTTTTCACTTCTCATTCAGTCTCTTGAAGTTAATGATTGATGCATTTTGAGTAATAATTTAAACAAACAATAAAATTAATAAAACTATATCTAAAAATAACAAAATAATCAATCCAGGTTATAGATTAGAACTATGGCAGACAAAAGCATAATAAGTCATCTTTGAAATGGGCGGAGAAGTCTAGTATCAGACAAGTTCCAACAGAAAGGCCATTTTCTAAGTTAAATAAAGCAGCAGTAATAATTGACAGCTCATTAACAAAACACAAGAGTCTGGGCTGGTGAAGGCAGAGCTCTGAGGTCAGCCGGTCCACATCAGGCCAGTGTGTCGAGGGAGGGACTGTTTGCTCAAGAAAACCAATTTGTTTAGTCCTAAAACACCGACACAATCTGTTCAGAGAGAAGCACAATAGAGCCAAAGGAAATGGAGCCGTGTCATCAGCTGAAGGATTGTTCGAGCTGTAAAGACGTGATGAGGCATTTACAGGAGGGACACAGGTCACACGTCTGTTTCTCTTTCACTTTTTCTGATAAGAATGACTGTTGTGGGAGTAATGGATGTAGGTATTATAGTTTGAGGTTAAAGTAGATCTTCAAAAAATAACTTTAATTAAAAAAAACAATAATGAATGGAGAAACACACACATACAAAAAGAAGAAATACTTTGAAGGAATGGCCGTATCAAGGAAGAAATTGTATTGGCAATATCATATTAAAATTGCTACAATATAGTTCTGAAGGCCAACACACACCACAGTGCAGCTGCCTGTAGTGAGTCACTTTCCGTGCATCAAGACTGCACACAGAGATGCGTTTGGTGTCATTTTTTAATGAGCTACAATGAGTGATAAGAAAGATTATCTAAAAAGTTATTTATCAATATATGAGCGCCAACAAGTGGGTATAGTTGGGACAAACTACTGTATGCTGTTTAAATCCTAGAAGACAAAAACTATGGGTGCCAGCAGGCCTTTTTCAGGCGAGACTAGAGGTGTGCAGTATATCAAATTTTAGATAATATTGTGATTGTTGTCTGTATATCAAGTATATTGTTTGTAGTAAAAAGACCACAAAAAGGCTGTTAACAAAACCAACAAATGAAGAAAAGTACATTGTAAATGCTCAAATAAAATTAGACTGTGATATTTTTTCAAATATTTGGTCAGATCATTGTGACACACTTGTTCTGGAATCGATTGGTAGCACATGTCTGAAGTCAACCCACTGAAGCGCAATTTTTCTGATAATTAAACTTCAACTGTTTTATATAAGAACATGCTGGATGCTTGGTTTGAAATAATATCGTCTGAATATTCACTGCAAAAAAGTTAAAATCTAACCTATAGGCATAATGACTTGAATTAAGCATATTCATTTAAAAGACTAATTTTAAGATTTTTTTTCACTTAATAGGACCAAGTCTTACAAAGATTATTTGACTTGTTTTAAGATATTCTATCCTGATTTATCTTATCTCGTTTTAAAAAACTTATTTTAATCAAATTTGTTTAAGCTATAATAGCTTGAATCAGGAATAGATTTGCTTAAAAATCTTGTCAAGAGTAATTGAAACTAGCATTTTCTGCTCAAAACAACTAAATTAGTCAAATGTTCTTACTGCACTGGTTGATTAATTCACTTGAGCCAAGTCATTTTTACTTCAAAATAAGCAAAATGTTCTTATTTTTTGAAAGGCCTTTTTTGCAGTGTTGTAACTGAGATAAGTCAAACATTTTCGAGGGTCCTTGTCCCAAATCAACAATGCTGGATCAAGGAGTAAAGTCAAGTTTTTCCACATGTCCACTATGTGCATCCTCTTAGAGAACAATGAAGGCACCCACATTTTCTTGATGTACAGTGTTGCTATGTGTGCTGGCCTTGAGTTTGCATCAGCCGCTCACTCCTGCCTGTTTCTCTGTTCCTCTCTCTCAGCCGCTGCCTCCTCCAGCTCAGAGCAGAGACACTTGTGCACAGACAGGACACACTCCTGCTACTGCTGCTGTTATATCTGTTCTCTGGACTAGAGTGCTCCTCATCAATGAACCATGAGATTGGCTTCGTTGACAAAACATTCACAAAACTTTCTGAATTTTTCCTAGCTCATAACATCTTTTGAAGCCCATATAAATCTAAATCATTTGACAATAATTCATTAGCTGCAACATGTTTAATCAATCAATTCAAATGTTGCAGCTCTAGTCACTCACAATTACAATCTGATTTATGTCCAAAACAGTTCAGCCCCAAAACTCCATTGAACATCCTGCAGCAGTCTTTCCCACAGCTTCTATTGAGTCTTCTCCAGCTGAAACTGCGACACATGAATCACCGAAGCCCATTAAGCTGAAGAAAAGCTGAACTGTGTGTGGCCGGAGCAGAGGAGACACACTCTAAATCACACGCTCCGCTGACAAAGGACAAAGTTCAACAATATTTGGCTTTGGCCAATCTCATTAAGGTCAGTGTCACAGTTAAATGGCTTCTGTCGGACAATGAGGAAGAGACTTACGCAGAGGAAATAAGTTTGGATGGGCCAATATAAGAGCTGCTCTTGACCAAAGAAACTCCTGTTCCACTAAAGACATATAGTCGACTAAAAGGATGTGTGGCAAAAGTTCAAAGCAAAAACCTTGATCTGACCACGTCTCACCCAACTGCTTGCAGAGTTCATGCAAAAACAACTATTTATACAGAAAATTCCGGCATTTGTTTATTCTGTTATACTGCACTGAGCGCAATTATAACAGCAATGTATTGTACATAATATATTCTGATATATACTGCACACGGCAGAGAATCCCATTTTTATTGCATGTTATTTTCACGATACTAAATTTATTATACTTAAAAAAATATGAAAATATTATTTTTTTTTATGTTGTCTTTTATTATTTAAAATCTCCATCTCCAATAATAGAGGGGCGGGCTTAGCGGGGAGGGGGGGGCGGCAAAAAAATATCGATCCTTGTTCAAACAGAATCGAGATCGATATCAGTTTTAGTATCGATTAATATCGGGAATAAATTTTTTGACAACCTAGCATGTTCCCCACCAATCAATAACATGCAGGTTAGGGAGTACTGGTGGTCGGAGGCTGAGGCACCAGGTGTTTAGGCGAATCGACTCTGCTGAGCTGCTCCAGGGCAGCTTACTGAGTCCTACTCAGTAGGGGTTTGTCATGTAAAGCAATTTGGAAGACATTAGCCTGTGTAACTGTGCTAGAGAGATTTTCGGTCGACGTTACTTTGAATAAAACAACAAAACAGGACGAGAGTCGCTGTTTGGATCAGGTATGATCAGATCTGACAGACATCTGGCTCCTGAAGATCGAGACAGCGTTTTTCTCCGCATTTTTCACCTTAATGTAACTTTAACGGTCGTAGGGTCGAATTTCATCCACAAATGTTACTAGCATAACTTTTGTTTTGCACAGTGATAAATTCTTGTAGTTCGCTGACAACGTATCTTTTTCAATTTGTTTTCAATGAAAGAATCTTTCTGAAGGTGGGGTTTTCACGCAACTCCTGTGTTGATAAACAAAAAATCCCTTTATAGAAATAAACTCACTCATTCATTCATTCATACTGTGTTTCGTCATACACCCCTAAGGCCTAGAATATAGAACAATCTGCAGCCTGGGGCCAAATGAGGCCCTTGGATCATTTTTGTTCAAATTACAAAAAGTCAAGTCCAAATTACAAAAAAGAAACTTTTTTTCTGTCAATTTGTCAATTATGTGTAAATGCCAAATTTACAGACTTGTGGCTTACGATATCAAAAGCAAAATTGTTAAGGACTCACTTCATTTCAGTCTATTATAATCAATTTATTAGAAAGACTAAAAAAAAGTCTGGCCTGCATTAGACCAATGATTCAGCTCCAAGACCACAACTCCTTTTCATTACTGCTCAAAAGAAATGCTAGAATTTGTCGACTAATACAAATTTTGGTCAACCAAAGGACTACAGCAGTAGCAGATATAGATTTTTTTGGCTGATTACCGATAATGGCTCCAGTGCACAGACAAACCTTTTACTTCGTTAGAAACCAACTATTCTTCCAGGCTGCATACAAAAAAAAAACTTTCAAAAACCCAGACAGTACGTGTTGTGATATCTTCAGATCAATCCTCAGCTCCATCAGTGAGTCATTACAAAGCCACTGAACCCTGTTTCTTCACATGTCCAAGGTCAGACTTCAGGCTAATGGCGTATCATCAGCGCCGCATGTTTCTGCTAATCTTCCGTGTTTACAGTGTCTCTGGATCTGCTCTAAAGGTCAGCACAGCCAAATGAATTACCGCAGCTCCAAACGTATGAGCTCTAGTCAAGGCCGTCTGCAGAAATCAAACCTCACTTTGGTCGTTTATCTTTAGCAGATTCTTTAGTGGTTTAGCAGTGTTGGTTTCAGCTAAATCTGATTGCAATCTTGTTTTAATCTTAATATAAAACTACAAGGTTGTCACATTTATCTACTTTGATGATTCAGTGTCCTGTATCTCCATTTAAAATATGCTAGTGTGTGTGAAGTGTGAAGACTATTATCCACAAAGCCTGGTTGCTTCTGCTAATGTTTTGAATACTATTATTATGAATTCAGTGTGTTTGCAGTGAAGTTGTCAGGTCCCGGAGCAAACACAGTCTGTGGATCACATGTCTGCACGTGATGACGATGTGTGATTATTACAGAACCGACAGTCACACTGAGAGAGAGAAATCTGCAGAAACACGTCTGACACTTCTGAACTTAAAAAGTGCAGCTGCTTCAGTCCAAGGCAGACGCAGGTTTTTTGTCAAATGAGCGTCATAGTTTGAAATTTGATGATCTCGTTTTGACGTAGGTTAGTTTGATAATCCTCGTGACAAAATATTTATTGCTAATTAACAAAAATGAGACATATGTTGAAAACTTGAGCTGCAGAATCATCCACAAATGTCGTCAAAAAGCACCAAAATGCAAAGACAGTTTCCTAACAATCCTTCAACAAAATGTACGCTTTAGAGCAGTCGTTCCCAAACTTTCAGAGCCGTGGCCCCCCTATTGCCCGTAGATTGCCGAAGGCCCCTCAGTAATATTTCACACTCCATTCAAGTAGAAGGTATATACTCTCAAATTAAGATGAAAACAGCAAAATAATAATACCTGTAGGTTTAAAAGAGTAAATGAAGTCAAATAAAAAATAATAAAGTTACTTTCAAATCCAGTTTTCTGTCATGCTTGCTGGAGGAACAACCTTTGAGGCCCCCCTGCAGAGATCCTGAGGCCACCCAGGGGCCCCGGACCCCACTTTGGAAATCACTGCTTTAGAGGAGAGTCAAATTGTAACTGTGTAATTTATGTAGATTTTGGCCTATGTTTACAATATGGGCCAAATGTAATTACCTCTACGTGTCATATTTACTGCACAAAGGGCAATTATAAACCTCATTAAAACAGCCTCATTTGGTAAAAAAAAAAGTGTTTATTCATACGTCAAATCTTAAATGTAATCATGTTCACTATGTTTCGCGTGTTCCCCAAAATAAATACACACATGCAGCGCTCACTATCACAGAAAAAAAATAAAAACATTGTCACGTGGGCATCCGGTCAAACTGACTGAAGTCCAGTTTTGGGCCTCAGACCCCAGTGAGTAATGTTCCTATGTTGCGTGCCCCATATTACATAGCCTCGATCAACAAACTAAATTTAGGAGCCTGCTAGTTTTGGCCTCGTAAAGGTTGGGGCCAGTATTATAGGATCAAACTTATCTAGCTACTGTTTTTACGTAAATAATCATTTGTAAAATACTACTTTTACAAAGAAACCACTTTGGAAGCCTCTGGTCTAACTGTCTTATCCTCTTTAATTTGCTAAAATCTACTTGATCACAACTTTGAACCGAAATAACCTTCTGTTTCTTTCTGATATGTTTTATTAAAGCTGCACTGTGTCACTTTTGATTAAAATGTCTTTTTGCGGTAAAAAATAAGAAAAAAATCTGTTTGACAAGCTTGCATGACACAACATGGATTGTTGTTTTGGCCTGGAGCAGAGCCTCCTTTTGTCTTTTCCATGGAAAAGCTGTTTCTTTAGCTGTATTTTTTTTCACATTCAGGCATAAAACATACTTATTTCATTTAGAATGTGTCATAGTTCGATTTTAACTGGAGCAGCAGCTTTTTCTGTTCAATACCGATTATAAGTTTGGCTTTGAGTACGAGCTGACATCCATATCAATGATACAGTGTACGGACTGAACATTCTTATTTTTCTTATCAAAACATGACATTTGGTCTTACAGTGTTTATAGTCACAACTTGACAACTTAATCTGAATAAAATGAAGTGTTCCCATTATAGAGGAGACCATGGCGCCCCCCAAGTCTAATTTTGCCCCCATAATCTAAAACATTAAACTGATGAAGATATAGCATTACTTGAAGGTTGTAGCATTACAATAAACATAAATAAGGAGTTGGATTAATCTATAAGCAATGTTTTTGATCAGTGGGGCATAAGTAACATTTGTGCTTCAAAAATTCCATGAAAGAAAACATAATCAAACATGGACCATTTGTGCCACCAGATCTCTACATAAACTTGTGGGAAACACTGAAATGTCAAACAGTATAAGACGTTTTGCCTATAAATTAATCTCCTTATGTGTTCTGTTAAAGGCACAACAATGATGTTGGCTGAACCGATATTATAGAGCCGATACTAGATTCAGCAAAATTTCCTGGATCGGCACCAATAGGGATATTAACAGTAAGTATTTTGTGCTTTTGAAATGGTTTGATTTGGAGCAGAGTGAGTTTGTACACAGCCCTAGTTCTGTCAAACACAAGACAAAACCATTACATCAGAATATGACTAAAGAAAAGCTCGACCCGCAGCAGTTAAAATGTAAATGAGGGATTTGAATACAGTCTTTGAGAATCTGCTTCAGAAACAAGCCTGGCCTTCTCAAAATAATCATCTGTTTATGACCAGCTCTGATCCGTCTTTATCAGATGAAGTCGGTCGTACTGTCACGGCCGATGTCTCTATCTCACTTCAAACACAGCTTCATAAATAACGTGAGACTCAGCTGCAACATGGCCGAAGAGTCATGTGACAACCTCTGACCTTTGACATGAGTTTGGGGTCACTCTGGAGAACAGGTGCGACCTCCGAGGTGAGCAGTGCACTTTGGAATAGTGTGACATATCATACTATATCAGAATGAAGGTGACAGTATCATTTGATTTTGTAGCAAACAAAACAACCTTCATTTTAGTCGTTAAACAGGTGTAGGGAATATTATTGGACTGTAGAAAATTGTCAGACAAATGTTAAAAAAAAAAAAGTAAAATGAATCAGCTGGAGGAGGTGTGTGTGGACAGGGAAGTCTGGGCCTCTCTGCTCAGACTGCTGCCTCCCCAAACCAGACCTAGGAAAAAATGGATGGATGAAAATTAATCACAAAAATGCTCTTTTGGCAGCACACTGCGAGCAATCTACTAGGCTATATATATATATTTTTCTCCTCATATTGATCTACCTCAACTTTTGATTCAAGTTTGTTTAAAGAGAAGCTAAATGCACAATCCACTTTTTTCACTGTCAAACTGTGTGTTTGAGGTTAACATTGAATTATCTACCGTTTCCAGCCCTTTTTTGGAATCTTTGTCCAAACTTGTTCATTTTGCAGAATGTGTGCAAAAAACTGTGCTGCCAAGATGGTCAAACGCTGTCAGTGCATTTTCAGTTCTCACCACGTCACATCGAGTTGACGCGGAAAACGAGCCGCCCAGGTGGGATATCTAAACTACTCCTTCTGTAGAGAGTTTGAAAGTGGTAAAACTGACTTCATCACT
The DNA here is from genome assembly GCA_038363315.1 of Mugilogobius chulae. NCBI lineage: Eukaryota > Metazoa > Chordata > Actinopteri > Gobiiformes > Gobiidae > Mugilogobius > Mugilogobius chulae. The sequence goes on from CM076410.1 coordinate 3,802,796, forward strand.
CATTTGGCTCAGCTTGGTAAGCATTGCAAGTGGTGCAAAGGTGCACAGGTTTGAAGCTCCTTTTAGTGTTTCGATATTCTCATTTTCAATTTTAGAAATAATTCACATCTTGAGCTCATGCGCTTATGTAGGCTAAAGGAAACGCTTCATATGTGTCTGCAAAGTAAAAACAAAAAAAGACTTAGGAAGAACAAGTAAACAACTAGACGTAGTGCTGTAAAGCCTCAGAGCTGTGAACTTCTCCGCACGTCAGGATTGCTCCCACACAAAACTCACATCACTTACAAGCTTTAGCCTCACTTTAACCTCTTCAAAAACAAAAGAAAAAATACATTATGAACATAAACAAAACATTTTAATTTGTTCCATTTATTAGATTATGTTGAAATTATATAATTTTAATAAATTATAAAATGATAAAGTACGTATATAAGCTGCACTGGTTAATACTATGTCTATGAGAATCTATAATTTTGCTGCATCATTGTATAATGCAGAGTTCAAAGCTTTTGAAAAAAAGTAGCGGTTTATAGTCCAGAAAATACAGTCCTCAATATTCTACTAAAAGTTTGACTTTTGCTCCAAATCCTACATTTTTACTGACAAAGGTTTAGTTTTCAATCTTTCGATTCAAAGCCAGAAAATTAGCATAAATTTATGACGAGACATTCACCAAAAAAGTTAAAGAAATCTTACTTTGAATAAAGACGTGTTACTAAGAAGGGAAAGGTTTATATTTAGGTAAACCAAGTAAACACCGGAGCAGAGAAATATCGACAAATTCAATCTACACAGTCCAAGATTAAACTAAACACTGTGTTCCTGTTGAAAATGACAGAAATGTACGGCATGTTCACCATTCACAAACCTCTGGAAGCAAATATTTGTCCCTGTGATCCCGGGACAGACTTCCGGCTGCAGAGCTCTTATCAAACACACATCTGTAAACCAGAACAGTCCATTTGAGACGCGGATGAATCTGAGAACATTCCTTCACTGTAAACAAGTCAAAAGTAACAACGTGAAAGACTCTGGGTTTGTTGATACGGTCGGCTCCTGCTGCTTTCAAAACAAACAGAGACTGACAGAAGGAAATGACTGAAAGATCATCGGAGTCCACATCATTTGGACTAAAAGCACCAGGTCCTGATTACAATGGCTCCACAAACATGTCATATTTATAAAATCGACAGCAATCCAGTCTTTAAAGTCGAATTACATCAGTTTTTACTCCAGAGATTTGACCGAAAAACACGACAATAAGCAGACAGAAAGTTCTACCACTGAAGTCTCACTGTATTGTATAAACATGTATTTTCCTCACTATTTGTCTCATCTTAAGCTCAAACATTTTGATCAGAAATATAATGATAAGAACAATGCACTGGATTTATTTTGCACTTTTGACAATCAAAGATGCGTCAAATTTTGCATTATTCCCTCCACACTTGGTAAACAGACTAGAGCTGCAAATAACGATCCTTTTGATATTCGATTAGTTGTGCAATTATTTTTTCGCAAAAGTCACACAACTACCACATTTTTTAAAATTTTTTTAGAGTGTTTTGGAGGTGTAGTCTATATTTACTGACAAGTGTGTTTTTTTTATCAAACAGTAAAAAAATAAAATGGCCTTAAATTAGATCATGATTTTTAACAGATTGAACTGAATACCAATTATTTTAATTAGAGCATTGTTTTATTGCCTTACAATAAGATTTGCCAAAGAAACAATCATAAAAAATGTGTTGTTTAGCTAAACAGAGAAGGACAAAGATTTTCTCATTTGAAATTAGCAAAAAAAAAAAAAGCCACTCCAATTGATATAAGAACAGAAATATCTAGTTTTATTGGCAAATTTCCAAACCAGATGTGTGTTTAGTAACACTGTCTTATTTAAAATGTGCTTTTTCAAGTCAAAACAGTAAATTTACACATTTTCCATGTCATTGCTGCCTCACTGCCCAACTTTTTTCATGTTTGGGAACCTACACCAGGAAACAATTATTCAATTACAAAATTTGTTATTCAATAATTGGTTAGTTGCGATGAATTGATTAATTTGTTGCAGCTCTAAAACTGACCACCACGATACTCACACTCACACCAGATCCACACCAGACAGTGTGGTGCAGAAGTGTCTGGGCTAAAGACGGTTAAAGCGGTCTCCCATCCAAGTACTGCCCAGTAGCGTCTGAGACCGACAAACTCAGGCACTGACAAGCTGGTACAGTATGACAACATACTTTTGGTCATTGTAGAAATGGATTAATAAAAATGTATAAATGAAATGTATTTAAAACATGTGCAGCTTGTCCTGACATGCTAATGCAAGCACACAGGTGTAAAAAATGTGATTAGACAGCAAAAATGCTCTGAATGAGCAAGTCTGTGATGATTTATGGACTTTAAATAGTTCTCAAGCTTTCAGAATGAAACGTGAAAAATCAGAATGAAGATGAAGAAGAGACGACTTTCCAAACGCGATTTATCAAGCAAAGATCAAAACAACTCATGGTATGTCTTTGATGAGAGAAGAATGTTTTATCATTTTAAAGCTGCAAAACGTGTAAGTATTTTAGGGCAGCATTCATCCAAATACTGTAAATGCTGGGAATGCCCTGACGATCGATGATGTTCTAACAAATACTGCTTTGATCTGACAAAGTATATTGGGGCCAAACTGTGCCTGAACAAAATGAAAAAGTGCCAAATTATCGGAATTGCAGGATGCTTGTATTTCTATGTAAAAAGTGTATGGGCAAAAAAGGATGGACTCTCAAAATTCAGTTAAATCTTTCCTTTTTAAAACAAAATCCTTAAGCTCTAAATCAAATTATATAGTTGACCAGAGCTTGATTAAATACTTGACTAAAAAAGCAGCCATTTATACAGAACATGGACAGAAAACAGTGATTTAATCTAAAATCTCTTTGAACTGCTCCTTTAGTTGCTGTTCTGTGTAGAAAACCTTATAATCTACATAAATGCAGCTGTAGTCGACAGAAGATCTACAGTTCTAATATTTTTCCAAAATTAAAAGAATGTTCCAAACTTTTCTCATTCTCAAGTTTGTAAATCACAAATCTGGAATCGAGTCACATTTTTTCAAACCCAGGTGGAATATCGATTTATTAGCAGCACAAATCTACTGTAGCTTAAACACAGGACTGTTTATCTGACTGTCAGCGCCGTCTGTGGGGAGACTTTTAGCACAGCGACTGAATGAAAAGTTAATCCTTGTGGTTTGGGAGTCAGCCTGAGAACGGAGTCATTAAAGATGAAGTGTCACAGAATCACAAAGCGAGACGTTTGTGTTCAATATTTCATCTCGCGGCTGGTTTTCATGAAAAATATTTGGCTTTTGTGCGAAACTGAGAAACTGCTTTGTGCCTGATGCTACACAGATGTCATCACAGCATTCTAAATGTCAGCAGTGAGTGGCAAAAATGAATGAGAGTCAAAAAAGACAACAAGAGCTGTTGTTTCTTGGACATATTTTTATTTTATCCCGATTCATGTAGATTGTATATTTTCTTATTGCCTTTGAGGTAAACCATCCGCTTTTACAGAAAGTTTCCTCTTCACGGTCAATGACTAAATCCAACTGTCAAAGGCAGTGTTGCCAGATTTTCAGAGAAACAAGCGACCAAATCTTTAAGTGACCTCAGCCCTTCAATAAAAAGTTATTAAAATAATAAATTAAGTTTCTAGCACTTTCTCACACTGATAACTTATAGACATGAAAATATGTTAAAAATCAGTGTTTCAGTCATAAATGGATATATTATTGTGAATAAAATCTGACAATTTTGCTAAATTCATCTCTTTTATGAGATGAAATGCAGCCAAAATCAAACTTCAAAATCCAAGACTTGAATAGCCAAGTGCTATTAATTGGCACTCTGATGCTAAGAGAAGTGGGATGGAAAAATAGTCTGTTTTTGAACAGACAAAAAAGACGATTTCATCAAAAAAGCAGATTGCAATAATCTTAAACTTGGATTAGGGTTGTTGACTGATTAATCACAACTAAACAATACAAAAATGCATGCAGGCATTGTTCTCGCTGTTATACTGTATGTTTAATAGATCATTCTAAAACTGTTCAGAAAAGCATAAATTGTGTTTTTTATTTTTTCATTTTTGCACAAATAAGAATTTAGCTTTAGTATCAATTCATATGATTTTTGATGGACCTACTTTCAACATCCTTCTTTATATAGGCTTCAAAACCTGCCATGAGCTGAGAAAAAGTTCATATTGAACAGAAATGATGTTGATAAGCCATGAAATTGTGTCATTTTAACATTTTCAATGTCTGCCTGTAAATCTGCATCACTAACTTTTTTAAGTATTCAAGTGACTCTTATATTCTAAACAACTAATTGATTAATTGAAAGAATAATAGCCCAACTAAAAGATGACTAAAATAATGGTTATATGTAGCCCTAGATTGGATTATCATTACAATATTGCCCAGAACTAGAGACAAATGTCTAATGGTATTTCTCCTGCAGTAACTCAAAACACAACTTTAGTAAAAAGCAGCTAAAATCTGATAATAAATACTGTATAAACAAACACAACTAGTGCTGAACATAGAGTTTGTATGTGACATGTAAAAGAGAAATTCAGGTAAACAGTGGCAGAAAAGCAGAAAAACCAGCATTTCTTTTTCTCTGAGATTTTTCACTGACACACACTTTGAGATCACTTATTACCTCTCTCTGCTTAAATAAGACATTTAAAGTCTGTTTGATGAGTGAATTATTTGGTGTGCTACAGAAAAAAAAGTTCTAAATCTCCAAGTGCCATCAGCAAACAAGCTAGAGCCACTCAGAGTCAGAAGAAAAGAAAGTCTGTTGTATGAATCATCCTCGTGAGACTCTGAGCAGCTGCACAGTGTCATTTACCATTTCCATTACTAAGATTCATCATGATCAGTAACACCTGTCCAAGCCACGCACCAGTGTCCAGCTCATACAGTTATCTATCAGAGAACAGACAGAGAGCTGTTCAGTCAACTACAACTCATCTAACAGACACAATAGCCAGCTGATTAGCATTTAGTAAAAGTGTACCAACAAAGACATTGAAGCAGAGACTATAAGTGAATGAGTCTATAAACAGAAGTTATGCACTAGTTTTTTTTGTCTGAAAATGTTCCTCATCATTCTGACAAAAATTCTGAAAAAAGAGAGAATATCAGATGTGTTTCTGGCCTTGGAGGTTTTGTTAAAGAAATCATCAGATTAAAATGTGATAATATCATAAGGCCATATTTTCAATCTGCTGATGTCTATTAGAGACTAGATCAAGGGTTTCCAGCCTTTTTAGCCTTGAGAGCTTTTGCAAAATAAAACTGACACTGAGCTTTTACTTGTAACAATTACAAAAAACTGAAGTTAACTGCAGCACAGTTAGACCTATATGAAAGTTTAGTCAATTATGCATTTAGAAATGGTAACCTGTAACCTGGCTCACGCCAGATGGATCTGTGTTGAACTTATCCGAGTTCTCACTATTTCCATCTGGGACTTTACTCACTGAAGGCGTTCGAGAAAAGGTGGGGTGTTCAGTGAAATACTTCTTGCTGATTGGATGTGGGGCCTACCTTATTTGTGCTAGCCAATAACAGCAACAACTCGTAATGGTGTATCCAATGTCCACGTGGGATAGAACAAGTACGTGTCACATATTTCACACATATAGACGTTAACAGCCTGTGTTAACCCGCCCTGCTACAATGTGATTGGGCCTCAAAACCACGCTGCTGTGATGTGATTGGTCCGAAACCCCGCTGTTTCGGACTCCCAAACCAATCGGGCAGCTGGAAGACCAGATGCCGGTGTTTGTGAATTCACAAATACCGCGAGATAAACCATCTGGTTGGCCAGGTTAGGACACCTCCATCTAAAGATACATTTACAGGAGAAATAGGCGTGTACTTGAGTAATAAGGCATAACTTGTATGAAATCATTTGACGAGCTCGGTTGATGGTAAGCTAGAAAGAGAAAGTGTTGTAATGTCACAAGAACAGAACCGCTGTGGCCTACAGTGCTTCTCAACCTGTGGGTCAAGACCACCAATCACATACTGTAGTAAAAAAAAAAAAGATGCAGTGTTTAATAATGTGTGATGCCTTTAAATGCAACAGGTTCCTAACTGTTGTCCTGTCCAGACAAAAATGTGTGGACTGTCCACCAGACAGTCCAGCTTTTTCAGCTCTGACACTGATACTGATTCTGATAGTGTAAGGATCTGCTGATACCAGATATCAACCAATAGTAGTATAGGGACTGAAATTGCTTTTTTTTTCTTATCAAACATTAAAAATTTGGTCAGACAATCATATGCAACTGTTATTTATAGCACAACAATATGAGACGTTCTGGATCAACACCAGCCAGTAAATTAGTCTCATTATGTCCACTTAAACGCACAACAATGATACCGTCTGTACGGACATTGTGGAGCCAAAAATGATCCAGCTAACTTTCTGAATGGCACCAATATCATTAAATCTGCAAAATAATATTAAAGATGAGACAAAAGGCTACTTTATCAATCTGTGCCTATTTTGTCAGTTCGGAATAAGGATGGGCTTTGGGTAAATAAGATTACAACGTCTTGGTGCAATAGCTCATGTTTTTTATTTGATTGCAAAGAGTTTTTAAAAAGTAAATATACCATACCACTTTACACCTTAAGAAACTAGAGTGAACAAACACTTAAAATGATTCAGGTTATGGTTATGCATCAATTTTTGTATAGTCAGGTTGCTATAATTAATCAACTATTGCCTGTGGTCTATTCAGGCTTTAACAGTTTGAATGCATTTGCCAATATGTGCCTTCAAACTGACCAAAACTCCAGCACGAGCAGCTGTTATCATCTCGTGAGACTTCAGTCCGTTTTGGCACGTTTTTTTTTTCCTCCGACCTTCTGTTGTAATCGCGCTGAAATCCAACACTTTCACTTCTTGCACGAGCACCAGCAGAAACAGAAACAGAAGAAGAAGACCCCTGGTGGTGGTGGAGGTGGTCTTCGAGGCTAACAGCGCTAAGTGAAACGCCACCCAAAACTACAATGTAAACAGTGCGCAATTTCCACTCGCTTTTACGCCTTTCACGCGCTAAAAACACGTACAAACTCAGAAAAGAGACAAAGTTATTCACGCTAAACGAGATGTCGGAATGTTTAAACCCATCGGTGCTTTGACAGTGGCGTCTACGTTGCAGCAAGAAGTCTTCTTTCTCCAAAATAACGCAAACTTTACTTTGCGGCGCCGACGTATCATTGCACGTCTTTGAAATGAAATGTAGTTCTTTAGAGTTTAAGCGTAATGCAAAAACACAGCTACATTTTTTTAAACAGAAGAACTTGTGAGCTAAAGGAAAGTAAGCAGACTTCACTTCACTTCACGCCAGGACAGTTAATTTGGGGAAAGCGAACCCGTGGCGAACTTTACGTACCTTTACGTCGCGTCGATTGAAAGTCCAACTTGGCAGCGCGTGGTTCCGCAGTTAAATCACGCAGTTTGGACGTGGAAAGCGCTAAAATCCAGCGGCGTGGAGCTGAAGTGTTGGTGTGACAGTGATTTTTCTCTCTCTGCGTGTCTCCAGTCTCCAGTTTTTTCCAGCCTGCTGTATCGGGAGCGCGCGCAATGGGATTCTGGGCTGGACGAGAGCAGCGGGAGCGCGCGCTGCAAAGGCTCAACCAAACTGAACCATCGCGATCACTGATGACAGACAAGGTGAATATAAACTGTTTAGTAACTTTAAAGGACACATGTTATGTAGATTTGACGTTTTTAATCATGTTTTTAACTTTGTTTCTTCTTCAAAAACACACCAGGAGTTCTGTCTATAAGTTATATTTTTTCCGTTTGAGCCTCAGTAAACACTGGTCAGAATATCCTGTGGTGCACCGTTATTAAAGTGAAGCTAACCCCTTAATCTCCCTCAGAAACATTTTAGACAAAACGGTTTGCTGGAAAAGCATGAGGAGAAGGTGAAAGAATGGACTGAGAGTAAAGAGCAGCAGTGTGATTGGTTTAACAGCAGGTGTTTGTGATCAGCACAGTTTTGACTTGACAAATCAATGCTAACATCACATAAAGTTTAGAAATGACATTTGTCTTTGTGGTGCCTTTTGAGTTGTAAATTATGACCAAGCCTAACAAGAACATCTGGAGATGCCCCAGAGCCATGAACAAATGGTCAAATGCATATTAAGGAGCAATAATGCTCTGCACACTCTAAGTAAATTATTGTTTGAATTATTGTGATTTCAATCATGATTTTAAAAATCGTGATTATTATTTTCATCATAATCGAGCAGCCATAGGACTATGCTGACTTTTTGCTTCCTCATCACAAACCCAGCTGGAGTTCTGTCTGATAGGTACTATTTTTTTCTCATTGAGACTCATAACACTGACCAGAATGTTTTGTGATGTCATAGGTAGATCTTTCAGATACACTGTTTTAAATCCACAACTCATCCAGGTTTGTTTGAGCATTTCTGCAGCATTAGCATTGAGCTAAGATGAATGTGATCTCTATAATCCTTATGTATATCCTTTGTTCTTCAGTAGATCGAGCTGGAAACCAATTCCTGATGTGGAAAGCACTTTTGAAGTTCTATAAAGTACCAAAGCTTGTTTAATGCACAACTGTGCAATAAGACATCATATTTGTAGTGGTGAAACGACTACTTTACTTTGTTTTTGAATAAAAGTATAGTTGCAAGAGCTAAGTAAAGAAATACATACATTATTTTGTGTTTTTTTTTAACTTTTGAACCATGAAAGGAGAAAAATACATATTTTGTAAAAGACTGTATGTACCAAACGTGAATAGAGATACTTACACTACAATCTAATAACAGTGATTTTGTTCTTTGATCTGTGCTGGAATCTGTGGTGAAGTTTCTAAAAGACTGAAGCTGTGTTTTATTTTCAAACAGCTGACTCTGAGCGGAGAAATGATCTGTTCAGAAGCTGAGAAAGTGTAACATTTATTCAGACATCCATCCTGAGTGAAGTCATTGTGTGCTGGAGTTTGGTTTCACACGAGGAATTCCCCGAATGTTCAGAGCAGCGCAAAAGCTTTATGCACCATTACATTCACTGTCTCTGCTGTTGTTGTTTGTGTGGGTCTGGCCGATACCTTTACATAACTGGAAAACCTTCAATCAGCCATTACAGACCACTGCTGAAGAGAGAGACATTATAGATTGTGAAAAAGAAAAAATAGTGGGATGGAGGACAACAAGTACAAACGTTGGATTAAAGAAGCAACTGAGAACCATAAAAGCACCGCAAGAACTGTTAACAGAGACGAAGGGGCCTATCAGCTTTCAAAGACCTGGGCTGCTGTCCTGGAGAAGTCAGACAGCAGATGGCGCTGTTCCCGTACTAATTCAGAAAGGATGCAGGAGAAATCAGAAAAATGTCAAGGTATGAAACACACCTTACTTGTCTGTTTTAAAGAAAAAAACACTCTGACCAATTCATCTTTATTGACCAAAGTGCTGAACAAAACAGGTTAAAAACTGAGGAAAAATAATAATAATACATTTGAAAATGAATTACATAAACAATGAAAAAAAAAAAATCATTTTTGGATAAAAGCCATAGTCATTAGTCTATTCATGCTTTGAGGCCTAATTGGGACAAACACTAGTCACACAAAGATTAGAGAACTTCTACTAAAAATATATATATACAGATTAGAGACGAGACTACTCTGTTTTGTTACGATTCAATACATTGCTGCTTTAATGTAGTTTCTTGGGAATTATGTCAGGACTTTATGAAGATAACGTCTAAAAAAGTTATATTTAAGTCATGGGTTAATTTTCGTGAGGCAAAAAGGGATAAAACAACAAAAACTTGCCTGGAAAATCTAGACGATAAAATATATCGTCTGGTCACTGTGTCCCTTTTTTGAAATTTAGTGAGCGCGGATCGACCAACTCAATCTCACAAGAAAGCGCATAAATACCATGACAATAGCGTATGATTAGCACGATTTCACGCCTTTTTTCCGTAATTATGACACATGTTGCCACCTTGTCCCCAGTTCATTTCTGTGGTGGTTGTAAAGATGTGTTTTTCTTTATGAATCTTAACAAAATCTTTATTCTAATCTTAACCTAACCCAAGCCCCAGACCTAATCTACCTATTTTAGTAACTCAAGCCTAAACTTACTCGCTAAGTCTAAAGAAAATGCTTCACGTGCTTCAACCAAAACATGTGTATTTTAATCTATGAAATATCATGTTTATTTAACATTTTTTACATACAGAGCAATATATAACACATACAGTACTCCAAAAAGGCTTGAAATCATGCTCATCATACGCTATTTATGTGTTGTGGTATACGCTTTCTTGTGATGCCGTGTTGGATTGAAAGTTAATTAGCAATCAGGGACAAGCAAAGCCCTCATATCGCTGTTTAGAACAAAACAAAAAAACGATCTTGTGGAACTGAAAAATGTCTGCAAAATCATTGACCGAAGCAAAAAAAAAATGATTCTAATTTGAGGTGAGTGAAGTTAGATTTTGATGTTAATGACAGACGACCAATCAGCTTATTTGTTTCATTAACTAATCTGATTGGACAATTAGTTGTACAGTTGATCTGAAACGCAGATGGGGGGAAAGGTGACTAGACCCACTCTTTGCAGTTTGAAACAGTATAATTAAATATTTTTTGATATTGTTCCTAAAGCTCATATAATGTCCATCCTTAGTTTAGTGCAGTGATTTCACCAGTGTGCCAGTGAACACAGCCAGTTTAACAACAGTATAGTTTCATTCATTCATTTTCTACCGCTTAATCCCGTTAGGGGTCGCGGGTGACTGGAGCCTATCCCAGTGACTTTCGGCCTTAGGCGGGAAACACCCTGGACAGTGGCCAACTCGTCTTAGACAAACCATTCACTCTCTCAGTCATTCACTGAGGGAAATTTACAGTGATGCCCAATTAACCTAAACATGCATGTTTTTGGAGGTGGGAGGAAACCGGAGTACCCGGAGAAAACCCACGGTGACACGGGGAGAACATGCAAACTCCACCCAGAGAGATCGTGAGATGTTGATATGGTCCGACCCGGGAGTCGAACCCACGACCTCCTTGTTGGGAAGCCAGAGCTCTAACCACTTGGCTACCGTGCACCCCAGACAGTGTATACAGTTTGAATCTGAGTAATGACACACTGTTGACAGAATGATGGATTTTCTGCATAGTTAAAGAATTATCAGACTTTAAAATACCTTTTATCAAAAGACATTGCGACAAAACAGGATGTACTTTTTCTATGAGAGAAAGACACACAAAATGACTTCCTTTGAACTGTATAATGTTATCTCCAGACCCACGGAGGAGCTGTGTTTTCTCTCTTAAAGATGTTTGAAGATGCCAGATTCTCACTTAAACCTGGACTATTCATCTGACCAGAGCATCTGTCTGAGGAAAGGATAGAAAATATCATTATCATGTGCAAAGCTGAGGCTGGCTCTACATAGAAATAAAAGAAAGTTGTAAATCACGTTCTTACTGTTAGTAAAAAGTTCACTTCAACAAACCGCAAGCGACTCCCAGATCCACGTAGTTACTCAATGAGCATGACGTTAGTGTCTTGATAGTCAGTGGACAGATATCTACTTATATTTGGTGGGAAAAACATAATTTGTAGAAAAATACAGGAGTTGAGTTACCATGATATTGATAATGTTTGTGTAAGTTGTGTTATTTAATTATCAACAAAGTAAAGAACTACAGACTCACAGTCAGCTGAATTGGGGGCTTTCTTATGTAATGAATTCTACAGAAACTTATTCCATGTCATATGCCATGGGGCGATCCAGTGTATTTGTTTGTTAGCATTAGTGATCATTAGCAATCTCTTTTTGTTCCTATAGCCGTTAGCAACTAGCTAATAGCTCGCAAAAGTCACAAGTTATAGAGGGGTTTTCGTAGTCACTGTCCACCTGACTGCACAAGTTTTATGCAGAAAGAGCTCTCCATCTGCTTAGCTGGGGAAACTTCTTTGAATAAAACAACGAAATGGGACGAGAGCAGCTGTTCCGAGTTTCAGTTTAGTGGTGAGGCGGGTTCGAGCCCCCCGTCTGCAGTTTGTTTTCTGTATTTAACTTGTGTACTTGTGGCCAGACTAACTATAAAATGCAAAAGTCCCTTAAGCAAATTAAAATGCAAAATCTGCATATAACATTTATTATACAGCACTAAGACTCCAATCCTCGTCTGGTCGAATCTGCAAAGGACTAATGCACATCAGAATCAAACGGAGACCATACTGCGGCCTGATGAGTGCGCACCAATGTGACAGAATTACTCTGAGATCTGAAACACCGGTCTGACAGACGTCTGAGTGTTTTTCTTGCAGTTTTTTCACTCACCTGAATGTAACTTTTAAAGGTCGTAGGGTCGAATTTCATTCACAAATGTTCATTTAGCATAAGTTTTGTTTTCACACACTGATAAACTCTTGTAGTTAGCTGACAACGGAGCTTTTTCAACTTGTTTCCTCTGTTGTGTCTATGAGCGGCGGCTCTTTCTGCAGGTCAGGTGCCCATGCATCGCCTGTGTTGATAAACAAAAAATTTCTCTATAAAGAGAGTCAACTGGTACAAACCCAAGGAACACATTAGGAGAGGTCAGAGCCTTGTTAGAAGTCACTGTTGAGATTTTTTGTTTTTTTTTTGTATATATATATTAAGTAGTCTTTTCAAAGCTAATAATGCACTGAATTCATGCAGTTTAGGCTCCAGATTAGCTGGATTGAGTCACAAGTTTTGAAATCAAATCCTCAATGTTATAAAGTCAGTATTTTAGTTCAAAGCAAATTGTATTCTTATTTTGCTGACTTTATATTTTTTGTATTGGATCACTTTTAAAACCATCTTGTTTATCAAACGCACATTCACAAAACAATATGTATTTAATGATCCTATGATGTCCTATTTACTCTCACTGTAATAAAACACAACAATCTGATCTAATATCCATCACTAAACATTTAAATGCTTGTAGTTCATACTTAATGTACATTGTCCTATTGGAAAAACGCCATCGAACCCACTGCTGCTAATGAGTTTACAACTGACTGGACGTGAACTGTGGCCTGATCATTTGAATTGATTTTAACACTGAAAATGCATTTAAAAATCAATCGTTATGACTCTGTAGCATAACTGACAAAACGGTTAATAATGTGACCTATTTCTGCAAACTGTTCTCAGACAGAGCACACAAATGAGGACCTTGGAGCAAAGCCTGGGAAATTGTTAATGTATTATTTGTTGTATTTTCTGAATATTAATAATCCATTCAAAGTAGGACTGGCTGATATGGCAAAAAATGGATTTCACAGTTTAATCATGATTCTATCAGACGGTCTATGGTCTTATTGCTGCTTTATAAAGTAACTTCCTACTTCACTGTGATTGGCTAAATCCAACTGTCACTCATTTAAAGCAGGGCTGACCAGTGTCAGCCTTTGTCTCTTTGTTCAGAGAGAAACAAGAGACCAAGACTTTACCGACAAGAAAAAAGACCTTCAAGAAATACTGAAATCAACATGTGTTTTCTTTTTTTTTTGGTTCAATAACTACACGTTGTGCTTTAAGGTTGATGTTTTCCTCTCCTGCAGTTGTAGGTGAAAATCAAAGGAATCCTCAGCTCATTAAATTAATTAGTTAGAACTAGAAATGCACAACATCCAGATCCCTTGAGCAAAACACATTCATATATGAGCTGAAACAAAAGAAAAAAGGGAAGGCAAAATAATATTTTCTACATAGTTTTGCATCAGCTGGTGGAGGTACAAACTTGTGTGTCCTTTTTAATTTTCAGAAATGTCTTAAACTATTTGGTAAAACTATGAAATAGAAATTTAAGAAAGATCTTAAATCATTTAAACATTTACATCAAATAAACCTAACACAAACCTTTAAGGAAATAATCCATAGACATGTATCTTTCTTCCAGAGGACCAGGTCACAGAGGCAAAGGGGATCCTGAGGCAGCTCTCCAGTAACCTGGCTCACGCCAGATCGATATATGTATCACTCTGCATTGAGTTCTACCCACAAATACCGCGAGAATTCATCTTGCTGCGCAAGGTTAGCTCTCCAGTGTGTCCTGGTAGAGCCTCCTCCTGAAATTGACTCCTGAGTGGAGTCAATTTGAGTTGACTCCACTCCAGTACAGCATTGTGAGCCACTTTGGCTTTGGCGGCACGGTGACAGAGGCTTTCCTCTGAGCACTTTCGGTTTCCCTCATCAACCTAAACTAAAAAATGCATGTTAGGGTAATATCCTCGCGCTACAGTAGGCCTGACCAAAAAGATCGAGAGATGACACTTCACCCACGTTGCCTTGTGTTGATCTGGTGTATGACTGACGGTGCTGGTCAGAGAGTTTGATTGCACAGTTAGCAATTTGAAGCCCCTTTGAGTGTCATGAAAAGCACTATACAGTATACGTAACTTTGGGAAAGATAAAAGTCAAATCAGTGGCATTTATAAATTATTTTATCACCTCCTGATGAAAGATGGTATTTCCAGTTTGATCTCCATTTTCTTATTTGATCATCAGTAATTTGGCCATTTTTCTGCAAGATAGTAGATCAACATTTTTTTTACTTTCGTTTTTAAGCAGTACACACCTTTAGTAAACCCTTGAATAATAAATCACCAAGATAATTGTAAAACGATGGTGCAAACATGTTTTATTGAACACAGAATTCCACAAAGCGACTGAAATGGCACAAGTCTTCAGAGCGAGCACAACTTCTCTCCACTATTATTTCTTGCACATTTTGGACACATTTTTTTGACACGTTCCAGATATTGTTACAAAGGCATTTGTGACGAGAAAACTGCAACGTGAAGTAACCTTTCTATGCATCTTAAGTACAACAACAGCAAACGGTTTCAAACAGTAAAAAATAAATAGGCAATGCAAAAGTCACCTTCATCTAATTAAGACAACGAAAGACAAACTGGACTGAGATGAACAGAATAAGTGTTTTTTTTTTTGTGAACAAACCAATACACAGAACAATCCCAGTCTTCTCCGGTTTAGTGCTGAATTATCTGCAGAAAAAAAAGAGAAAAACAAGAATAAATATGTAATAGTTATTATGATAATGTGATTTCTGAAAGTCTGTTTTTATTGTTCTGGGAAATCTTGTAAAAGGCCGAGGTTTGAGACTTTGTTCTTGTAATTTGTCAGTGTTATTGTGGTGTTTTCCTCTCGGTGAATTGTAAACGCGGTAATTTGAGACAGAAGCAGACCGCAGTTATAAAACAATTGAAAGTTGTTTGTGGGATGTAAAGGCTGCTCTCTAAAACAGTGAATGTGACCAAAAATGACTGCGTGTGGAATTAGGGCTGGGCAATACGGCAAAAATCAACATTTTCATTTTCAATCTCAAGGTATGCACACATTTTATTTCCTCATTTGAAGTCATTTGTAGGATGTGAAGGGATCTGGACACATGCAAGTGGAAAAGCTTATTATAGTTTTAGTTTAGTAACCTTTGTTTTTAGCCTGGAACTAGGGTAGGGTGATTTGGGGAATAATTTAATCAAAATGTTTTTACCCTTTACCCAATAATCTCGATGATAGATTCTGCTTTCTGCTTCAAACAACATGTTTTTCCTGACAGTGGATTAATTGTGAAACTGACGAATCAAAAAGCACCTAAACAATTGACAGTTGAAATAACTGGAACGCGGTCTCTCTATATTTTTGATTAATTGCCCAGCCCAACCTGGAACCTCACGAATGTTTCTACTTTGATGTGGCTTTAATGTGGGTCGTCCATGTCTGTTCCATTTTTCCTCCTGTAGTTCACTAAACTCAGACATCATCAATAATTCTAGTACTGCGCAAATCCCTGTGGTCAACTCATCAAATTGCCATTTAATTTTACCAACAAAAAGTAGAACGCTAAACAACTGTCACTGTGATCAAGCTAAAATCAACTTTAAAAAGTCATCCTTTTGGAGCGACTGAAAACTTTAAGCAGTTACATATTTGTTTTGTGAGAGTTGAAGAGTTGTTTATGGCGGCGTGAGCTCACCTGTCCAAGCGGTTGACCACTTCTCGCACAGTGCTGATGAGGTTCTCATGGTCCTGTGGGCTGCTCATGATGATGCTGTGCAGTTTCTTCATGTAAACGTCAATGGTTTCAAGGCTTGGCGTCTCTCCACTTCCTGTAAGGCAACACAACTGTTAATATCAGTCTTGATTTGACCCCAATGTACAAGAGACTTGAGCATGACGGGGAAAGTGAAATTGTTACTATTATACACAAGAGTTACATAACATACGGGGGTCTCTAATTCAAACTGAATGTGTTTCTGAGCCTGTTGGAGCACAAACTAATGTCTGGACTCTGTAAAGCTGAGGTTTGTAGTTTATTCACTAATGACTCGATAGAAAAATCAGAAAAGCGGGCGTCTCCAGCCTGCGATTGACACGAGATTTGACATTTACTGGTTTTGACAATCACTTAAAGTTGAAGCTAATTTAAAAAATAAATAATACAAATATAAAATGCTATAGGAGTATTTTATTGTTTATTCATATCAGGGGTGTCTAAACTATTTTCACAGTGGGCCGCATTTTGCATCCTATATGGAGCGGAGGTCCATTTAATACAGCTGTGAAGTGAATCATTATACATTTTGCATTTGACAGAATTTTTATGAGCCACCACACTTTTAATAAGGCACTAAACATTTATGTTCACCAACAGCATGTTTGTATTTTGACTATTATGGAAGAATTGCTCAAATTTGACATTAAAAACAATACTTTTTGTATTTTGGGCAAATCTAGCAGAAGTCTGAGGACCCAAAAAGTTGGTCCAAGGACCACATTTGGCCCCCAGGCCGCAGCTTGGCCATGCCTGGTTTAAAGTCTATGAATGACACTGCTTGCAAATGTGTTTTGGCTCCATCTATCGGCCACAGGGGGAATTACCGAGGTGAATGTTAGTTGCCTAAATTGCAAACATGTTATATAGAAGATTGTCGTCACTTCTGCTCTACTGCTCATGTCATCTGCAGAAAGATACGTTGTCCGCCACCTGAATGTAACATGTGTGAGTCATGAAGACAAATTTCATTCAGAAATGTTAATTTAGCAGCATAACTTTTGTTTTTGCAAAGTGATAAACTCTTGTAGTTAGCTGACAACAGCGCTGGTTAGTGTTGCTGCTACAGTTTGTGTCAATCAGCCGCGGCTCTTTCTGCTCACAGAAAGCGCGTGCACATCCCCCGTGTTGATTAACAAAGAGTCCTCGATAGGAAGCAGCTGCACTGAACGTGTAGAAAAACACATCTGGGAAATTGAAAATGCTATTTTTTGGACAATTTAATAAAAAGAAGTTCTCAAACTAGCATGAATGAATATTACTCCAGGTATATTTTAGTAACCTGACTCTACCAGATGGATTCTCAAGATATTATATGATATGTTCAGAATCTGGAGTGAACCCTCCGTACGTGTAAAGACAGCCACAGTGAGCTGGACCAAAAAAATGCAGCATTGTGGTTTGGGTGGAAGAGCACTTTAGAATTAAAACAAACACATAGTGACAAACGTAAATTGTCCTATTTTAACAGAATTGGAGACTATTTGACTTTGCACACAGAGATGGTTTGTGCATTTGTGAATGAGAAAGATGGTTGTGTTTTTCTCTCAACTGGATTAAACAAAAAAGCGGCTTCTCGGCTACTTCCGAGTTCAGACGCTTTGACCAATCAGATCCAAATGTTGCCATGGTTACGATTTCTCCTACAGCTTTCAGCGACAGTCTGATAACGTCTAGAACTCAATACAGAGCGATTCTTCTCAAGCTGATGTAAGCCAGGTAAATTTTTTGATGAGGAAACATTGCTATGACACCATCTGAAGAGTGAAAAAGTTTTTTGCACACCACGTGTCCCTTAAAAATGCACTGTGTAAGTTATTGACCAAAAAGAAACAATCATGCTTTGTGTCTTTGATGCACAAAATAATTAATACAATTGTGTGTAGTTTCTTTGATTGAGTTTACAAAAGCTACAAAATGCACTTTTATGAAAGATTATTAAAAGGGCTTTCTTCTGTTTCTTCCATCACATTATGGCATAACAAACAATTATCACTATCAATAATATTCCAAAGTATGGTTTTAAACCCTAATTTCTTCTGGCTTGTGTAGTTGACTTTTCTCTTCCAGAAAGTTCCACAGTGCATTTTTAATCTGATGAGAGTTTTAGAGTGTTTTCTGTCCTGACCTGGCAGTGGCACAGAGGAGAAGCTGGAGGTCAGAGCCTGTCGCAGTGTCTCCAGATGCTGCTGTAAAAGACTGTTTCTTCCTCTCTCCTGCATCACGTCTCCCTCCAGTCGCTCCACAGCGCCCCTCATGCTCTCCACGTGCTTCTGCAGCGCCGCGTTTCGCTCCTCGTACTCCATGTTGGTCTTACGCAGCTGCCTCAACTCTGCTTCTCGCGCTGTGCAAAGAGAAACAGAAAAGCATGTTTTAGCCTAAACAGGAGAGGTAAAGCAGGATCTATAGACGTCAGACTGCTCAAATGTGTCTGGAGTGGACAATAGAAGTTTAAAAAGAGACATTTTTTTCTTTTTTCTTACCTTTGCTGTGGTTTAGGAATTCCTCTGTGAAGATTGGGATGTCAAACACAGTCCTGTCCTTTCCCTCAATGTCCTTCTGTGAAAAAATAAAAAGCCAAATGAAAGGGTTACCATCAGAAGTAAGTTTCGTACAATACAAATAACTAATTTGTCTGGCTTTTTAGGTCCAAGTTTTAGCCGATTTGCTCCTCCACAACCTCAATGAGGCGATGTCTGTGGATTAAATGTGACACTGTTACTTTTTGTCAGAATGTTAAGTTCTAACATGGTATAAGGAACTTTAACTCCAGGGTCAAAATGCATCCAGTCAAGTTCCAGCGGAGCCAATGCAGGCTTTCCATTAATTTAAAAATATGAGAGGCTGTCACATGGCACACTGTCCAGCACTGTAGGAACTTTTTTGCGGTTTCTGTAATCTTATTAGCCCCTGGCCCCTTTTCAGTCATGTTCCCACATAAGAAGGACCAGGAACCAATTTGGGGACCAACTAAGCTCCTGCTCTTGGGCAAGTACTTTTCCCTGAGAACCTTTCAGTGACACAGCGATGTTATTTGTGATGTCGTTGACGCACGTTGTACGCACATTAACAACAGAAGGCACGTCGGAAAGTTTTAGTTAAAAGAATATTGGCATTAAAGTTTACTGATGACAGTAAGAGATGGACGGATGCAGAGGTACAACACGCTACGAGGAGGTACAGCGGGCTTGAGAACCCCCAAAAAATTTACGAATCTTTAACAAGCTAACTGATGAGCTAGTGAAATTTGCATTTATCACACAAGAAAGCAATGTTGTGCAAAAAAAAAAAAATCAAAAGACCACAACAGCCAGAGGGGGGAAAACAAAAACAAAAAAACTGGGAATGGTTTTCCAGTATTTTGACACATCATCCAGCGGCTGATATCACTGAATGTCCTCTGGATCTCTTTTGAGCAGTTCGAATGATGCAGGTACTTGTTCATTGGGTAGAATTGGCCCCATGAAATAAGGGATGTAGAAGTGTTCCTGATGCCTGGTTTTTGGCACTTTCATGTGTGAAAACACCTTATGTCTGTGGCCTGACACATTTTAAAATAACAGTAGATTTTGAAGTCTTTGTGCTGCAGACATAGCTTGTAGTCTATACAGACAAACTTCAAGCAGAGCAATCACATCTTCATGGAGACAAGGTGATTGAAACTTTAATTGTGCACCCTACTATGGACACAAATTAGTAAAAAATAGAATTTAATATTTCTGACCAGTATTGTAATATTATGCTTTAATAATAAAATTTGGCTCATAATTCACAATTCAATTGTGCTTGGTGAAATTTACAAACTAAATATGTGATAACAAACTGAAAGAAATAATACAATAATAAGAATTTCTATTTCAATCAGTGTGTTGTTCTATTTATTGTGATGACAAAATTAGATTGAGTTTCAGAAAGTTGTGAAAAGTGTTTCTAATCTCAGGGCAAGTAGGTGTTGAAAAAAGTTTCCAATGACATTTTTTAGACTGTAAAATCAGATATGTTTGCATCCAGACTTAGGACCTACACTGTCCCAGTTCACCAGCTCGTGATTCTGTGAGATAAGTCTTTTAAATATGTTGCGTTCCTAAGAATAAACTCTGAAGACACATCGAAGCGAAGGGCCTGACTGACAGTAAGCGCCGATCGTCCATCTCTCTGCCTTTCGTGGGCGGTTAAATTGATTTTACACCTGCCCACGAGGGAAATCCAGATAGAGTTTTAAAAAATGAGGAGGCAAGACGTAATTTCATCCGCCGCTCAGCCAAGATATCGCAGAAGGCAATGCGGTGGTTCACAATGTATTAGCCGTAAAATATGGTTACGACGGAGCTTTGTGCAGGCGCCGGATTGAATATTGCCTCCCGTGAAGACAACATCATCTATTCTCATTTCATGTCCTAATGTAATTCAGACAGAAGGATCCTTTGGCGAAGATCTTAAAGGAAAAAAAACATCGTCGGTTTGATGCTGCGACAGTTATTTTGGTTGTAAACTTGTGGAGACAGAATTATGACCAAAGACAGATGAAGTTAATTACTCAAAGCATAATTAAAAGTGAATTATGCGCTAATAAAAAAACAAGTGTGGCTCAAAAAACAAAGAAGATTAATAGCTTTAGGGCAGACCCATCGAGACTGATTATTTTGTCAATGAATTTTTTCAACCGATTAGTTGTTTATGTCGCAAAAGAATTCTCAATATGAACTTTTGTGTGAAATCTGACCAATAAAGAACAATCATTGCAAGACTTTTTGTTTGTTTTTGTATGTATTGGGAATGTTTATGAAATGATTGAAGTTGTGCAGCTCTTTGGCTCATTCACAAACATTTGCTCCTCCACACTCTCTCTCTTTCTCTCTCCTTCAGACTGTCAGGGCAGTGTCACAGCAGAGCTTTTCTTTGAGAAACATTTTGAACTTCCAGTGATATTCTGTGAAACTGGAGATTTGTTTTGGTCTTTATTTTGTGCAAATCCGCCCTATATCCACCGAGAAAAGGTCCAAAAGTACAATGAAGTAAAATGTTAAATAACAGCGGCGCAAATCGCGGGAAATCTTCAAAGTGACGTTTACAGTTGTGGCTTTTGTCTGAATGTGACATAAAACAAAAGTTTACACGCTGCCCAGACAAAAGTGTGTTTATAAAAGGATGCTCATACTAAGAGAGACAGAGCAGGAGACAACGACCTCAACAGAGTGGCAAGAGCAGGGAAACAAGCGCCGCAAACGAAACACCAAACCCAATCAGCCTCGTCAGAACCAGACCTCGAAGCAGAAGGAAGAGAAGAGACCGACAATAGCCCAGACACTGCAGAGCAAAAAGACAGAGAAGGTTCAACAGGAAGTAACTGAAGCCAAGAAGAATGCGAAAAAACATCAAGAGGAAGTGCAAACAACGAGTGAGGCTTGTCAAATACCTGAAGAGGCTTTGGAGAAGAAGAGCAAGAAGCAGCAAGAGGAGGGCAAAAGCTTAGTTGAGAAGGAGACAATGACCTCAACAGAGCAGAAAGAGCAAAAAACGAATCAGCCTGGTCAGAACCAAACCTTGAAGCCTGAGAAAAAGAAGAGACAGAAAACATCCCAGACTCTTCAGAGCAAAAAGATGAAGAAGGGCCAAGAAGAAGCTAATAGTCCTACAGAAACAAAGAACAAGAAGAAAAAGCAACAGTCTGAGGACGACATAGATGAAAAGACCTGACCATCAGAGCCCTGGATCAGCAGATCCGTCAAGCCGAAGAGGCTAGGCTTGGTGCTTCTTGTTTGGAGAAGAACAAGAAGAACCAAGAGGAAGAGGTCCAGAGGAAGAAGAAGATCAACCAGAAAAAGTCAAGAAACGAGCGCCACAAACGAAGACCAAACCAGCCTCGCCAGAACCAGACCAAGACGGAACTGTTCTCCCCAACATCGAGATGGGAGAGACAAAACTCTCCACTTAGACCAAGTGACTGCAGCCGACCAACCTGATTGGTCCGGCGCAACCTTGACATAAGCATAATAACAAATCACATGTTACTGTGATTTGTTATTAACATTGTTATTTTATGAGAGCATGATAATAAAATTTCTGTACTTATTTGTTTTATCTGTGTCTGCGTTCTTTGAAGCCTGCAGCCCGGAGACTCGTTCCAAACACAAAATTTCTTGTTGCACTTTGACTTAGTCCTTTTGTAAAGCACTTTGTACAGAGATGGCAAAAGTACTAAAGTTTAGTATTTAAGTAAAAATACAGTTACTTGTTTGAAAACTGATTCTGGTGAAAGTCCAAGTCCAGCTGAAGCTCATTTACTTGAGTTAAAAATTACAAAAGTAAAACACTGAAAATATGCTTAAGTAACAAAGCAAATGGTAAAATGGTGTTAGCTGCCCTGTAGTGTAAAATGTTCTTGACAGTGGGTCATTTGTAATACATTTTTATTTAGTCATGTGTCAAATGGGAAATTGTTAGAAATTAGACAGTTTTGTGGTCTTGTTTAACTAGAAAACACTCTCGATATTGGGCATCACATTGCCTTTACGAGAGAAAAAAACTATCTGTGTGGACTTACAAAAGTTACTAAGTTGTTTTGACATTGTAGAGTACAAAGTACAGACATTTTGTGAAAAGGTAAGTAGAGGTTTTAATACTCATGTAATGTACAGGTACTCAAAGTACTACTACAGTACTTGAGTAAAAACACATACAGCCCGATCTTGCCCTTTTGTCTTAGCCGGTCTTAGCCTTGGTCTTAAGTATTCCTCTGTTGGCCACTAGTGGCTCTCTCCAAGCTCTATACACTGTCAGTATAGAAGGTGTGGCTCCAGCCAGATGTGGGGGTGCAGTTTTTCATTGAACCTGACACATGCTCACGCCTGTGACAAGTGAGCAGCTGCTTTAGGATCACAGGCAAAAGAGAACTGTAGCAGCAGCTTCAGTTTGAAAAAATATACTGCAATAATAGAAATCTATTTGGTGAAAGTCTATTTACTTGACAGACTTTATCAACTTTGTCTAAAAATGAGGCCAACATTTTTTTAACGTGTTGACACATAAAAAATGGTTTAAAAAATACATGATGGCCTCTTTGGCCTTTCCATAGCATTCACACTGACCCATGTTCACTCTCACATCTGATTATCTTTTTATTAAGTCAACAAGCTTTATGTAAAAGAAAAGACACATTTTTAGACAAAGTTGTTAAAGTCTGTCAAGTACATAGACTTTCACCAAATAGATTTCTATTATTACAGTTTTTTTTCCAAACTGAAGCTGCTGCTACAGTTCTCTTTTGCCTGTGATCCTAAAGCAGCTGCTCACTTGTCACAGGCGTGAGCACGTGTCTGGTTCAATGAACAAAACTGCACCCTCACATCTGGCTGGAGCCACACCTTCTATACTGACAGTGTATAGAGCAGGGGTGCCCAAAGTGGGTCCCGGGGGCCAAATTCGGCCCGCCAGATGATTCAGTTTGGCCCACGAAGGGTTGTTCAGGTTTGTTAGGACTAACTGTTTGATACAATTTTGTGTTGAAAAGATTGTCAAATGACAAAATTCATGTGCAATCTGGTAAAACGTGTTAATAAAAGATATTTTAACCTTCATCTCTTCTCAAAATGTTTTTTTAAATGCCGAACAAAATTATGTTTGGCCCTCGGCACTCTTCAATGCAATACATTTTGGCCCGCGAAGAAAAAAATCTGCAAATTTTGGCCCTCCAAGGAAAAAAGTTTGGGCACCCCTGGTATAGAGCCTGGAGAGAGCCACTAGTGGCACACAGAGGAATAATCAAGACCAAGGCTAAGACCGGCTAAGACAAAAGGGCAAGATCGGGCTGATAGACTTTTCACCTCTGTACTTTTTATCTGTGAGTTCTATACTTATAAAGTTACCTAATCTGTGTTGTAATCACTAATCAGTGTTAATCCAATGCACAACATGGTTATCATTTATAATCAGAAGATTTGAATTCTAAAATGGGCAAACTGTGATGAAATGTACTAAATATTTAGAAAAATATATTTAGAAGTCATCCAGAATCAGTCATTGTCTTTGTCACTTTAAAGCATCACCATGTAACTTTCTGAAGGTTAAAGGTCAAAATAATAAGCTCATTCCTTAGAACAGTGGTGTCCAAAGTGGGGGCACCACTCAGCCTGTGTCTAGGTGAGTTTCCTCTGGGCTCTCCAGTTTCTCCATCAATCAATAACACACAGGTTAAGAGACGCTTGGTGGTGGTCGGAGGTTGAGGTGCTAGGTGTTTAGCCATTACAAAAGTGCTGAGATTTGTTAAGAACTTCTGTCTGTCTGATTATATTTTAATTTGAAAAGATTGTCAATGTACACCACGAGTTTTTTTCTGCTAAAACATGTTAATAAAATGCAAAAAAATGCAAAAACGTCCGAGCGTCAGGTCAGCTTTCCCTGCATGATCCAAACTGTCTAAAGTTTTCTAAAAGAGCTTCTGTGCTGTTGCCTTTGCCTGGAAAATCCAGACAATATATTAAAAATATATCGTCTGGCCAACTTGTCCTTCTTTCGGAGTTCTGTAGCCGTGATTGACAGATTAATTAGCCAATCAGAGAACACTGATGCTGTGTGCAGCAGTGTTTTCTCAGCTCTGATCACACAGGACAGTCCTGAGTCTGACTGAGGCTCCTAAAGCCCAGTTTTACAGGGGCGGAGCAAAGGGCTTCTAGGGCTCCTAAATCCTTACTTTTTGATTTATCTTTTTAATCAAAGTAAAATGACATCTCATAATGAAAATATCACATCTAAAACTCATCAAAATGCGAGAAGCTATAATATATAATATTTTCACCTACTGATATAGAAGAGGTGCAGACTGAACTAAAACAACCGTTGCTAAAATATATCTGGGTATTTTGTATCACTTTTTTATAGTTTGTGATGTTTTGAGGCTAATGCTAACACTCTAAATGAAAAACAGTTTTCTTTTATCGAACCAAAGTAATTCAGTTTACAAGCACGGGAAGATTGGGAAGATGTATTTGGTTTAGTGGACAACACAAACACTTTATCTTGTAACAATCTTAAATGATGATAATGACAGATTCACTAACCTCATGAAGAGCCTCACTCGCTGCCTGGTGTCCAACCTCTGAAATGAAAACAGTAGAAGTGTCAGTGTCTGTTTGAGTACATGTTTGTTGTGCTCACATAAACACAGTAGTTCAGTGCTGTGCTCACCTGCTCTGTGTCGTTTGCCCTTCTGTTTCTCTTGGACTTTCCTGGTGAAATGTTTGTAGGCCTCAGTTTTCTGATATTTCTCCAGCTCTCGCATGTAACGCTCTTTGTCCTTCTCTGCTTCATCCAAGTATCTCTGTGAAAAAGACACGCTAAGGATTAAAACAGACACGAGTCCAACAACCACAACTAAATCTAGAGCACATTAATAAAATATCGACAATATTCAAAAATCCTATTCTTACGACTATATGAGATTTTTCTGATCCATATTTAACAAAATATTAGGAACATCAGTCTTTACTTCCATCTGAAAGCAATGCGCTGATCATTTTGAACACTTCGTTGTCTCATGGTGAGAGAGCAGCTAATGCTAATGCTATTCTTTTGTTTCAAGTTAAAAAAAAAATCTTTCCTCTGACACATACTACAGGACTAAAGTCCTTTAATGACAGCCTAATGTACTGTTTCACAGCAAGGAGCACACCATACATTAGATTGCAGGTTAAATAGTATTTTATTGTGATCCTGGATAAATAGAATGATGGGTAGTTGGGTGTGGTTGAGGAGGAGAGGAACTTAGTTACATTCCAACTCCTAATACTAGTCAAATCAAAATCACATTTGATGCAATCAACAAATAACTGCAATTATTCAGAAACATGTAAATAATCCAGTGAAAACAACATTCTTTTATTTCTACAATTGATCCTCAAGGGAACGCCCACTTTGCCATGATGGAAACTCTGGCCCATTTCAAAGCTAATTTTTATCAATTTCATTTGTAAAACGGTAACATTTTGTTGTGTGATTGGCTGCAATAACCTGCAAGATTGTAAGCCTTATGTAGCTTAGCCTAATCTTATATCTTTTGTTGAAGACAGAGGACACCGATCGGTGGCAGCCATAAACCGAAAGAACTAGAATCCCTTGAAGTTCTCACGACTTTGCAGTGAACACTTTATACAAGGTAAGTCAATGCCTAAAATGTCCTACTTCTACAGACAGCTGTACTAAACATACACTTCTTTACAAAAAAATCTGAAATATTGTGAGCTCCGTCAGTTTTGCACTCCCTGTAGCGCTGCGTTCACACACTTTAGCCCTCCGTCATTTAATTGTCAGAAACAAATACTTTTTTAAAAAATAATTTATTTGTGAGGGCCGAGCTTATAACAGGGGAGCTTGACAAGTCTCCAATTCAAGCAGGGTTGGCAGTTGGAAACTTGTCATCTAACTCAATGAAAAACCATAGCATATAAATCCACATCTTTTGAACATATCTCTTGTCCTTCCTCAGCCCCACCTGCTTGTCTTCGGGTGCCAGCTTGCTCCACTCGTTGCCTAACATCCGAGTGATCTCTGGAAAGGGCACATCAGGTCTCTCTGCCCGGAGCTGCTCCCTGCGGTCGTTCATGAAGCGCACGTAGCCGGTCAGAGGAGCTTTGGGCGCGTTGCTGTCCTTCATCGGCTTCTTCCTCTTCCTCCCTTTGGTCCAGCTGCCACGTCTGGGCTTCTGAAAAATGCATGTGTTTTGACATTTTAGGAAAAAGCTCTGTCGGGTTTCGCACCGCCGGGACGCAGTTGAAAAGTGGAAAAAGTGAAATATGTGTCATGCGATATTTCGGTGTTGAGGGCGTCTCACCTCGTCTCCGTTTCTCTGAGAGTTGTTATCGGCCCCGGGAGAAGCTGTCTGCTCATCCATCCTGCCAAGAGCTCAGAACTGGACAACACACAAGGACAAATCGTATTAGGATGTGGGGCTGTCGGAAGTGTCAAAAATCAAATATTAATTATTACTAAAAGTACGACTGCCCAACCAGACCTGATCATTTAAAGGAGACCAATTGTTTTGTTTCTCATATGTATATAGATCATATAGAATTTCAAACTACATTCGGAGTCAGCAGTGGCACATAAACAGTCATGTCATTCCCCAATTGGAGTCAGTGCCGAATATATGAGTCAAAAGTTGATGTGCGCATGCCCAGAAGCACATAAACGTTAGTTAAACGTTATGCAGGTAACTTATTGGTGCATCCCTAATCATTGTGGTAACAAAATGGGTGTTTTACCTTTGCAAAACAAAGAATTGTATTTGTTCCAGTTAGTTTAAAGTCTGTTATAGAGAAGTAACAATATGCAAATGTCACTTTTTCTATATGTAGCTCATAATACGATATTTATCACGATATTGCAGTAATACAAAGGACCCATGATATTTCTTGGATGCAAATTCATGGCTTCATACTAAATTGCTCTCTCACCATATCACTATCAGATCTTTTTTCTTTGTTTATTACAATTTTGTGAGAATTACAGACAAAACTAATTTTCTGATGTGGACTGATCAGAAAGTTTAGATCAGGGCCATCACAGATTTTATTAGTTGT
The DNA here is from genome assembly GCA_038363315.1 of Mugilogobius chulae. NCBI lineage: Eukaryota > Metazoa > Chordata > Actinopteri > Gobiiformes > Gobiidae > Mugilogobius > Mugilogobius chulae. Next base: position 3,830,575 of record CM076410.1, read on the forward strand.
CTCTTAGTCTACTAGTATTAACTGAAATGGAATTAGAATCACAATTTCAATGGATACAATTAGCAAACAGCAAAGGCTGTAGTTTTTTTTTTAAGTTCCATCATTTCCTTCACAAACAAAATGTGACTTTCTGCATAAAAAGTATTGATCATGTAGATTTCATCTGTACAAATATGTTTTAAAATGTCTCCCATTATTATTTTTATTCATTATAATATTTTATTTTGTCAACTTCCCTACAAAAGATTAAAATGTAAACTGTGAACTGAATTCTATTATAAAAATGTAAATTGTATTTCGAAACACTGGTCAGAAACCTATCAATTAAATATTTTTCCCCAAATTGGTCAGCCTTGTTAAACATTGATACTTTCATACTCAAATACATAGTTAAAAAGAAGGTTGAAATATGGAGTAAAAGGTTTATGTTTTGGAAATCAGTAGCAGTTTTTTGACTTTTAAAAATGTAGTGATCTTTGGTATATTACATGGATTTTAATTCTTTTTGGCCAAGAAGACACAGTTAGTAAATGAGCCCATGCAGCCCAATCTGTAACAAATGTAAAAGTTATTTGAACTTTATTCATAACTCACAGAAATCTACTTTTACTTCAAAACAATGGGGCTTAAGTTTTTCCGAGCACCTCCCAGTTTTGGCTCAACACTCCATTTGGCAAGTCATATTTCCTCTAATAGAAATGTCAGAGCAGTTATAAATCATTATCAGACCAGTGGAAAAAACAATGAAAGCTCTTCACTCTCTAAAACAGGTGTCAATGTGATTACAACAGATGGGAAAAGTTCTATATAGTCTTTGATAACAGACTGTTAGAGCATTTAAGAAGCTCAGTCAATCTAGTTCAGTCTGATGTACGTAAAATATTGACAACTACTGTAATACATTTAAAAAAACATTTCCAGTCTGAGCTGAAAATAGCTGTAATAATAATATTTAGTTTCAACCCTTAACCTTTTCAAACAATGAAGCCAGGAAAAGGGTTTGAAACAAGAATAGACATGTTTGGACTGCACTGTACAAATGCAGTTTAAGTCATAGTTTTTAACAAAAACAATCTTAAATCTTATCTTTTCTAATTTAAATATATGATCTTTCAACTCAAATAAAGAAAGCTTATAAATTATGTTACATGATCTGTTGTTTAATTCAATTAGTTGCATAGATAATGATGAAAGGGACCTAAACATGAGATTTTTTACAACATTTGACTAGAATAAAGCTAAAGAGAGTCGCTTGAGAACATCATTTACAAAATGAGTGTTATTGTTTACTAAAAAAACATTGTATTTGTTACTTTTGTCATTTTGAAGCTATTGTTTGAGACATAAAACTTATTCTCTGCACCTCCCAGGCTCTGGAGTTTGCTTTTCTATACACAATCATTTCAAAAACTGGTTGTGATTAATCATTAGTTCATTTCAGTCCTATTCTTTTTATTATAATAAATAAAACACATCAGTGCAAACATATTTTGTTAAAATTATGTTGGCATGGTCAGAAATTTAAAATGTATTCCTCTCCTTAGTGTGACATCATTAAATTAGACAACCTCTTTTCTACCTTTAGATGTTTTAACATATTTTTCTTTTCTTCACAAACTTGTTCTTGATTCAAATAAAATTATGATTTATTTTCACAATCGGTATTCCTATTAATTAAACAAAAAATAGAGGAAAAAACAAACACAATTGTATAAAAAAATAGCAATTATTTTAATAGCCGACTGAGTCTATTTTTTTGTCCAATTAGTCAACAAGTCAAACTATGATTTCTCATGTACATGTACATACTCTTTTCACATAAATATCAGTCAAATAAATGTTAAAATATGTAAAATTAGGTTTCTAGACAAAAACTAGTTAAGTGTAATTGAGCTTTGAAGTCTTTATCGATCAGATTATCAATATGACTATATGACTACTTTTAATCACGATGAGTGGATTCATTGTTGCAGCCGGTATGTCATAGTTTTGTCTCTAAAGATCAAAATAAATATTTACCAAAGTAGAACTCTTCTATGATACGTTTGATGATTTATGCGAGCTTCCAGCAGTTTATTACAATCCACAGGTCTGAAGAGACAATAAAATTACATGTATTAAAGTGAAGTTTAATAATATTGTTTTTCTCTCTCCCTCTCTATGCTATTTTACTGTAAATAGTCTCTGTTTTCTTTGTAATGCTTCAGGTGTATCTGTCAGGTTTATTAATGAATGTCCTGTAATGTCATGTATTGAATATTTATTTTTTATTATGTAACTTACTTGACTGTTCTTATAGGTACTAGCTAAGATAGATTTGTTTAAATCTACATTTGCAATCATCAACATCAGAGAGAAACGTAAAAAACGCATAACAAACGAATCTGTTAGCATGTTATTACTAGCCACATAATGCTAACCCAAGGCTAACATGTTAAGATACAAACGCTGTTGAAAAAATAAATCGGGGTTTCACTTGCACATCATTCAGCGCTACAATCAAATTGTAATCTTCAAGAGAATTATTTGCACTTGCTGCATTTTGATTAGACATGCAAGCACAAGCTAAAAGCAATAAAACGCGAATATTTCTATGCTAACTCCGATGCTAATGTGGATGCTAGCTGTTGTTCTACGTCACCAAAATGCAAAAAACCAGAACACAGATCACACATTTTGCCCTTTCAGTCGAAGTAAAATTAACATGAAATGACTAAAACATAATTTGGTGTTTGGTAGACCTTTGTAAGCTGCAATTCAAAGCTACTAAACCTACCTTTGAGGATGCAAGCGTGTCTTTACACAATCAAAACAATGCAGCTAGCTTCCACAGCAGGTTTCACTTTGACGATCTCTTCAATGGTAAGCACAACCGGAGTGTGTTATTAATGGCAATATTGCTGTGCAAAGATAGTAAATGTGGCCCCAGTAATTAATCAAATAGAATAAAACACTTGTAACTGTGGAGTGTCTTGCTCGTGCTAGTGTAGGAGCAGATAGACGTTCATGTTTTAGGTTATAGTGCCATCTACTGCTTTTAGTATGTTTTATGCAAGAACTTTAAAAGAAGTAAATAAATACAAATTAAGTATAAAAGATTGAAAGCAAGAAATGTAACAAATTTATTTATAAATTAAAGGAATTAATTAATTAAGGGAAAAAACATAATTATTAAAAAAAACTTTGATGACATAATGCTTAAATAAATAGATATAAAACAGATAAAATACATAAATAAATAAATAAATGATCTTAAAAAATACTGAGGCACCAATTATCTAACTCTGCTGTAAAAAAAAAAAAAAAAAAAAAAAAAAGGATTATTTTATACTTTAATAAATTGTACAAGACTTAAAAACACATTCATTACAGTACTCTCAATAATTCATCTCCCAAAAAAACTGGTAGAAAAACATTAATTGCTATCAGTGTAGTGTGAAGTTTCTGCAGTCTCTTTCTCCAAAGTGATTTCTTTTGCGAAACAAGAATGTTGCGGATTATTTCACTTAGCAGCATGACAGAGAGACAAAACACTGGATCTAAATGAGCTGATCACAAGCCAGGGCCCGAGCAGTGAGAGACTCTGTAGTTAGAGCTCTAATTGAAAGGTAGATTACAATCATGCAGCGGTGCAATTATTCTGAGTTAATCCCAGCCAATTCACCCTGGCTCATTACACAGGAGCTGGGGACATCCAGGTGGCACAGAGATAGAAGAGAGAGAGAATGAGAGAGAGAACCAGGTCTCTAATGTTTTGAACTATGTTAACAGTATCATGGTGATATGTAGTCTGTATCAAACTATATGTTTGATACAGACTACAAAGCTATATTTTGCACACTCCAAAATAAATACATGAAAATTCCTCCTTTTTTCCTTTTATTCAGAGCAAGTTTCAATGGTAAAAATGAAGATAGTGAACATGAAGAGCCCTAGTGTGAAACAAAGAAACAATGTAGCAGAATAATAATAATTTGATACAAGTGACAAAGATAAAAATGTATTTACAGCTTTAACCAACAATGAAACTTTGTCAGCAACAGACGCAGTCTGCTCCGCTTCCCAAAATGTTTTAACACTTGTCTGTGTGGTCTAAAGGTGTGCGGTCTAAAGCTTTATGTAAGTAAGTAAGTAAGTAAGTAAGTAAGTTAGTAAGTTAGTAAGTAAGTAAGCTTTATTTGTATAGCGCTTTTCACAGACAGTCACAAAGTGCTTCACAGTCACGTGACCCATTACGTCCGGGTCACGGCCGAAAATCAATATTAAAACAGTGAATAATTAACATTAGCTGATAAAATAAATACTGTTATTTACAGTGAACCATAACCACAAAGAAAATAAAAGTGCTATACATAAACCCTAATAAAATGTGCCGACAACATTATGAATGGGGTCAGAAACTAACTTTATTTTTCAAATCAGGTTTGGATGATTTGCCTGAAACACCTGAATATTTATATATTTCCATTTTCTGTGCATTATTACAGACGCTAACAACGTTAACGCTATTTGATGTCTTTGTACATAAACTTGATCTTTACACTCCTCAACTTCTTTGAGGTTTATTTATCCATGAGGAGCATTTTAAAATGGCAGCCCTGTTAGATCAGAAACTGTGGAAGTTGGAAATTGCATTAATGCTGTCTTTAGCTGATTTGGGCTGGCACGCTTTGCTGTTTGCTTGCCGTTGCTGGTGTTTCTGTTAAAATGTATGGAACAGTATTGGTAAATCAGTAGCTTCTGGGTTGGTGAACTAATGTTAATCAAGTCACTCCCCAAGTCTTTTCTACTGTTTACGTTTCTTTGGCAGACTGCACAAGTCTTCCACCGACATGAGCACCAGAGGAGAGGAGTTGATGCCGCTGTGGCTGTACCCAGGGCTAAGGAAAGGCTGCAGTTTTTGAGTGAAGTTGCAGCTGCTAAAGGAGTGGATGAGATCTGCGGTATGCACATCATAGAAGTCAACCTGCCCCTTTTGATAGTCCACAAACACTCCAACCTTCAGAGGAGCAGACTTGAGAAGCAGACGGGCACCAGTACATGCATAGTATTTACTCTCCCCTCTCATACCAATGCTCCAGTAACCATTCACAGGATTCAGATGGACAGAACCCTTTCGGCTCACAGACTCTAATGCTACGCCTATGTCCCACTCTGTCTTTCCACTGACCTGGACCTGGAAGTAAAACCCGTTGGAAGTAATTGTTTGCTTTCCAAGTACTCCAGTACAATGAGAAAACCTCTCTGTGTTGTCTGAACATGTCTTTCTCTCATCAGTGTGATGGACCTGTTTCAGATCATCTGACAAAGTAAGGTTAGCATGAGCTGTATTTGGATCCAGAGTGACGTCCACCTCAAACTGTTGCACTCTCTCAAGGATATTTCTGTTTATTTGTACACTGATTAACTCTTTTAGCTCAGACAGAAGCTGGGCTGCTTTGCCTTTACTTGATTCTACTTTAAGACTCAAACTGCTGCAATCCATCACAATAGGAACAGAGGGTAGTGAGGAGCAGTTATGTAGTAAGTGGAAATAGTCTTCAGAAGCTAAGAGCTTCTCCACCTCAGTGTTTCTCTTCTCTAGCTCAGTGATCTCCTGCTGCAGCTTTTGTACCAGATCCTGGGCCTGTTTACTGGTCTGCCTCTGATTTTTATAGATCGCCTCAATAAACTGGTTCAGACTTCCATTAACAAACTCTATTAGGGCAGTAATGGTCTGTTGAGCTCCATCTATCTCTCCCACAGAAACTCTTTCACTGAACTCCATGTGGCACTGGATCTCCTGGATCTTCTCCCATCTCTGCTTTACTAAGTTCTGGATCTTTTGGTAAGTGGCTACCAGAGAAAACTTCTTATTTTTACATTCTTCCTGAAGAGTAACAATTTTATGGTTACTGTGATCTGAGACAGAACATGTAACACAGAGGTAGCTCTGGTCAGTTTGACAGAACATCTTTAAAGGTTGATCATGTTTGGAGCACACTCGCTCCTGCAGGTTGTGCACAGGACCAATCAGCTCGTGTCTCTTTAACCCTGGCACTGTGTGGTGACCCTCCAGATGACTCTGACAGTAAGAGGCCCCACAGTCCAGGCAGGACTTCAGGGCCTTCAGCTTTTTGGGCTCAGGACACACATCGCAGGACACATCTCCTGCTCCTGCCAGGGCTTTGAGCGAGCTTTGAATCTTAGCCACCATTTCTAAAATCAAAGTGTTTGTTTTTAGAGAGGGTTTAGAGTAGAATGACTCCTTGCAAAGTGGACACAGGTAAGAGATGTTCACATTCCAGTTGTCAGTAATGCAGGTGTTGCAGAAGGTGTGTCCACATGGAGTGGTGACTGGGTCTTTAAACAGATCCAAACAGATGGAGCAGTGGAAGTCCTCCGAGTGGACAGTGGCAGTCATTTTTACTTCTGAAACATAACAAACAAAAAATAAACAAACATCCACACAATCAGTCCTTGTTGTTTGTAGATAGAGCCACAGTTGAATCTTTTTAGCCGAAAATGCTTACACTCTTACACAATGCTTCAGCAAGAACCAACATCATAAAAGTACCTGAACTAATTAGGAAAAAAAAATCATAATTAAACCACTTTTCTCAGGCTTAAACAATGTATGTTTACACCTACCAAACAACTTATTAGTTTTTTTTTTGCCAGGCAAAACACTGAGAGCAAATTTTTATTGACAATGTTGGCCTGGTTACATAAATCATTACACAAATTTCATAAATCATAAAACTTACCTTTAATAAGAAATGAACCGCGTCTAATCTGTGTCCTGTGGTACAATAGGTGCTGTTTCAGAGACTGATTTAAATACCTGCAGAGTTTCTATTTTCTGGTAACATTTCTTTTGACAGTGACATCACAAGAGGTGGATCCAGGGAGTGGCTTTTTATATGAAACGATACTGACAACACACAGACCAACACATGAAAGTGAAACTAACTGTTGCAGGCATTTAAACATGCAGAAATGCTTTGTGAAATGTTGTGACTTTGACATGGAGGGTAAGCAAATGTGTTTATTTGCTACACATTTTTAATAGTAAATAACAGAGGTCACGACCAGGACAATAAAACTAATGTAAACATGGGTGAGCAAACTATATCAACTATGTTTTCATGCCCAGTGCAAATATGCAGCAGTGCAGCATGTCAGAGGATCTTGTTTTACTGTGAGACATTGAGTACATACTAAAAGTGTACTTTTACATTATGCTTGAGTGAGTTTGGGCCATATATAACACAATAAGCTATCAAATAAAAATGAATAAATAAATACAATTTTAAATTAAACCAGTTTTTGAATAGGTTTACAACTTGAAACTATTATAGCATTAATTTGATTTTGGGGGCTGCAGGTTGAACAGTTTGGGAATGATTGCCATGATAGGACTAAGTTCTCTTTTAAACAGAAAGAACTCAGAATAGAGAGGCTGCTCCTTTGAGAAACCACCAGAGGTATTTCGGATCCTTACTAATGAGTGATTCCAGACACACATCAATGAGAGGAGGAGTTACAAGATTTTATTTGTTTTGTAAAATAAGTGCTATTTACACTTCAGTATCATTAAACAACCAGACCTGGGCCATGTTTTCCATTACTTTTTATTTTAACATAAACTTCTAACACATTATCCTGCTTTTTTTTAATGACAGCCTTACCTTTAGTTTAGCAAATACTCGACTTGTTCTTGATCTATCATTTTTTATCCTTTATGCTTTCTGTTTCCCCTGTGATGCTTTGGCAGTGACAGGCAGGAGGCTATGGTAAGTCCTGAGGGTCAAAAGCTAGTGGACATTTGCGACATGCATCTGCACTTCCCCTTGTTGCACGCAGCATCTCAGAGCCGACAGGAACAGGGACAGTACAGTGTATGTCCTTTATAATCCCTGTGGAGCGGACTGTATGGACCTACGGGAGTAAAAACATGTTAAAAGTGTGACTGACGTGTGGAGACAGTGTCCGTCCATTTGCAGAACAAGACTCGGAGAAAAAAACATCGACTTTTGATCAATGTATGCTTTTAAGAATGCAAACTGTCCACAGAAAAGGGCTGGATGTAGTGTGGAGTCCAAAACGATTCATTGTACTGATAACACACAACTCCTGCACCCATTTGCGATCATTTTTGCCAAACTACGATCTCTCTTACACCGCCATTACACAATTGGGAACTTCCACTTTTTGCATCATAATGGAGCTTTGACAATCCCTCAAAAAGCTCTGGTTTTCTTCTTTCTTTGATAATTTGTAAATCTCAAATTATCAAACTGCCATAATCCACTTTCAAGTCTGATAAAAGCAGCCGCAATTGTTAAAATCCTTGGCAAAAAATTCCATCTTCACTGCCAACAAAGAATAATGAGATGCATGCTTGGATAGCGTGATGACAACTGCAAGAACTATAAGGATGTTTCTACTAAAGTTACATTGCAGAAACTTGATATATGGGACAATATCGAAAGATAAATCAATTCTGGTGTTAAGCTTGAGCCGCTTGCTTGCTTAAAATGACTTGAGTTTGTTTATCTGGGTAAAAGAGAATTAAGCTTGAAAATAGGTGAAGTAAGGTCTACTTCAAGGTCGTGGAGAGAACAATCCGACCGATTTTCGAACCTCACATTCAAAGAGAACAGTGTGGTTTCGCCCTGATCGTGGAACACCAGCTCTACACATTCTCCTCAGGTGCTCAAGGGTTCATGGGAGTTTGCTGCTCTCGACATGTGCTTTGTGGATCTGAAGAAGGTGTTGTTCCTTGCGGGGAGTGTTCAGAGAGTATGAGGTCATGGTCCTTTGCTCGCTGTACCACAGTGTTTGCATTAAGTCAGATCTGTTTCCAGTTCATGTTGGACTCCCCCAGGGCTGCCTTTTGTCACCGATTCTGTTGTTTTAATGGACATAATTTCTAGGCACAGTAAGTGTTTAGAGGGTGTCTAATTTAGAGACCACGTGATCTCATCTCTGCTGCTTGCAGATGATGTTTTCCTGATGGCTTCTACAAACCAGGATCTGCAACAAGCACTGGGACGGTTTGCAAGTGTGAAATGGCTGCGATTAAAAATTAGCTTGTCCAAATCCAAGGCCATGGGCTTTGACTCAGAAAAGGTGGTGGAGAATCCTGCTCCAAGTGGAGGAGTTCAGGTATCTCGGGGTCTTGTTCATGAGTGAGGGAAGGATGGAGTGTGAGATTGACAGATGGATTGATGCAGCTCTTGATTTACCGACCAGTCTATGTTCCAACCCTCACCTATGGTCACGAGCTTTGAGCATGACCAAAAGATTGCGGATACAAGTGGTAAAAATGAGTTTGCAATGTGGCTCGGCACCCTCTTGCCCCTCTCATACACTGACTGCGAGGTGAGTTCGGTTCGGGACGAACTCACCTTTCTTGCGAAGTTCCTTGCACACCAGCTCCAGTCCACTGCGTTCCATATTCGGCCAAAGACGTGTGGATTCACGTGGATGACCTCAAGAATGCTCGTAATACTTGAAAGCCGCATCAGACACTACGGATTCTTTCCGTACACTCGCGCGACTGTCAGACCTGCACTCGTACTGCACCAAGGGGACATTGGGTTTAAGCACCTTCTAAGTCTTGTGAGTCTCGACCCACACCAAACTCCCACTCAGTGTACGACAGAGGTTAGAGGTCCATCTGTTCTGGATGCCTCCTGGACGCCTCCCTATTGAGGTGTTCTGAACATAGAATCAATACATTTTGAAATCATCTTCAAATGTTTTTTTTTTGCAGTGTACAACTCAAAACACCACATAATTAATACACACCTTTAAACACCAGAGTCAAACAATTTTCTGTCATAATAAAAAGCAGATTCACAAAGCTTTATAGTCAGACTGAAAACAACATTTAGCAAACTTTCTCAGACACAGACACAGAAACGCCTCCGGAGCCTGAGCAGATGTGGATACATTGTGTTAAAGGGAAACGTAATGACTTCTTCTTTGAGGTTTAAAACTAATTAGGCTTGAAAATATGTAATTTTGAACAACAAACAAATCCACAGAGAGTAACCTGCAGCCAGTAGAAATGAAGTGTGCATTTGAGTAGATCCCCACGGCAACCGCTCAGTCTAATTACAGAAAATATTTAGTCTGAACTTTTGGAACTTCTGCAACTTTGGATATCCAGGAGAGAGGATGAGGTTTATGAACAGACCTTTTAACATTTTATTATTTAGAATTCTTAATATAAGATTTAAAAAAAATGTCCAGTAGAACTTTAAATAAGCATAATAAGACTGATTTTTTTAGCAAGTTTGTATAGTAGTAATATACAGTATGTGTGTATCTCCAAGCCATTGCTCATATGAGTGTTAGTCCTGGTTTAGTCCGGTTGTTGTCATGTTTAATCTCATTTTAGTCCTGATAGTCCTGGTTTAGTCTAGTTTTAGTCATGTTTAGTTCAGTTTTAGTCCTGATAGTGTTGGTTTAGTCCAGTTTTAATCTTGGAGTAGTCTGATTTAGACCTGTTTTAGTCCTAGGATCCAATTTAGTTTTTAGTCTAGTTCTGGTTTAGTCCAGTTTTAGTCCTATAAATAGATAAATAGATATGCTATGTTAATATGAACTAGAATAAGTTGTGTTTTTGCAGTGCATTCAGTATGAAATATGTAACTCTTTGAAAATTTCAGCATAAGGTCTTTTTTATTTGAGACAGTATAATTCTTACTCAGCATACTGGCAGTGATATGTGACCTTTGTACTTTGTCTGCGTCGTGTGATTTTATGATGGATTATGAGGAGCTTGAAGAGTCATGTGACACAGCAGAAGAGCTTTTCTTTTCATCTGGATGGTGCTGCGAGCGATCACTCTGACCCAAACTCTTTCCTCCGTTGCAAAAGGGCAATATCTGGTTCACAATGAAAGAAAACAGGCTCAGCATAACTTCTTACAATCAGATGAGAAGATATACTACTTGTATAACTTCACATTAATAAATATAAACAATGGAGCAGCACTGAAGCTTAATATTAACCAAAATACAAGCATAATGTTGTTAGAGTCAAAGAATAACTAAAAGACAGGAAAACGCTTAAAAGAGGTGGATAATACAGACACAAATAACAATTGTGTCTCACACAGTCAATAAAAATGATAAATCAATTTTGTGGAAAATATGATCAGGGTAAACATTTTGTGCAACACGCTTACATATAGCATGCATATCTTTTATTTTATACTCATCATCAGAATCAAAAAAGAGATGTGATGGATGGTTACTAAAACCCTAAAGGGACCTGAAAGTGGAAACCTCCTCCACAAATGTATCGGCTCAATACAATAAAAATATAAATCAATACAGGCAGACGAACAGAACAGACGACATGGGAATGCACAATTTTTCAGGAGGGAACATTTTAGACAGAGCAGTTTTATATTGAGATTGTGTAAGTTCCTTTAGAGCGAGTTGTTTCAGATTTTAGCTCCTCTAAACTAAACTGAGTTGTACGAAAATAAGAAGCGCTAATGAGACGCCTACTTTGAGTTGGATATTCATGGAATTTATTATTAAACATGTTGGTAAATGTTTTGGAGACGTTTTCCGATATAGAACTGAAGCCAAAAGTCATTATGAAGTTGGTTCACTTGGTAAACACTTTAGTTAAGAGTCTTTAACACCACTACAGCAGTAGGGTGGAGTTTGAAGCATCTGTTCAAGTCTTGTTTGAGTGCATTGATGTGAAAGAACATTCACACAAACACGGTCCAAGCAGCCTTCGATCATCAGCAAATGCAGTGGCCATGATGTATTGCTTAAAGATGTCGATTTAAAAAAAAAGAAAGGAAAAGAAAATGTCAGCTGATGCCAATATCAACAGCCTAGGCCAAATTCTGAGGCCAATTTTCTTATTTTAGTTTTTAAAAAAAATCTATTTAAAATGAAAGAGTCTATCCAAAAAAGAAAAAACATAACTATTATTTTGTCTCAATGCTTAATGAATGTTTTTGCACATTACAGAACATATTATAGAGTAATTTAAGAAAGTGTTCCTTTTCAAAATACAACAAAATGGAGACATATAAAACAAACCATCTTTATTTTCCTTTGCGCAAAGAGAAGTCATTCTCTGTACTCATGTTTGCTTGAACCTGTGCAAATAATAACAATCCATGCTTGGCTAAACACTGTTTTTCATATGGGTCAATTTTGGTTTTCCACTGCACTGATTTGCTGCTTTTCCTGGAACCATAGGCCAATTAAAGCAAGCAAGTGTGAAAGAGGCTTTTTGTTTTGTTTTGAGCCTAATCTAGAGAGTTCTTGCAATAGTCAACTCCATGATCATGTTAAAAATCTGATACAGACATGACACTTCACTGATTTAGTCTAAAAATGTCTGCTGAGTTATGTCTTAGAGAGAGAGAGAAAGAGAGTGTGTTTCCTTTGCTCTTGTTCCACTCACACACACTTTATCTTCTAAAACACGAGCGGACCTGAGCTGGAGCCAGAACAGTCCACTTCAGTGAGTCTCCTCAGCGCGTCAAGGCAAAAGACATTCCTGTACAAAAGAATTCTTCAAAGGAGTCCAAGGCCGCTGCGACGTGTCCTTGGTCTTTCACTTTCTACTTTCAAGAGAGACATTTTGTTCATTTATTTTGTCTTTTAACATTTTCTCTTTTGAAGAATGGACATGGATTTTCATTCTTAGAGCTTTCTGTGTTCATTTTGTTCATTAAGGTTATTTCTACTTGTCTTTTAAACAGGTTCTTGAGAATTTTTTTGGCATCTTATGTATTAGAAACAAAAATATTTCTTTTGAAATAGAACCCCAGCTACTGGACAACCAAAGAAATTGCATTAGGTTATTCTTGCCTGATATGCAAATAATCAAGCAAGGCTAAAAACAAGTCTGAATGATTTATGAACTTAAAAACTGTTTTCTCAGAGATCTACCTACAGTATGCAACACGCTCTTGTGCCAGTGTGTATCTCTGATACGTCATAGCATATTTCTAGCCTTTTTTGTGTGTCTATTACAGTGCTTCCCAACTTTTTTTCTTAGAAGTCCTACTTGATTTGGGGAAGTGTCAGCTTCCCCGTTTAAAATTGCGACCCCATCAAAATGATAACTTTCAAGTATTTATTTCAGACACATGAACGACAATTGTGCAATTTTCATTCTTGTATCCATTTTCCAGTTGTATATTAGACATTTTTACTAATAATAATGCACTAATAACTAATTATTTGACCCTCTGACCAAACAGATCTCTTTGATGCTGAAAAGACGCTATTTTCTTAACGTCTTTCTCTACATCTTACCCCCCAACACACAGCCTGCAGTAACACTCACCAGCGCTGTTGTAAGCTAACAAGTGTTTATCACCATGCAGAAATGAAAGTTATGCTGCTAATTTAAGATTTATGAGTGAAATTTGTCTTTGTGACTAATCTGAACATAGGTTAGTGGCTCATACCTGATTGAAACAGCTAGTTTTCGTGTTTGTTGTTTTTATCAGAGCGGTTTCCACAGCCAACTAGAGGAACAGCAGATTTTCTGCAGGCAACAGAGGTTTTTAACCTAATATTCATTTGCAAAGTAACATGGGGCCCAATCTCAAATTAAATGTATTGTCATTTATTGCTTGTGTGGCCCTGCTTGTGGCCCAACTTTGAGCCCCGGCCCTATGGTTAAGAGTCACTGTAGAACATAAAATGACACTGACAAATCCTTTATAGACCGGTGTTTTGGTTTAAGCCACTAATCTTTAGGTGAAAGGGCTATGTTTAGGCCTGAATTACAAAATGGGTAGGTTTAGTCTGGGTCTTGAAGATTAGGACTATTAATATCCCTAAATAATATTACATCTTTACATCCACCACAGAAATGGAGCAGCAACACGCATCATAGACACACAAAAAAGGAGAAATGACATGAAATACAGTACTGGGTTGATCATAGTTGTCCTCTAAAACTCCACATTCATGACAGGCAGGCCTATAAAACTGTGAGTCTAGTTGTTTGTCCCTGGTGGAGGTTTAGCAGAGGACGACGAATGAGGCGTCCTTTCCAAACTAAGTCAGTGTGATTTATCAGACGTCCGGCTTCATTAAACTAGAGTCCGGCCTGAAACAAACTCCTTTATCTGGGTTTCCTTTTCTTATTACAAACACTCACAGCAGACGGACACTAAATGAGCCTTTTCTCAGCAGTCACTTTCCTCCTGCACTGAAAAACAAATGAAATCAGATCAAAGAAATATACACACTCCAGTGTCATAGTAGGGATAGAACAATAACTGTTTAATATAATGCGATATTAAAATGCTAAGGTTTCAATATTATGAAAATGGACAGTATTGACAAATACAGGTTTCAGAAGTCACAAATAAAGCAACTAACAAAAATAGAATAGACTCAAGAACAGAATAGTCTTTTGGTTTTTATTGTCCACAGACCCTTGCTTTTATTTAATTTCCACAAAATTTCAGAACATGTTACGAGATACATTGTCATTCCATGATATTTTTGGCCATGGTCATCATATCATGTCAAAGTCACACTACAGGACTTTTTCCCCGATTTTATGCCTGATGTGAGTTCTGATTGGCTGTGCTTAGGAGGTCCACCTCAGTTTCACTTGGCGGTTTGTAGGAAGGTTTTTGAAGTCATATAATTGCAATCACACATGCATACATGTCAATATTAACCATGTGTCAAAGGAAGAGGAAGTTTTCATATTTAAAACCTTCATCGTGTTTGCAGTGTAAAATTCAGCTACCCATGGATCTATTAAAATATCTGGATATGACATTGCTAGCTTAATACTGTCTTGAGCCATAGTAGTGGCTGCTCACTTGGTACTGCAGCGGGAAAATCCTATCAGTTCAGAAAGCATTTTTCTTTAAAGCACATACTGTATAATCACAAACTGCCCTCCTCACAGACTTACATATTTCAAAAGGGTTGGACTTAGTAACAAATCTTACCTAGTTTCATATTTTGATATTTTCCGTTTCCTTTTTATCTGCTTGCTCTTGCAAGGTCTCCATGATTGGTCAGCGTGGGTCACGTGATACATGATACATGCAACAGATGCACGTCCGCGTGAAGAAAAGAACAACTGAGCATGTTTGGTGGGCCGAGGTTAGCTGAATCCAAGTTTAGCTAACTCACTACAATGAGCTGAGTGCAGCCATTGACACAAAGCGGCGGCCATCTTTCATTACTGGGGCTCTCAGCTACCTCATCTTTAACTGAGCTAAACAGGAAGTGGACTGCCAACAAAAGTGGTGAAGCCACGTGGCGTCACATCTTAACCTACCCCAAACCCTAGTCCTAAACTTATCCATTTTAGTAACTTGAAGCCTAAGCTTACCTGTTAAACCCAAAGAAAATGTTGCTACATCTCTTCAACCAAAATTGGTCGTTATTTTACGTTTTGGCTTTTTGTAACATTTTTATTGAAAAATGACAAAAAAAACCAAAAACGTGCTCCTCGTACATTTTTGACTTTTCGTTGTCCAAAATGTATTCAACACGGTCTCCAAACTTTGTTGAATACTGTACATACATTTTCCCAACGTCTCATATTAGATAATGCTCATTTATTGAATGTACTCTTTCACTGTCAAATCATTATAAAATTCTGTATTCAACATATGCTTTACTTGATATTTTTGCAGTGTTGCTTCAGTCTGAATCAGATCGGCTGTGCTCTTGCTTTCTGGCTCGCCGTGTGTGTGGACCTGCCAACTTTTCGGAGCAGTACAAGTAAGTCTGGGCACAAAGAGTCACCTGGGGAGGCTCAATACTCACTATAGGAAACCTTTTGTCCAGCTGCACTGCATCATCCTCAGTCCCAAAACACAGTTGCTGCGCCGCACAAAGACACTACACGCCATCTCTGTGGCTCTGGACCAGATTTCACACAAGAACAGTTTAAAGCTGCTTTTTGTGAAGGACATGTAAGTGGACTGGGCAATATGTCAAACTTTAAGGATTGTGAATGTTGTTTTTGACATAACCTAATGGAGATTACTGTTTTAGCAGGTGTGGACTTAAAACTTGGAATTGAATTGAGTAGCTATTTTAATGACTTGAGACTTGACTTGATGAAATTAACTTTGACATTTGGGAGTCGACTTATAGCCTCCTAATGTCCCAGAGCCGTCCTTATCCTTCTAAATTGTAAGTTAAATTACATCAAGCACAATGGCACTAGTTTTCTGCTTTTACTCATTTCCATCTGTAGTCCTGAGAAGAGGAGAGGGGAGACATACGAAGTTGTAGGAGAAAGCGAAGTCCCTAGAAAAAAACCTCTGCAGACATGAGAAGAACTCCACATAGCCGTGACCCCCTGACCGTACGGTTAAAGACAGACAAGGTCAGCTGGACCAATCACAGTGCTGCAGTGGACCAATTACCAATCAGTACACCATTGTGATTTGAGTGGAAGCATGTTCCAAGCAAAAAAAACATGGGAACACAAACAATTTGGCCTATTTCAGCAGAATTAGATTTTTGCAAAACGCAGGACATTCAGTTCATTTTTGAACAGCAAAGATGTTGCTTTTTCTCAACTGTATTTAACAAAAACGTGACTTGTCTGTGATTCTGCAACATGTTCTAATGCTTGCATGTTTACAACACACCATGACAAATTAAGCGTCATGACAACGCCTCTGCCTGTTTTTGCGTTTATTGCATGTCTGTTTTTTTGGCGTGGTATAAACATGCGATTTGGTTGAGGACAAACAGGAGGTTTTTGTTTGGGGTAAACAAGTTGTTAAAACTTGGGGTTAATTTAGCCATTTTTTAACGTCAAAAGTTTGAAGTTACACTTCGCTCATTGATTTTACAGAAATCCGTGACGTTTTTCCATGTATTTTTTTGTCGTAAGCAGCCATGTTGGTTTTCACATGGCAAATGATGCATGTCTGTGATTGGCTTATTAATCTGTCAATCATGGCCACTGAAATTCAATAGAGGGAAATGGTGTCTGGATTTTCCAATCAAGCATTCATATGACACGCTCTTTCAAACTGCGTTAGACACACATGTCTGTCAGAATCAAATAATGCAGATACACATAATCAGTCTGGCTTGAGTCTATATTGAAGGCTATGACCGCTTAGAACTGCTCCGCTGTGTCCCAGTGCACCGTCCTTATACCCTCCTTAGTAAGGAAAAGATCTCAAAAAAGAGA
Organism: Mugilogobius chulae; assembly: GCA_038363315.1. Classification (NCBI taxonomy): domain Eukaryota; kingdom Metazoa; phylum Chordata; class Actinopteri; order Gobiiformes; family Gobiidae; genus Mugilogobius; species Mugilogobius chulae. The sequence continues at coordinate 3,847,753 of CM076410.1, forward strand.
AACAGGGAAGCGAGCTCCATGAACGAACACAGGTCGTAGAAGTAATCAGGACTAACGCGCAGAGGGAAAGAGACTCATCTGGCAGCACAGGAAAAGCTACAAGGAATGTTTTAAGCTGCAATCACAATACACTTATGATTCGGATTAAGATTGATTCATTCGGTATTTAGTTGTACAAATGAGCAGATGACAAACCTTTCAGAGTTGGTTTTACTTGAGTAGATTAGCTTTTTGTAATGTTTCACTCAGATTCTAGGCATTTAAAGAGATCATGTAAAACTCATGTAATTATGATAAACTTGTCACTTGAAAATCCTCTACATGGCTTCATTGCTGTGTCATGTGTGTTTTTGGTGTAATCTTCTCCAGGTCCACCAGAGGGCAGTGGCTGACTTCTGTAGAGAGCTTTTTCAGTCTGAGCTGCTGTCAGAGTGAAGTGAAGGGCAGATCGAGGTTTTCGCAGAGAAATCCTCAAGTATGTGACAGGTGGAGCGAATAATGCCCAGGAAAAGAAGGCTGGACAAAAGAGCTAAAAAACAGCAAATTAGTCCATCTGAAAAGACGAGAGAGAGGAAGAAAGAGAGAGGGAGGAAGGAGAGAGAGAGAGAGAGAGAGAGAGAAGAGAGAGAATAGAGACAAAAGAAGAGAGAGAGAGACAAAAGAGAAGGGGGGGACAAGAGAGAGAGGGGTGGGAAAGAGAGAAAGAGACGGGAGCGAGAGAGAGAGAAGAAAGAGATAGGGAGAGGTAGAGGAGAGGGAGTCAAGAGAGAGATACAAGAGAGAGGAGGGAGAGGAAGAAAGACGGAGAGAGAGCTAGATAGAGAGAGAGAGAGAGACGGGGGAAGTGAAGGAGGGGTTATTGGGAGAGGGAGAAAGAGGGAGAGAGAGCAAGAAGAGAGAGAGAAAAGGGAGAATCAGGGACAGAGAGAGAAGGATTGTAAAGGGAGAAAGGAAAGAGAGGAGGCAAGAAGCATGAGAGGGAGAAAAGAGAGAGCGAGAGAGAGAGAGAGAGAAGGGAGGCCAATGGAAGGAGAAAGAAAGAGGGAGAATGGAGAGAAAGAGAGAAAGAAGAGAGGAGAGCAAGGAGAGAAAGAAAGAGAGTGAACAAGGAGAGAGAGAGAGGCAGAGATAGAGAGAGAGAGAAGCTGACAGCCAAAGTGAACTTTTCACACAGACAGACCAGCGCAGTGTGTGGGTCATTAAAAACAGAGACTGACTATGACAGAAGCAAAAGAAAAAGAAAAAAAACAGACCCAGACGAAGGAAGTGGACAAGAGCTTTGGACTCGACCACTACTTTTGAAATAATAAATCACACTTTTTATGTTGAAACACTTTGAGTCGTGCTAGTTACAACAGATGAAGCTAAAACTGGCACATTTACATAACTGTTTAACATTAGTGTGCACTGTGTCCCTGCTCAAATAAATAAATAAAGAAAGAAATATGTGCTTTAGATAATAAAAGTTCCATCTATTGACAGCAAAGAGAAGTACATAGGGGAGATAAACAAACCTAGCTTGCCCGTACCTGCACAAATCTATCATGGCAGACATTTTCAAACAAGATGATACATGATTATATTTAAAATTTACAAAGCGTTTTTCACATTTTCATCTATTTTAATGAGGTGTTTAATTGTCTTTTGTCCAGCAAATATGACACACTGCATGTAGAAGCAATTCCACAACTGTTACCTAGCAACCACATTGTAAATATGGGCCATTATTCACAGTATTGAAGTATTGATTTGATGTAATGTCGATTTAAATGATAATTTGTTAAATGATTGTTAGCATTTTGGTACTTTTTGACAACACGTGTGGAGGGATTCTGTTTTACAATTCAAATTACTGTCTTTCTGCAACTATCAAAAAGTGTTGTATTTTTCCTGTAGTTCAGTGTAGAATGAAAACACATCCTCCTGGGGCGGTGGAGAACACTATAATGACATGGAGCCACATGTTTGTGTGTGTGTACAGTCTCTAAACACATTATCTGCATGTCAGAGGTCATCAGCACACGCTCGCCTCAGAGATCAGTCAAATCGAACCTCAGCGAGCAGGAGGCACAGCAGGTGTGAGTCCCCAGACACAGCTCCAGACAGTCATAATAAATACATACACACGTACAGTTATACTTGTGATTTATCAGCGTTAGCACCTTGTTACCTCAAACCCAGGAAGAGTGCTTGTTCATGTTTACAACTTGTGCCAGCTCTCATTTGCATATCTAAACTCCTGAATTGTCCAATTTCATGCAAAATATTTTTGAAGCTGACGCCCCAAAGGACAAGGACAGTTTTTACGCCACGTCGCGTTCTAGGTTTTGTTTTGCACGTAGACAGATCACATTGAGAGAGAGAAGGAGGAAGGGAGAGAGATCTTGCTGCATTAATAACATAGCTAACTTACCTGATAGCACAACTTTCTCCTCCTCCAGGCAGTTCTTTTGCTGTCTCTGTACTCCTCCGTTGTTACGTCGTACAGCAGTGGTTTAAACACGACAATAAGAATTTTTTATCCATCCCTGTGAGATTGTTGTCGATCCATATCATGTCCCCTATTGTTTTGTTTTGTTGTGGTTGCCAGATTTTCAGAAAGCAACTAGCAATTAAGCCTTTGAAAAAGCCCCAAAACAAGCGACCTCTCTGATAAAAGACCAGTAAATAGTCCTTGTTTCTTCTTGATGTGAGAGAAGAACAGCATCACTACGTCACAGGAGAGTAGTGCCTGATTGGTAAACACGAACGCTTGAAAGTTCAGCAGTGACCAACTCAGGTGTCGACGCCTGATGAGGCGGCCAAAGTGTCCACTGCAGGTTGGAGATCTGCTTTGCAAGACACGGCATCAGCAGACGTCCGAACAAGCAAACTTCTACGCACTAGACCAGGAGTGGGCAATTATTTTTACTCGAGGGCCATGTTTGAACTCAGACAAGTGGCATCAGTCTGGTAAATTATCATTATTGCAAGTACATTTTTGTAAAACACAGGGTTTTTAATGAACTAGTTTAACTTTTTGTCTGATAAATATTAGGACAACAAGCGAAAACACCTGTAGCTATATCAATCAAATCAAAGAAGGCTGTGGGTCGCTGTGGATTAGACAACCATGACACTCAAACATAAACTGGGGGCAGCATCCGCAGTTTGCCCAGGTCTGTGCTAAACGTTAATTCACAAATTTGCTGGTTGCCTCAAGACGCTCCAACGCTGTCTGGTCTGAACGCAGCAAGGAAGAATAAAATGTGAGAAAAGAAATAGTTCTGTTTGTTCATGTTATAAAACCAACACTTTGAACCACCAAAGAACTGTACTTCACTCTCCAGTTTCCTCCCCTCCTCTTTCCAGGAAGTGAAGGGCTCTCATTAGAGGTCTCTGACCCTCTGGACCTGAACCTTATTGGGTTTGTTCATTGTAAAGGAAGTGCTGCTGGTTCTCTCTTTCACATGTCTCTCCTCTCTTCTTCTCCTCTTTCTTGGCCCCTTTTCATCTTTTGTTCTCACCCAGTGACAATGACCTGACTTTTTATAATTATCTTTTTCTCTCTGTCTCCATCCCTCTCTTTCTTGCACTCTCCCTACCGCTTCTCTCTAGTTCCAGCCTCCTTATCTTTTTCTTCTCTTCTCTTTTGTTTTTCCTCTTACCACCCTCTCTCTCTCTCCAATACTTTCTCTTTTTTCTCTTTGAATTCCACCTTTTCTTTTTCTCTGTCTTCATATCTCTGTCTCTCTGTCCCTCTCTCAACTCTTCCTTTTTCTCCTCTTCCAACACCCCTCTTTTCCTCGCTTTCTTTCTTTTCTTTACTTTTGCTCTCTTCAGTATCACTGTCTCTCATACCCTGTTTTTCTGTCTATTCTCCCTTTAATCTTTCTCACTCTCCTCTCTCTTCTTCCTTAGCTTTTTCCCTTTTTCACTCATTGTTTCTACTTTCTCTGGTCTCTCTCTTTTACCACCCTCCTCTCTTTCTCCTCCTCTAAACTCTCTCCTTCATCTCTCTCCCCTTCTCTCTCTTTTCTCCCTTAACTTTGTCCATTTCCCCTCTGTCTAGTCTCTTTCTCCCTCTCTCATCCCCCATGCCAATCACCCTCTCTCTCCATTTTTTCTTTTTTCCCTGTCTTTTCTTCCCCTTAATGTTTTGTCTCTTATCTCTCTCCTTCTTCCCCCTTTTTTTCTCTTTTCCACCCTTCTACTCTCTCTCTCTCTCTCTGTCCCCCTCTCTCTCTCTTTTTCTCTTCTCTCGTTCCTTTTTCTCTCTCCCAGCCCGAGGCCAATGTGCCTGCCCTACTTCAGTCCACGAGGTGTTCTCTGGTGAAAAAGACCCAGAAATCCCCAAAGATTCCCCAGTTTAGAAAAGAAAAATACCTCGTTTTCATAGAACAGCCCCGGATCGACCTCCTGTTAAGAGTCAAATGAACACACTCTTCCAATTAAAAAGTGAAACATCATTTTAATAAACTGATGGGTTGATCTTTTGACTGTGGCTTAGACAAAAAGTTCCGGTTTACCTAATACCTGTGGACCGTTCCTTCTCTTTCCTTTCACTTCTTATAGATAACTTGCAGAGATGCGATAAAATTAAGCAATATTTAAAATGCCAAGCTGACTGTTTTTATATATAAAAAACTGATTCATTTTGTAGAGTTAACCTAAATATAGGTTAGCGTTAGCTTCAAGACACAAACGCTACATTTGCACGTATTGAAGGTCTTGACGTGGACAGAATGATTATCTGATTGTAGCTTGTTCGCTTTGCGTCAATTAAATATTAAAGTGTTTTTAGCCGTTTCAGCTAACTCTCAATGGGGAATGAATGGGACGGGAAAGGACTATTTACTGGTATTTTCACACCAGAACTAGCCGAAGTTGAACGGGAAATTGCAGGAAAACATCCAACCTCCACACAGAAAAGCAACAGAGTTTTTGCACTTTGTTCTTGACCTATTTACATGCTTGGAAGTGCTTGTTATGATAAAAAAAACAACAACAACACTTCAATGGTCAGACTAGCTATCATGTCCTTTCACCTGCGCTCATCCACGGCTTCATTCACAAGTGTTGACTTTTTGAACTTTTGTTTTCACAAAGTGATAAACTCTTGTAGTTAAATGACAACAGCCTTATAGCTCCAGTTTGGTCAATGAGCGGCTGTTCTTTCTGCATAATGGGTGCGTGCCCGTGTTAATAAGCAAAAAATCCCTCTATAGTGCAGACATTACATCTGCATGGAGTAGCGTCGTTCTGATTTGGGACCTGACTGAGTGAGGCGAGATCTAACCAGGCGCTCTTACTGCAGGACCTGCAGAAAACCCCATGGCTGTGAGTCAGTTTAATAGAAGGTATTATTATGACGTCATTTACCAAGGCACAATACAGTCCTCAGCCCCCCCACCCCTCTCTACACACTTCTCGCGCCTATGGATTCTTATGTTGATTGATGCCATTGTAATTTAACAATGCAATAGGGCGTTTTTCTTTTTCTTTACAGTTCTTTCTACATTTTGTCCTTCAAATGAAGGTGGTGTGTTTTGTTGGTTATTTTCTGCCTAGGGCAACCAGAAGGCTGATATTACAGTAGTTGAAGTGGCGTTCACGGTTTTCCGAATATAACGGTTTACCTGGAATGCATCAACAACAAACAATCAATCTAGCATAAAATGTGTGTTGAAGAACATTTTAAAGAACTGCAATTACATGGAGATCAGGGCTAACCACTATGCAAATATTCACTTATAACATTAGCACAACAAAGAACTCAACATTACACACACAAGACCCTCATTTCTCTCCTGTGACATACAAAACACCTGTCCTCCTCTCTGCTCTCCGTCCATTCTTCTCCACACAAAACTAATACGTGGAGAGAGTCAGATTTACATACGCTCGTGTTTACGGATATTGTGATAATAACAAGCTTCTGATCTCCGGTGTCAGCGAAAGAGCGAAAAAAACACCCAACCGTTCAAACAGATCTGCCCGTCCAAAACATTAGCTTCTCTCGTAATTGCCCCGCGGAGGTCATCCGGGCCGCTGCGTTTCCCCTCTCGTGCCCTCGACAAACAGAAATGATTGTTAATGTGAGACCGAGTCCGCCTGGCGCCATTCCAGTCCAAGGGTCGAGTTTGTGGATTTCTCTAATAGTGGGCTTTAATATCACTGGTGTCCGTGTTGAGAAGGGCAGCCATATCTTTTCTAATGTGTTTATTGTGCACTCAAAAGGTGAAAGGATGGATAAAAGGAGAAAGATGGCATTCAGATAAAAGTTAGAAGAAGAATCACAGATTTATAAGCTGCTTTCTCGCCTGATCATATGAGGTACTTTTGGCTCTTAACCAGTGTCCAAGCTTCTTCTTGAGCATTGCAAACTGAATGTAGATAACACAACACAGTAATGCACAAACTCATCTACAAGCATTGCAATTAAAAACAAAACTTTGTTATTGCAAAATTTGGAACTACGCTTAAAGTTGTGGTACCTCATGATCCATATTAAAGAGACAAAAACACAACATACAATAAAATCAAAATAATAAAGATTTATGATTCCAATCTTGTGGCTCGTCTTATGTCTCTTCCCATCTATAGTTTTTAATGTTGGAAAGTGGCTATATAACAATTTTAAACTCAGATTTATTGTGGGCGGGGTTAGGTGGTAGGTGAAAACAGACATTTTCCGATGATTCGATCAGCAGCTGCAGAACAATACTGTTCCTCCTGTTCAACATGGCAGAACCACCCTTGTAACATCGACTCGGCGACAGATCTCCTGAGTAACCGTGGCTCTTTTTATATTTGGGATAATCTAATGTACCTTAATTCAAACAAACAAAAAAGAAAGAAAAACATAAAAGTCTATAAGATAAGGGTATTTACACTGTTGAGCTGCAGGTGAAGCTGTAAGTTGCTTGTTCAGTTTAAGACCAAAGACACTGCTTTATGTTGCAGTTTAAAATAGTATGTAAGAAAGGAAAGAAGAAAAAAAAAGTGGATACATTTCTCTACTTCGTGTGACCACCTGTCCCTCTTTTGGACGTCCTTCAGAGAACACCGAACGTTGAATAAAAATGTGAGTGAGATTTACACACAAAACACGATCAAACAAATATTGCCCGTGGCTTTTTGGAGGTTCTGGCTTATTTGGGGATTTTGAAACTACTTATTACAGCAAAAACAAAACTATCCATAAACAAGCGACTGAATAAATCCTTGACCCATCTCTGCATGCACCCAGCAGCCTGCCTTTTGTACTTCTCTGTAAGCATATCCAGAGGCAAAACTCCACTTTCACCATCAAACAATAGAGCTATCCTTCTCATGTAGATGAAATACTTCTCTGTTACGATTCTGCCCACGGCGCTGCACACATACAGTACATGCCATTGATCTGTGAGGGCATATTTTATTAATAGACCAAAGCCAAGGCCCAAACCTCCACTGTTAGAATAGAGATATGGTCTTGTGCGGTGTCAATAAGTCGAACACGAAATCTCTGGAGAATAGAAATGATCTATGGAGACAAATGCACAACATATTTGAATACCAACATATTTACAACCAGATGTGGAGCCTTGTAACTCAGAAATAAACTGGTTGTATTTGATTTTTGGTGCTGCGTTTTGAACGATTGAATTGTAAAGTTGGGTGTCGACCGCACATGGCCATCTAAGATCAAAGATTTATGATCAGGGGTAAATCTTCTAGTTTGTTGCATCAGCCGCTTACATTTCACTTCATGGAAACTGTCCGACATTGCACCATTGAGGTTCATTTACTCCACGATAGGTGGGTACTTTTTTGTTTTGCCAATCAAGCCTTGTCAGATACAGCTCTCTCTTTGGCTGTGCTTGGGTGGCCTGCTACTGTTTCACTTTGTTGCTTGTAAAAAGACATTTTTAAACCATTATTACACCCAAAAATTATTACATGTCTATATAACCATGTGTCGAAGGATTTAGGAGAGAACGTTTTCAGATTTAAAACCCAAATTGTTGTGTGTAAAAACAGCTACTCTACCTTAATGTAAAAAGATTTAGAACCAAATGATGGTCTGTGCGCTCTGCTTCCTGATCCAACAAGCTTCTCGTATCCATAGATACTATAAAGGGTCTTTCACACCAAGCTGAGGGTTGCCCATCTGAACCGGTCTGGCAACTTTTGCTGACAGACGACTCGTGTGTTTGGTGTGAATGAGGTTGTCGGGGTTCAGAGGAGCGCGGAGAAGGTTGTGGAGGCAAGAGTTTGAGACTTGATTGTAAAGTCTGCCTCGCCAGTGGTTGAAAGTTGCCGTATATGCAGCTGTTTTATTGGCCCGTGGCCTCTAGCAAAACAGTGAATCAGTGCGCAGAAAAAATTGCCTGTAAAACTGAAAATTTTGCTTATGGAAAAACAATTAGCCGAACATGGACTGTTGTTAAGTATGGAGATGAATGACTAGATGAGCTAATCAGTGAGGTAAGATTAGAAACATCTGTTCCCGTCAAAGTTGCGTCATTTTCATCAAGCATTACTTCAAGTGCATGTTCGACAAGTGGTGGCCATTTGGATCATGTTAGAGTGAATATTCTTTTACATCGGTGTCTTCCATAGAGACTAGAACAGGCGTCACCTCGCTCAACCTACCAACAGCGACTGGGGAGTTGTGTTGGTGTGAAAGACCCTTTGTATCCCTTTGATTTTGGCGATGTTTTTTAGATGGTAAAAAGCTGCTGATGTTATTGACTTAATGTGGCTGTTAAAGTTCAAGTCTGAGTTCATTATTATTGGATGCAGTGACATAGTGAATCCACCGGTCCATATTCACCTGCTGCCAGTGACACATAGATCTGAATGTTGTCTGCATAATTGTGATAGCTAACATTATTATTGCGTATTAACTGACCTATGGCAACATAAAGATTGAACAGAAGAGGTCCAAGATTGACCCCTGGGGAACACCACAATCAAGGCCATGTGCTCAGACACGCAATTTCCAATTTCAGCAAAAATGTCCCTGCTTACCATGAAAGAAACAAACCCAAATGATGACACTTTTCTACATTAAATGAATCAGACTAGCATATTATGATTGCAGCTATTCTTTTTTGTTTGATTCTTTCACATTATCACCATTTGCACTATTACTGCTGTGTCGCCACAACCCAATCACTCTCGCTCACATTTTAAAAGATGTATTGTGAATGTATATAAGTCATATCTTTGTGAGAAAAAGCTCTTTCTCTGGCTGCATATGAATGAATCTTCACATATGCATCAAACGTAGCACACTTGATCCCGTGGCCTCGCTCTCCTGTCTGTCTCTACCTTATCTCCAGTCTGCGAGAGAAAGACTGAGCCGGATTAAACTTTTGCACATGAATATCTGAAAATCTCCCATCGCTCTCTGCCTTTTCTTTACGCTGTGTTTCAATCCTTCACAAGGGACCCGTCGCGTCGACTCAGCGCCTCGGCAAACACAAGGTAATTCTCCACCTGCCGGGATTAACTGTATGTGAATTTAGATTGTGTCTGATACTGTCATTCATCTTGTAAAAGCTATTATTTTAGGGAATGGCTTTGGAAATGAGGAAATATCAGATAAATGTGTGTGTTTGTGGAGCTTACAGGAGATCTATTGTGTTTTTCGACGTATTTAGGAAGACAAATGACAGATCAGTAATTTAAGATTTTTTTGTTCACTGTAAAACACAATAATTATGTAAAATGGCTTGGAAATAGAAACAAATTCACTGACTTCTTGCTCAAAACTGCAGAACTGATAAGCCCCGCCTCTTCAGTGTAAAATTTATCTTTAGCAGTAGCCTGTAAATTACAATTTTTGGGGTGTTAGAAAGTGTCTAAATGACAATTGTTTTACCAATGGGGATTGATGGCAGGTGAAAACAGATTTTCTGAGCACTGGAGCGTAAACTACCCTTACCGACCTACCTTGTGGTGCATTAATCTTGTTTAGCAAGTCTTCTTAGCCTAAAACAAACAAACAATTCAATTTGCCAATCTCTGACGTCGAATGTGGATGATCTAATTGCTTTATGTCTGTATGTTAATAGTGTATAAGCGCGTTTCTGCCCCTTTTTTGCGTGTTTATTTTCATAGCATCCCACCCCTGCCATACACTGAGTGTGAGTTCAGTGCAGGTCGGTATCCGTGCGGGTCCCGCAACACTTGGAAAAAGCCTAAGTCAATGTGCCCTTGTACTCAGACCTCGCGCAGTACAGACGCACATCTGGGACTCGCACAGGAGTCCAGAAGGAATCCGTAGAGAGAAGGGATGGAAAGTTTGAAAACTTTGAAAATCTTTTGAAGTATGCAGCGATCAAATTGAAAGCCAGAATCAATCAATTTTGCTCAAGCAATAAATACACATTTGACTTATTGACTTATGCACACACTACACACTATTGTTGTATTAGACAAGTAATACAATAAAAGCATTGATATCTGAAGAAACAAAGTGTGAACTTGTGCCAGACCTGACTGAATGTGCATTATTATGTTCTATTAACAACTGTTGGTGGACCTTTAAATATGGACACTAAATGACTGTTTACTGTTCAAATGTTCTGAGAACTAACAACAGTGGCTTTGTTTTAAATGTTAATATAGATAAACAAAACTAAACTAAACAAAAAAAAAAAAAAACAAAAAAAAAAAATCAAACAAAATTGTGGCAAAAAATCATAGCTGCAAAATCAAAATCTGAATCGAATTGTGACTTAAGTGAATCGTCCCATCCAGTCTATTTTTCCAGAAACACTTTGGGTCTTTCTGAATAAGTCAAAAAACAGAGTAGGGTCTGTCTGCAGACTGCAAGATTGAGGTGTGTTGTTGTTGCGTGTCGTGAGCAGTCTTTGCACTAGGTGGCGATATTCACATCAACGAGAGCTAAGGTATAAAGTTATTACCTGTCTTTTAAATGAGAGCGAAATGAGAAGAGTCTGGCTAGCTCCACTTTAATTTTACATAAAACAGAGACGATGCAAATTTTAAACCTCGATGAATAGCTATACGAACTCTATGAAGTTTAATAATTTAGGCTATTATTGTACTTTGGGCATTTTCACCAATTATGTTAGTATTATTTAATAATAATGGCAGAATTATTAAAATTTGACTTTTTTTGTTGTTTTAGTTGTTTCACATACAGTACTTGAAAAAACATATTTGGCATAATTAAAAAATACAGCTACAGCAACCTCTTTCTATAGAAACAAATATGAGCCTCTCCAGTCAAATAACTGTCTATATTGTGACCATACAAGCTCACTCAGGTATTTATTTAGAACAACATATATCTTTATTCAAGTCTATTAGCTACAAGTTACACAGTGCCCCTTTAAGTCATCTGAATTGTGAAAGTATATATTTTTTACTTCTTAGAATGTTATTTGGCCTCATCAATTTTTATTTTATTTTTTTTACACAAAAATGGTTGATGTAGCTGTATTTTTCCACATTAGGGCATTTATGTATTGAGATTCATTCAGAATTCCCAAAATCTGGTTTTAATTGACTTTTCACCTCTAGAGAGTCACACAGTGCACTTTATAACTGTAAGATCTAAATCATGTGAAATGGAGCCGCCCATTGAGAAGCCAAAGAAAAGCTCCAAAACAGACTGACTCCAGCCCAGTGTCACAGATCCCCCGTTTGTGGTCAGACAGTTTTTACATAATTTGTTCTGCTGGAGAGTTGGAGGTGTCTTATTTTCACTCGATACATTTTTAATCTCGTGGTTCTCAAATGGAAAGTGAGGGGAACTGCTCTGTACCACACTTAAATTATGCATCAGCGCCAAAAGACCAGGATCTAATGGAAGCATAAAGTCGAACTGTTTGGGCTTTTTTCATTGACAAATTATGTATTAAACTTGTCTTTTGTCAAGAACTACAAAAAGCATTTTCTTTCTTTAACGGCTAAGTTTAGGTCTGAAGTTACAAAAATGTGTGAGTTTAGATCTGGGGCTTGAAGTTCAAAATTAGGATTAGAATTGTGTTAATATTTATAAATAATAACACATTTTTAAATTCACCATAGTAATTGACATTTCTGGGAGATAAAATGATGGCGTTATTTTTTGACACAAGCTCAATGGAGAACATACTGTTCAGAGTCTGCTATATCAACTTGGTTCCGGGCCGGCTAACACACTGCTTTATCTTTGTTCACTGATACCTGAGCTGGAGTAAGAGGAAATTGACAAATTGATTGTGATCTGTTATTAGCTGCTTGTTGCCATGGAGAAACAGAACATCAATAAATATTTTCATCACAAAAAAATACTAAAACTGAGTTGATTTAGAAACACATCTGCTCCTCGCCTGTGGGGGTCGCTGTCAGACAGAATCACACAGAAGAAGTCAAAGAAGACGTCGATCACCTCCATTTGTATCTTGTGCCTAGTCTGCCGGAAATCAACCACAACAACAACAACAACCATTTGTAGTGATGGCAAAATGAAGCCCCATAAACGAGTGAAGCCCTGCAGGTAAATACTTCTCACACACAGTAGGGGCTTCAAGATGATTTATTTGCTCAACTACGCCATCATGTGGACAGAAAAATGTATAATATGCTGGGTGCTTACAATAAAATGGTCAGGTCTAAAACTAAATAAAGCTCATGGGTAACATTCATTTTGCATCATTGGAGTGTTGTAACATAAATTGTCGAATGCCAAATAAAGCGCAATAAAGGGACCGTTATACACAAAAAGTGACGGGGAATCCATAGCGTTTCTCTGCCGCTTTTATTTCAAACTGCACTCAAACCTGGCGTATCATTTCCTGAATAAGTCACGTGGTACACCCACTTCGGAGGGATTCAAACGTCCTCCAAACACGCACTTCTGCGGTTCAACAATCACCCATCTAGATTACTCTGCACACGCTTCAGGGATTCGACCCGAGAGGCACATCACTAACCATTTGTATCTGCCTGATCTGTGTCACATCCAGACAAACAAGTAGCACAGTACTTCTGCACAGTGTTGGACTTAATTTTGCTTTTATGAGTCTTTCCCATAGCCTGGCTCACGTCGAAGGACCCTGTGTGTGACATACGAAGCATCAACAATGTACAAACATTTTGAAGAAAGAAAGGGGTGTTGGTAAAGTCCTAGAATCCGAGTGAAACATTACAAAAATCTAATCTGCTCGAGTTAAACTAGCTCTAAAGATATGTCATCTACTCATTTAGTTGTACAACTAAATACTGGATAAATCTGTGCTGTGTTTCCGGCATTTAAGCTTTATAACTATTAATTTTGTAAATAATCGGTGACAAGGGTGATGTATGTTCGTGTTATCATAATCAGTTATTTTCTGAATTAGCCTGTATCCTTCTCCTGCTATTTTCATATATTTTTGCGTGTTATTTATCTCTTTATTAATCTCACACAAGTTTGTTTTGATTCTGAGGCTCACGTGCGTCTCAGGTCACTGTTCATTTCCTGGTTTTGTTTCGCTCTCAGTTCAGAGCATGCTTCAATCGAGCTGAGACCGACCTCTCCAACGGAACCAGATTTTGATCCTTGTAGACAGAAAGACTGAGGTCTACGTCCCGATTAAAACTGTATCCTGTTGAGACGAAATAAAGACTGTCTGAGAGCTTAGTGTTCTCCAAACTGTATCCAGGGTCTTTGATTTTGCCCAGTGCTGTGAATGATCAGACGTATGTATCTGGCGTCTGTCTCCCATTGAGCTCAGCATCTCCTATAGCACAGGCTGGCTCTGCTTGATCTCGTCCTATCTCACAAACTAAGCAAGTAAGAGTCTGGTTAGTTGCAAATATTTGTTTAAGCAAAAGCACCATCTCATATCAGTGGAGCAACAATGTCAATTCTAAAAAAAAAGAGAAAAAATCAATGTAACGACTGGACAAAATTGCGGAACTCAAAACTGTAATGACCATTGTGAAGCTTTTGATGTCTGACACAAAGCACTTTGAGAGAAAAGTGTTCGACAATAGACCTGTGACAGCAAAACAACAAAACCACAGGAGGTACAGGGGCCAACACGGGACAATTTTCAAGTGTGTGACGCTCAGCAGGGGAGAGAGCAGACAGAATGATGCTGCAAGAGACAGATTTGTGTGGCTGTGACATGGATAGAGTTCTAAATAAAGATGCACAGAATAAATCATGCACATACATTTTTATGCTGCTGACATGCACCAAGCGAGTCTGGATGATTAACAGACTTGGGTTAGATTGGCGCCACATGTACCTCTGCTCAATTTCATTTCACTCCAGCGCCAGAAAAAACAAGAAGTACAATTAGCCAATCAGCAATCAGAGATGAAGTGGTGTGTTGACAAGAACCAGCCCAAGTTGAGTTGTTATCCTTGTAAGCTCTATTTTTAGTTTCCTTCTACTTAAAAGAAAAAAAAAAGAGGTCCATAGACATGGGACATAAGGCTTGTTAATGGGGGATAATTTGTCAAGGGCCTTTGTGGGACCCTTTCCTGAAGAGGGGGGGTGTTACGGCCCCACTTGCTGTTGCCTGCTCTGCCGCTCTCCTCTCTGCCCAGGTGCCTGATCCGCCTGTCTGTGGCTCCGCCCTCTCGACCAGGATATATCTGATTGCTTCACCTGCGCCAGTGCCTCTCCTAGCTCCTCGCCTTCACTTCTCCCCGCTCGCCCCAGCGGCCAGATCTCGGGCCACGCCGGCCGCCACTCCATTTTCTTTTTGTTTTATTTTAGCGCATCCAACACGCACACACACACCAAACGTTTTCATACTGACTTTCATTCGCACCAACGTGCACTCACGCACCGCACTACACTTCCACATATACTGACAACTTTACAGATTATTGTTTCAATAAATGCCCCCACGGGCTTTAAAAACTTATCGGTCTCCTGTCTCCCCCCTTTCTTAATGTTGCGCCCTAGAGCCAGGCGTAGCACTTATGTAAACTTTGAATCTGTGCGCTGGAAAATCGTGCAGGAAACCGAAAATTACGGAAAAATAGTATTTAGCCGAGCATAGATTGTTATTTGCACAGTTCAAACAGGACATAAGTACGGAGAAGTATGGCTAACTATTTGGACCGAGGAAAACAAAGACAGAGGAGTTTTAGCAACTTGCAGTTCGAAGTCTGGACTGTGGCTGGAGTGTTTGACAACTACTCCTGCACAATTTAGGCTTAGTTATTTTCTTTGGGCATCACATCACGTGCATGCTCACTTTGCATTTGTTCAGCGACTTTTGTCTGTTTAGATCGAGTTGTGATGAATGTTCTTTCACATTGTTGTGCCTCAAAAAGACGCTGCATCGCTCCTACCGACAGCGACTGGGGTTTGTGTTGGTGTAAAAGACCCTTTTGAAGGCCTTTATCTGCTGATCATTTTTTGTATTCACTCAAATCACCAAGTTTACCTGAACTTTGCTGTTCTGGTAAAACGTTCTTCCAATGAAAAGAATCCGGAGCACTGGACTGCACAGTGTGTCATGTGAGAACCTCTTGTACTTTTCAAGAAATGAAAATCCTACAATGACTGCACCGGAGCTCAGGTTTAAATCTCCAAATAGCCATTATGGTTAACAATTTAACAATAAAAAATGTTTGCAACCCTACTCCAGTTTTAGCCTTTTGGGTTTCTAATCTTGACTGCATTGTGTTTCTTTAAAATGCAGTTTGTTTTGAATTGCTTTAGCCTAATTTTGTAAAACATGTAAAATTCAACTATCCATCTGCATTAGGAAGTTTTTATATTGACTAATGACTTCAAACTTACTTTTGTTGAGGGGCATTTAAGTCTAAGTGCTGCCACTTTCCTTAATAGTCCAGCACTAAGCACTTTTAACTGGGAACTTTGTCAACTAATTCAGCTTTAAATGCATTAGAAATGATCTGCTTGTTTACTGCGGCGGCCCTGGAGACGTCGTCATAAACAGCTCTCCCAAAGCTTTAATAGCACTTTAAAGACATATATCTGCAGTAAAACTAACTGTGGTCCTCCACATAAAGTATTTACTGCTTATTTTATCAAGTCTCCCTAGTGTTTGTGATGATTTATGCTCAATAAGTGAGGAGTATCTTTCTGTACGTGCTTTTGCTTCTATTATTTTGGAAATAAAGGGAATCATTGCCATTTTAGACCTGTTGTTTTTATTGCACACTGTATTTATTAAGCCACACTTAAAAAACTTACTGCATAAAAAACTTACTGTATCTCATTACTGCCCAAAAACTAGCCTGGTCTTTGTTGAAGTAATGGGTTGAGCTTCTTTAACACCAACCAAAGGGTGTGAGCAACAACAGGCGGCTCACGTGTGTTTGGTGTGAATGGGGCTGTCAGGGGTCAGAGGACCACAGAGGAGGTCCTACGGTCTGTTTTTAAACACTTGCACACAGAATCTGTATTGCCAATTGCTGCATAAAGGCAAACCAACGGATTAGCGCACTAAAAAAAAGGTGTGGAAAACCAAAAATAACGCTTATGGGAAAAACTTAGATGGTTATTTTCATGGTTTCAAACAGGATGTAAGTACAGAGGAGAATTGGACAATTGGACAGAGAAAAATGAAGACGCAGAAGAGTCGGAGCAACTGCAGTACGAAGGCTGGACTGAGGCGGGAAATAGAAGTTGAGCTCAATTTGCCACTTAACTCTCCTTTCTTGTCGCGACGTAACGCAAGTTTTTGTAGACCAGGACATACCTTTAGCAACTTTTGTTCTCTGACAACTATTTGCGAAAACTTCTGTTTTGTCATTTTCATCAAGCATCAAGTGTTTTTGTGTGAATGTTCTTTCACACTGGTGCGCCCCAACAAGACTTAAACTGACACTCCGCCCACAGATGGCCATGTTGGTGTGAAAGACCCTTTAAAGTACTCAATAGTGTAGACTGGTTGTGGTCTTGGATCCTGACGTGTGAAGTTTACAGCTCTGAGGCACTACGTCTAGTTGCTTTCTTGCACATCAAGATTCTTGTTTTTTTTAATAACTTTGCAGACACATGTATGAAACTTTGCTTTGACATACATAAGCACATGAGCTCATGATGTGAATATTTTCTATTAGTTAAAATGAGAATATTGAAACACCGTAACAAGCTTAGAACCTGCGCAGCTTTGTACCTCGCACCAAGCTGAGCCAAATGACTAAAGTTGTCACACAGCAGCGATGTCAGAGGGAGAAGTTTATATAGTATATCCCACCTGGACCGCAGTGAAAATGCACTGACAGTGTCAGACCATTGCGGCAGCACAGTTGCGTTTTTGTAACTGCAAAATGAGCGAGTTTGGACAAAAATGCACAAAAAGGCCCGAAACAGTATATAATTGAATTTTGACCTCAAACACACAGTCTGACAATGAAAAAAAGTAGATTCTTTTTAAGGTAGGTGAGAGTCTAAAAGTCATTATTGGGCCAGATTTATCAAGCATTTGCTCATGTGCAAAACAGGTTAGGGGAGCAAACCTTTGGCAGAAATGACATTTTTCTTGCCTGGGATCCAGAATGACATTTCTCTGTATTTTTACACAGAGAAAATGTCAGTCTGGTCACCCTCCCCTCCTAGGGCGTTTCCTTCGAAATCCAGATCGTACTGTGCAATGAAAATCGTTTATTTCAGTCACGTGGTTTTTGCTAACAACGTCCCTGCTGTGCGCAGCGCGCATGGATCTAGCAGCGCGGCGGAAGATAAACAACATGGCGCACCGGAAAACCAAGAGTTTGTTCCATTCACCTGTAAATGCCGTTTTAAATTACCAAAAGACATCGCGTCAATAGTCGTGTTCAAGATGGTCAAGGCAGTGCAGTCGGCTCGAGCCGGTAAGGGGACCGCCCTTACCGGCAGATGACAGCGCGAGAGAAATCCCAACAGCTTACGGCACTAGAAGCCTTTATGCTCTTCTCTGATTGGTTCCCTCCGCTGTCTGTTAGGTGAGCTTTGTTCCGCCCTAGAAATCCAGTTGACTCGAGGGGTGACCAGACTCATCCGCTGGTGCAGCGGTGAGGCTGGATTATCCAGGCAAACATTTTTCTCTCACACACCTCTAAAGATGCAGAATTTAAGGTGGTTCATATCAGTGTTGTTTAGTTTGTTGTATGTGCATCTTCCGGAATTCTATTTTGTGTAAAATGCTCATAAATACAATGATTTATTATTTTTTTTTATTTTTGCACCCACAATTTCGGCTTGATCAATCAGGCCCATTGTGTTTTAACTGAATTTCAGGTCTTTGTTACATTAACCAGCTTGATAAAAACAGTAATCTGTACGAAATCTGCCACGTGACAGTAAAATAAAAGTAGACATTTACAAAGATGGTTTTGATTCAGTGTCACTTTTGCTTTCTCCAGTAATTTAGATTTGTGATGTCATAGGTAGATCTCTGAGACACTTTTTAAGTTTTTAAGCATGTCAGAAGGCAGAAATGCTTTGATTATACAGTAGCTCCAACTCAATTACTGTCGTGTGCTTTACTACACTTTTTTATTGGTTCGATTGCATGGGATTTCAATAAATAATCATCATATCTTATCACATTTAGATTCTTCAACAGGATCTAAGACAGATACACACTCCAAACAGTAATTAGAAATGTGTAACTCTTATGATGATGGATCTTCTCCCTGTGTCCTCGTTCTCTAAGCCCTGACCCTAACCCCTCTCGCCCCCTGGTGGTCTGATCCTGAACCTGACCCCACAGGACCGCACTGCCTCTGTCCCAGCTGCATGTCACTGTCAGCCAATTAAAACAGGGCTGAAGGCAGCAACAGAGAGAGAGAGGGAGAGAAACACAGACAGAGAGAGAGAGAAAAAGAGGGAGAGAAACAGAGAGAGGGGAAGAGTGAGACAGCAAGAGGGAGAAGAGAAGATGTAGAAAGGAAGAGACAGGGAGGGAGAGAAAGGGGCAAGAGAGATAGGAGAGAGAAGAGGAAGTGAGAAAGGGAAAGGAGAGAAAAGAGAGGGGAGAAAGAAGGGGGGTGGAGTGATAGAGAGAGGGAGAGAGAGAAAGACGAGAGACAGAGGGAAAGAGAGTGTGGAGGAGAGAGAGAGAGAGAGGAGAGAAAGAGGAGAGGGGAAGAGAGAGCAGAAGAGAAAAAGAGGGAGAGAAGGGGAGAGACAGGGCAAGAGTGAAAGAGGGAGAGAAGAAAGAGAAGAGAAAGAGAGACAGAGAGGCAAAGAGTGGGCAAGAGAGAAGGAGAGAGAGGAGGAGAGAAAGTGAGAGAGGGAGAGAAGAGAAAGGGGGCAAGGAAGGGAGAGAGAGAGAAACAGAGCGAGTGACACAGAGAGAGAAATGGGGAGTTACATGTTTGCTAGGTATATAGCAGGAAGTAAAGTTTTATTTCTAAAAAAAGTTAAAGTGGAATGAAATATGTCGAAAATATTTAGTTAAATCTTAATTATATTTATTTTTTTAGTCATGTGAATAGCTCAAGCTGTCATAGACACTTTCAGCTTTCAACAATTTCCTTTCCAATTGAAATAGACGAATGAGTAACCGGCTGAACCATCACACAGACTCTGAAACGCAGGAGAATAAAAGGTGCTGTACTTTCAAAAGAGAGGCTTTGTGTTTCGTCGCGAGTGCATCTGATCCCTCTGCAGCGTCGTGTGATAATAACGTCTATAATCCAAACGACATCATCTGATTATGAGAAAATGTCAGCGCGTCTCTGAAAATGTGCTTCTCTGGCTGTTTTTTTCTGCTAATCTGCGGCGGCAAACATTGGGCGGTATGAAAGAAACATGAATGGAGGCTTTGGAGAGAACATTATGATTGGGCGAGATTGTTGAGCCGCCCGCTGAGCTGAAAATGTCAGGAACGCGGCACCTGAGAATCACGCATAAATTCAGGGCACAAGTGGAGCGTTTTGTCAATCACGACCAAAACGGTGACAGCGATCAAGTCTGACCTCGCAGTGGGAGCTCCAGAGGTAATGGACAGTCTGCGCCAGATACAGAAATGAGCATTACATATATATTTTTAGAACGAGCTGCCTGAGGAGATATAGTTTAATGTGGTATTATTTTGCAACAAGGTCTCAAACTTGTGAGGTAATTTTATGTGGCCTTCAGGATGACTTCTGATTAGTATTGATAGTGGCTCGTTGATAAACTATTTAATATGTTTACTACAAAAACTTATAAAATCCACATAAATACAACAAATTTCATACTCTCCTGACCTCTCATCATTGACCTTGTTCGCATTACAGTAGACAGGGACTTTTTTTATTTAACCATGCAGTCGCTACTTTTTGTTCGTTTTGGGGTGCATTAGAGCTCTGGCTTCCCAATAAGGAGGTCATGGGTTCGACTCCCGGGTCAGACCATATCAACATCTACGATCTCTCTGGGTGGAGTTTGCATGTTCTCCCTGTGTCACTGTGGGTTTTCTCCGGTTTCCTCCCACCTCCAAAAACATGCATGTTTAGGTGGGCATCACTGTAAATGTCTGTCTAACTTTGCGACGAGTTAGCCACTGTCCAGGGTGTTCCCCGTCTAAGGCCCAAAGTTACTGGGATAGGCTCCAGTCACCCATGAGCATTTTCAATCTGAATTCAGATTCAAATTACTTTCGATTGACAGTCGAAACGTCGTGATCTTCGGAAACACTGTCCAGATGACAACTTTGAAGAATTTTCACAAACTAAACACAACATGATCATACTCTAAGTTAATATTTGACACAAGATTAATGGAAGAGAAATATGCAGTCTGTTATCACAGGCCAATATACTGCTACACTCCTTCTTGTTGATAGGACAACCATACTTACTGCTTTTGGGGAATCGTCTGTCCCATGACACCTGACCTCGTAGCTGGAGAGAGATGAAATTAAATGGAG
The DNA here is from genome assembly GCA_038363315.1 of Mugilogobius chulae. Classification (NCBI taxonomy): domain Eukaryota; kingdom Metazoa; phylum Chordata; class Actinopteri; order Gobiiformes; family Gobiidae; genus Mugilogobius; species Mugilogobius chulae. Next base: position 3,868,557 of record CM076410.1, read on the forward strand.
GCACAAGGTGGCGCCACTCTGGCTGGACAAATGTTCACATATATTTTATATTATAATATTACTCTTTTTTACTAGTCAGGCCTATAGAGGGATTATTTGTTTTTCAAGCGGGAGATGTGTGCGACAAAAAAAAGAGTGTGATTGCGCACAAGACCTTTTTTTTTTTTTTTTTTTTTTTTTTGTCACAACCAGACAGACCTGTCCAAACAGCTGCACAGAAAGCTATACAGTGTGAGTGAAGTCTTGCCTAAGGATACCACGACAAGTTTTCTTTGTGCCGTCCCACTGTGGCTCCTGAGATTCTAGAGTCTCCCATCAAAGCACTACCCAGACCTAACATCCTTAGCTTTTGAGATCTGATGGGCTCTGGCTTTGACAAGCTTGCTTACTGATCATTTCAGTCTCTGAAGAAAATGTAGATATACAACGAAATGTCCAAAATGTATGATGAGCACAATATCACATCTTTTTTTACTGAGATACTGTATGTTATGTAAAGTCAAAACTAAAATGGGTACTTTTAGGGGCTAGGGCTAGGGCTTAGAGTCGTGTAGATTTAAACTATTTTTGACTAGGGTCAGCTCTTTTTGACTGAGTTTGACAACAAAAAACAAGTGACTATCCTCCATACTTTGTAACCGATTTCTTATATTCAGACAACTTTTTAGTGAGTTGTATTTACCTTTTTGACATGTTTCGGCTGCTAGCTACAAGCTATCTTCAGAAGTGTCACCATTCTCCATGGTAGATGTTACTTCCTTCTGTCCTTGCCTTGTTTTACATTAAACATTTGCTAATGACTGACTCACAAGACTCTTTTGTCGGTGTTATAATACCTTATTGTATTCCACATTTAAGTGATTAAAGTTACCATATCAAATAAAATAATTTAGTATTTACAGGAATTGACATGACGGTCATACTAAAACCAATTAGTCTATATTCCTGGACACTTGTAGATCAGCGTATGAGTTGAGTTTCTCCAAGTAATGTCGACAATAAGAAAAGGTTGAGTCAGTGTGATAGCTCTGGGCCTCACATATTGCATCAGTGAGCCGAGCCGGTGAATGTGTTTGGATTCTGTCTGTCTGAGTCCCTTTGGGGAGCAGACACCGGCGCTACAGCCATCACCATCAACACTGCAGAAATCCCACCGGACAGTCTGCCTTCTCCGCCAATGCTAGCTTCACCCGCTCCGAGTCTAGCGCGCGGCACCTCAAAAACATGTCCACCTCTGTGTCACCCGCCGCGCAGTCTTTCCGCATCACGCTCACTCATTTCCAATTACCAGACAGCTAGCATGCGCCGAGCCGAGACAATAGCTCACCAAAAACCTGATTACCTGTTCCCATGGTGCAGCCGGGACAACAGATGAAGTCCAGAGTGAGAACAGAGGGGCGCCGCGGAGCCTGGGGACGTGGTTGTTTAAAAACTAGATGTAATTGATGAACTTCTGAGAGCAGTTAGTCAAAAACATCTGTGTTATCACTTTTAAAAGACTATGTTCTGTTTGAAGGGAATGAGTTTTACCTCAAGACGTCTGTGGGATTGAAATGACCCAGTAAATCACTTTTCATACAGTGACTTCAATTCAATGAGCAATTTTTCTAGCTTGTGTTTATTCTCTTTGGTTTAGGATGTTCATCTTGTCTTCAGTGTTAGAAGTAGCTTTTTCTTCTATTCAGACAACTTTTTTACTGAATTGTATTTATGGTTCGGCTGCTAGCTGCCAGCAATCTTCAGAAAAAACTTGTAAACCTTCCTAGAAAACTTCCAACAAAAAGGTTCACGAGGGCAAGTAAAGATAAAGCAGAAGAAGAAAAAATAAATCAGCAAGAAAAATAATCACATCATGAACTGGGATGGAGCACGGGCTATAGGAGCTGAAAACAAGTTCACATGCTGGATCAAAGGCCATATAAACCAGACACCATCAGTTGGGATGAACGAGCATTCCTCCTTTCACATGGAATTCTCTTCTCCAGAAAACACCAAGCTGCAGGAGGCGGGGTCAGTCCGAGTGACACCAGGTCGCATCGGTTGACCATGCCTCCAGGAAGTAACATCTAATCTTGCAGTTAGCGGCCGAAAAATGTCAAAAAGGTAAATACAACTTACTAAAAAGTTGTCTGAATAGTAGAAGTTACTGATACAAATAACCTGTACTGATCATATTACTTATGAAACAGGTGCAGCTTCTAACTTTGAATTATTTACGCTAACTCCTTTATCTGAGCTTTGCAGCATTTTGTCTAAACTTTTCCACAGCCTGCAGCTCCTCGGTTGCACTTTTCCAACACAATCTCATGTTAATAGCGCAACTTTTTTTTTCATGTCTATTGTAGAGGAATTATTTGTTTATCAACTCGAGGGATGCGCACACAACCGGAATGCAAAAAGAGCCGCAACCAATTGACACACGCTGTAGCAGCAACACTAGCCAGCGCTGAGAGTTCTCACTGTGCAGAAACAAAAGTTATGCTGCTAAATTATTGTTAATGACATTTGTCCTACGACTCAGACGTTATATTGAGTTGGGTGAAAAATGCAAAGAAACACAACGCCTCGAGCTTAGGGAGTCGAAAGGCCGTCATATCGGTTCCCAGTTCCCAGCATCATTTAATTTCTATGGTGGTTGTAAAGATGTGTATTATTTAACAAAATCCTTATCCTAATCCTAACCTACCCCAAATCGCATCCCTAAACTTACCCATTTTAGTAACTTGAAGCCTAAACTTACCTGCTAAACTTAAAGATAATGTCTCCTACTTAATGCTATAAAAATTGTGTAAGTATGTAAGTTTATGTCTGAAGTTACAAAAAATGGACAAGTTTAGATGTGTGCTTGAATGAAAGAAAGTATAGCTTAAGTACAGAAAAAACCAAAATATCGAGGCATTAAGTATGCATGTTTCAGTCAACTAGAAAGACAAATAATGTGGTCTCCTTTAAAATGAACCAAAAACCACAGATTTTCACTAAGTAATCCTTCTCCATGCTACTCTTGTCTTTATTAATATTGATGATGCTGATTCCCGGAGCTCAAGGATAACACGTTTTACCCTCTCCCATCGAGTCAATTACTCCCACCAAGCATGTCTAAACCCTCTCATTCACATAAACTAAACAAATATTTCACAAATCCAACGGTTACAATGCTGGTCACACGCTCCTGATAATGTTGTGCATGTTAATGACTTCATAAACAAGAGAGAGAGAGAGAGAGAGAGAGGAGAGAGAGAAGAGAGAGAGAGGAAAGAGAGAGAGAAAGAGAGAAAGAGAAGAGGAGAGAGAGAGGAAAGAGAAGAGGAGAGAGAGAGCAAGAGAAATAGAGAGAGGGAGAAAGAGAGAAGTGAAGGAAAGAGAGGGGGACACAGAGAGAAAGAGACAAGAGAGAGAGAGAGAAAGAGACAAGAGAGAGAGAGAGGAGAGAGAGAAGAGAAAGATTGAGAAGAGAAGGAGAGAGAAAAAGAGGAAGAAGGAGAGAGAGTAAGGGAAAGAGAGGGGAGATAGAGAGAAAGAGAGAGGACAGAGGAGAGAGAGAGAGCGAGGAGAGAAAGAGGGAGAGAGAGAGATTAGAGATTGAAAGGAGAGAGAGGAAAGAGAGAAGGGAGAGAAAGAGGAGAGAAGAGACGAGAGAGTGAGAGAAAGAGAGGGGGGACAGAGAGAGAAAGAGACAAGAGAGAGAAGAGAGAGGGAGAGAGAAAGAGAGGAAGAGGAGAGAGAGAGGAGAGAGAAAAGAAAGAGAGAAAGAGGAAGAAAGAGAGAAAGAGGGAGAGAGAGAATAAGGGAGACAGAGAGAAAGGAGAGGGAGGGAGAGACATAGGAAGAAGAATAGGGAAGAGGAGAAAAGAGAGAGAAAGATAAAAGAAAGTACAGCTTAAGAGAGAAGACAACAAGAAAGGAGGAGAAGAAAGAAAAGATTTGGAGAAGAGAGAAGATGAGAAGGGGTGAGGACAGGAGAGAGGAGGAAGGGAGAGAAGAACACGAGAGAATGGAGGAAGTGGAGGGGCAGGGGGAAGAGAAAAAGAGGTCTGTCTGTCTCAGGGCCAGTTGACCTGAGTGTAGCTCTGCTTTCATCTCCACCTGCAGCTGAGCCCAAAGCAAATATAGATGCGGGACTATTCAGGCTAAACAGGCCGACGTTTGTGTTGTGTAACAGGGCAAAGAGAAAGACCGGCTTTTGTTTCAACGTTCTGCTCATGTCTGAACGACCAGCACTCAAATGTAAGCTTTTTACTTTTGTTCAGGGTTAAATGTGAGTCTAAATGAAAACACAGTTACATCTCATTATGTCATCTCTAAAGTAATATAAACCAATAAACTGCATTTAAACACTATTAACTTTAGCTGCTTGCCATAAATATTATTGACCTGTAGAATGTTTTAATGTGTGACAATAAATTATTTTTTTGGATTAATTGCACACACTAATAAAAAGTATCATGTCAACCATCTGGTCTTCTCTGGACATTATTATATTCTCAACTGTCAATGAAACCTTTTTAGAAATTATTTCAAATGGACATAAGGCAGTCTCGTTACTTTAATTGACTTTTATACATGAATTTGGAATTGCGGTGCTTATGTTTTGGTATGGTATACATTTAATACTTCTAGTGCATGACAAAGTCACAAAAGAGATATTTTAGATTCTTTCTTCCTGATTTTGACTTGACTTGCAGCAATTGGAAACTGCAGCAGCGTGATGGTTGGTAATCTCACCTTACAACTGCACTGCACTAACTCTCACCAGTGCTCCTGACAGGTTGTCCCAGAGGTGTCTTATGTCCTCCTGGCTCAGCAGCTACCTTTCCCAATTCTCTAAACCTAACCAAATTAACTTAAACAAAGCCTAGCCTTAATTCTAATCCTAACCTTACTCAGATTTAATGTTATAAATTATCCATGCTAGTATAGATGAAAAAATATGTTTTATGGCATAACTTGGTTGAAAACAACAACAACACGACAAAGGACACTGACAACCGACCACAACCAACAACAACCAACAAACACCAACAACAACTAACAACAACAACAACCAACCAACAACAACAACAACCAACAAACACCAACAACCAACCAACCAACCAACCAACCAACAACTAACAACAACCAACCAACAACAACCAACCAACCAACCAACCAACCAACAACTAACAACAACCAACAACAACAACAACAACCAACACCAACAAACGACCAACCAACAAACACCACCACCAACAACAACAACCACCAACAACAACAACAACAACCAACCAACCAAACAACAACAACAACAACCAACAAACAACCAACCAACCAACCAACAACAACCACCACCACCACCACCACCAACAACAACAACAACCAACAACAATCAACAACAACAACAACAACCACCAACCAACCAACCAACTAACCAACAACCTAGACCCAGGTAGTATAAAAAGACATTTTCATGGCACCATGATGCGTGGTGTTTCCTTTGGTGAAACACTAGATATAATGTGTAAATCTGAGAAATGGATACTATCAGCACATTTCCCTACACAGGATGCAGATGGCATTTCATTCTGTGAACATGGAGATGACATGTTCGAGTAGAAAGTCGAGTAGTTAACGTCAACAGAATGCATGAACTTAACATATGGAACCACAGAAAAACATCCTTGGACTACACCTGAAACCTGGACTAGAACTGGGTCAAACCAAGATGAGAATTAAGGTGGCCTAAAATATACTTTCCACAGATCTGACCAGTAGCTTGTCCTAACAGTTTTAGATTAAGGTTGTGGAATATGGTGCTCCAAGTGGCCGAGTGTGAAAACCCCCAAAATAATAAAGTAGTAGTGGTTTGGCGTTACATTGATAAAAAAAAAAAAAAAAATCATCATTCAAATATTTGTTTCATTATGACAATTATTCACTACATTAATTATTGTCTATTTATAATGTGGTGTGACATGAACAGCTTGTGCCATTCATGGTTTGGATCGTAACATAGTCTTGTCATTGAAAACAGACGGGCCCAAAGCTGATGACGCAACGTGAGAGGCAAAGTGACGAACCAATTGTAACTGTCAATAACGAGCACTGACAAATTGATTCAGGTTTAGCAATACATTTAGTTTAGCAATATATTTAAGGTTTGAATGTCCCTACGTACATTTTTTGTTTTAAAATGTGACTCTAATCCCCACAAGCACATTTCAAACAGATCTGGTAAACTGGACAAAGCTGAAGGAGTATTTGAAAAGTTACATTCAGGTGAGAAAAAAACGCAGAGAAAAACATTTTCTCGATTTACCTCAAACTCCTGTCCTCTTGACCTTCCGTTACCACGACAACATGGTTGTACTTCTAGGTCATAGATTTTATTGTAATTTGTTTAATATGTAGCTTTTTATTGAAGAAAAAACAATAACTTCTTTGAAGAATGATCTGTGGCGAATAGTAATAATTTAGTTCAAATCTGAGGGTAAAATAGGACGAAAAGTCACAATTAACATGGACAGATTTTAGCACGAGTAGACCGACGTCTGTAATTATTACAATTTACATGAGACATAATCATTCCGGTGTGCTAAAATATTGATTCTTAGATATATATCAATATTTAATAAAACGATTCAGCATCGATTCTCTGGCTCTCAATATTGATATTCCCTCCAGCCTTTAGGGGGCAGTGCAGCGCCTTGTCTGCTGAGCCGATAGAAGAGTCAAAGTGAGTGAAACAAGTTTGTAAAATGCTACAAGACCGTTTCTGCGGCTTTTTATTCATTAATACCAAATGTGTGGATATATTCTGGCTTTAAACAGCATGCACATGTGCTCTTAGAAGCAGTGAAAGTGTTTAAAACAAGCCCTGAGCTTTACAGCCTCGGATGTAACTAGCGCTAGCCCCTAATTGCTAATGTTAACATTTGCAGCGCTGTACATAAACGTTGAGAAAATATTTCTGCTGTGACAACTCGTTTGGACTGGTGGACTAAAGTGTCCACAAAGATTAAAACATCAGAAACCTCAGGATGGAATAAAGGGTGCTAAGCTGCGGAGAAGGAGCTATGCTAGTGCGCTATGAGCTAAAAATAACCTGTGCGCATATGGATCTAATGATCTAATTTATCAATAGATAACTTAATCACTTAATGAAAACTTTCTACACAAACACTGATGAAATTAAATTAAGTGTTTTGAGACAAAATATATCTCTGGATCTGTAAATAAAAACAACAACAGGTGTGATCCTGCTGTTTTCAATGTTCCCTCTGTAACTAAAGGATCCCTGCGATTTCCATTTGTTTAGAGTAGTTTTCTTTTACAAACATAATAAATAATACAGTACATATTTATGTAAAATGTGCAGCTTCGTAATGAGGTCTGTTTACATTGAGGAATAATCAAATAAGTAGTTGGTTGATAATTCTTATTTTAATATAAATTGAAGTCACAGTAATGAATAAGAATATGCATAAAAGTTATTTTGCAAATATACTACACAAAAAACTTTGATTTGAGAATGTTTTTAATGTATTGAATCGTATTGAACCATACTGGACTGCACAGTATTTGTATCGTGATCCAAGTATCGATAATCATATTGAGTCCCAAATTATTAACTATACCCAGCCCTATAAGGCGTCTTTAACCTTAATCTTGTCGTCCCTAATTCAGACTTAATCATGTAATGTGCATTCATGATTATATTCTCAAGCTTCATATTGCAGGAGTGGAACTCATCGAAAGCAGTAAACACAGGCACCACAGGCCTGCATAAGCGCACTGACTTCTGGCTCTGTCTTTCTTTGCAGAGTCTCAGCAGCAGCTCTAATAACGTGTGCACATCAGCAGACTCATTATTCTTCATAGTGGAGTTCATTTTCCTCTTTCCTCTGCCGCGTGATCCTGAGTACACACCTCGGCACATTTACAAAGGAGCTGCATGAGAGCACAATCAGGTTTCCCATATGTGCTGTACATTAAGGAGAACTGCATTGTCCTTTCTGTTGTTGGCAAAAACAGGAATAAACAGGAGAAAGACCAAATGAAAAGTAGTTTGTTATATATGCTGTGCAACTCTAGCCCAAAAATAAACTTGTGCAGACTGATAAAACTGTCTGATTTCTACACATTGTATGGATGTATGAAAGGAAAAAAGTGGAACTTCATGATTGGTTGAAGCATCTATGAAAAATAGTTTGATGCATCAGCCAGTTTCAATTTACTTTGTCGAAACCATCTGACATCGCTCTATTTTGGTTTGTTTGTTTCACAGTAGACGGCTACTTTTGGCTTCAACCAATCAAATAAATCCAATGGTTTAGGAAGTACAGCGTAAGAAGCGTAGCTTACTAATAAAAGGCACAAATTCTAAGTGAATATAAGACACAAGGTAAAAGAAGGAGAATGTATCCAGTCAACATATGTCATCTGGACATTGAATTATTATGACCAGAGAGAGAGAGTGAACCTGTTACTTAGCAGGGGAGGGGAAAGGCAGCAAAATTTTATTGGAAAATAATGCAAAAAATAAAGTCACATTATTAATAGAATAAACAGAATAATAAAAAAAAAAAAAAAATTCAATATAAGGCCTGGGGGCGAAATCAAATCATAAAATTTGGCTTAAGACCCATCTAAGAAAACTTAAAAATATACTGTCTATTTGTACTGGTTTGATTCTGGATTTTTCTAAGCATCTAGTCTTAAAACATAGTTAAAACCTAACTAATGTTAAGAAGAATTTATGTGAATGGTGGCATGTCAGTTCTGCAATGCCTGATTTGAAAGAGTAAAAAAGACATTTCTTAGAAAAAGCATATAAGTTTTTGTCAAACCCATTTTAGTGAAAACAAACAAAAAAAAAACAAGAAAAACAAACAAACAATAAAAAACAAAAAAAACCCACATTTTGCTCAAACCACAAGCTGCACTATGATTGGTCCAGATGGAAGAAATTCAAGTTTGTCATGACATTGATAATGGCAGAGAAAGAAAAAGAAGTCTCTGTTTATACATGTCCTCCAGGACCGTCAGTTTCACATCTTTGGTTCTTAACTGTGGACTTACCAAACCACATACGTAGTTCTACATGTGAAGACACTTTCAATTGTGCAGTGGTAAAAGCTTAATGCTGCACTGTGATTGGTCTGTTGTAGACCTGGCTTTGTCCTGCTTTAGGGGTTGTTATGACCGTGTCTTTAGTTTCCACAACACAGTAATGCTATGACCTGGTTAACAAACCTTTACCAAATGGTTAAACTTAACCAATGAACTTAAAGGTTGTATGGAGGATTTTCAAATCCAACAACTGTTTGCTGTTTTTCAAATGATGCACATGTGTCTCTCCTCCCAGGCCACGCCCTTCACTGTAACTGGCCAATGAGTTACTTAGGAACACTGAGGGTTTGCTTGACAGGTTCACAGGCCAGTAGATAACGAGGTACCTCGTTATCTATTGGTCGACGTTTTACTGGCCTCATCATGTCTACAGTTTATATATCTTTATAATTCTTTTTTTGTTTAGCATAAGTACAAGGCTGTTACAAATATATGCAACTGTTTTGACCAAGACTGACAACAAACAATTTTTAAAAATCCTCCATACAACCTTTAACTTATAGGCCCAACCCTAACCTGGAGTAAACATTTTAAAATGAAGGCTGAACTGTGGTGTGAAAAAGAAGCTTAATCTGTAAGGTAAGATTAGAAACATCTGTTCTCCATCAAAGTTTTTGCGTGCAATCTATTGTAATTTTTGTCAAGCCTTACATGACGCGCATGCCCACTCGCAATTTGTTCAACGACTGGTGACTGTTTGCATCGTGTTTGTGTGAATGTTCTTTTACAACGGTGCTCCTCAAAGAGACAAGAGCAGACGGTGTATCACTCGACCTACCCACAGTGACTGGGTGTTATGTTGGTGTGAAAGACAATGGAAACAAAACAGTTGCTAAATAGTGAATTGTACAGCTCTTTATGATCAGCCTGTGTTACTTTTTCTCAGACATGTTGCGTGTGACGGAGCTCTGACAGGAGGCAGAAGGTGACTGTGTGTGTTTACAGCTCAGAATGTGTGAGCTCTGCTGTGTTTGGAGGTGTGAGGTTAAGAGCTGCGTCTCTCCGACTGTTAGTCTATAGTCACACGTGACAAGAATCACGGGCATACTGTTTGTAAATAGTTCAGTGGTGTATGCTAAAGGTGCATTGTGAACTCTTTGAACAACATAAACTTGGATAAAAGCATGCATTTGTCCTGGAAAAGGGTCTCTTCCTGTTTGTTTCCATTGAAAATAAGTCCCTTCAGGTATATTTTTTTACATAATGACATATCACAATATCTTTGTTAACAATGTTTGTAGTCTGGGTTTATTTACATTTTTTTATTTATTTGTCTAATTGACGTTCCATTTTCAGAAAGTTACACAGTGCACCCCTAAATATCATTTAAGACATGCTTCTAAAGGCCCTAAATAATAAAATAATAAACAACTAATCAAAAGCAATAAATACTAATCAAAAGCTAAGCTAAAAAAGTGGGTCTTGACTCTGCTGTTAAAAACCTGAATGTTCTCTGCAGCCCTGAGGTCCTCCGGCAGACTGTTCCATAGACGGGGGCCATAAAACTGGAAAAACGCCTCGCCGTGAGTGTGTGTCATGACTTTGGGAATGACTAGGAACCTGCTGCCGGAGGAGTGCAGGATCAGCGAGGGTTCATAAGGTAAAAGCAGTTCTGAAAGATAAGAAGGTCAAGACCATTAAGACTTAAAAACAGTAAAGAATTAAAATCGATCCTAAAACAGGAGCCATGCAGCATTTTAAAACCGGTGTAATGTGGTCCCGCCCTCTTGTCTTAGTCAGGAACGTGCTGCTGAATAATTGTAAACCTGAAATAGTCTTTTTGGGAAGACCGGAGAGCAGGTCATTACAGTAGTCTATACCAGTGGTTCCCAACCCGGGGGCGCCTCAGATACCAGGGGGTCCCGAGAGCTTTGACTGGTCAGAGGGTCAAGTTCTACAAGTAGTTGTAAGCAAAACACAAATCTAAGCACCAAAACACACAAGAGTTGTTTATTTGGCTGAAATCAATGTTTTTAATTATAATTTTCATAATGCAATAACAATTTAGAGACCACCGGTTTAAACAGGGGGGCTCGACAAGTCTACAGTTCTGTCACGGGGGGCTTTAAGGAAAAAAGGTTGGGAACCACTGATCTATACAACTGGTGATAAAAGCATGCATCAGCATCTCTGTGTTGGCCTGAGAGAGAATGAGATGGACTTTGATGATGTTTTTAAGATGGTAAAAAAATATTTTTGTGTTTTTTGTTTTTTTAATATGTGGGATAAAAGTCAGCTCAGAGTCAAAAATAACGGCCAGGTTTCTTACTTGTGATGATTGATTAAAAGACTGTGTTTGTAAATTGGGTAAAAGTTTCTCTCTCTGAGCCTCAGGATCGATGACTAAAACCTCAGTTTTGTTCTGGTTGAGCTGGAGAGTCTATACAGTACATTAATACTTAAGTTAAGCACAAATAAACAGAAAGTGTGCTGCCAATAAATGTGGGAGGGCCAGAATAAGGTGAATAGGCAACAGCTATCCCACATATGCTGCTCATAACCAACCAGGAAGTAAAATGATCTACAACCAAAACCGTCAAACCTACAGAGAAGATTCTTGTGAGTGAAATAACCACTCGTCCTGTCATAAGCTGTTTCTTCTAATTGACACTGTAAACCAGATTGTTTGAAGAAAGAGAATCTCAATTGCCACTTGATCTGACCACTTTGTTCAACGATGACAAATGAGCTGCTGCAGGGATTAGGTTTGGAGTGTAGTAACCATGTGAGACTCTGGGGGGAGCTGTGGATGTGTGGTTTCTCCTCCTGTTTCCTCCTTCACAGACACAGAAACGACACATGTGGACACAGCAGGTTTGTACATCTCTGTATCTCTGTTTTCAGTGATCAAAAACAATAAAAGGATCACATTTTATTCGGAGCAGGTCAGCTAGTCTAAATGTGCCTTATATTCTGCTGTAGTGTTGTAGAAAGGTATTTTATGAAAAATGTATTTGACAAATTTGTTAGAAATAATTCAGTGTAAATGTTAAGTGTGTAACTAATGTGCATGATATGTTGTTCATTGTGATAATAAGAGTTGTTAATATGCATTAAAGAAAAGTGCAAAATAACAGGAAGTAGTGCTTAGTTCTACAAAGACATTTCTTAATATTTGTCTTCAGTACATAAAAAATAACACATATTATAATCTTGTCAAGAAAATAAAAGAGCCATTTCATCTGTCATTATAGAACAGGAATATTTATTGTCATTGTTACATTTTACAAAATTACGTTTGGAGTGAGCCTCCGGGCCGCTGCACCCTTTGTGCGCCGCCACTCGCTTTTCTGAACATGAAATGCAGCGCATACATTCAAAAACACAACAACACATAACAAAACACAGTACATGTTTTTTCTCAATTGGTTTGGCTCATTTCTTGAAACTGAAATGACATCCTCAAAATAACATGGACAAATCTCCAACCCAACCTGCAATTGTTCACAACTGAATGGCCTTTCTTTCTAATTGCCCATGTGTGTCTCAGCGCATCTTTGCAAATAGTTCTGTACAAGTGTCCTACAGACAGCACAATGAGCACACATTTAGCACAATTTTCAGAAACAAAGATCTTTCTGGCCCAAACTGATGAGCCAATTCTCAGTCTAATGGTTGTTCGCTGCAGAACCTGTCAGCAGGATTTCACTGTGTAAGTCCTCATGTGCACATCATCTGTTCTTTTGTCACAATTAGTCAAGAAGAAAATACCAGAAACACTTTGATATCGTCGTAAGATATGACTTCTTTTCTATATGATTGTGATGTTATAACACAAGCTCTAAACATGACAATCAAACTATAAAACTGACAATGAATTCAAGAAATATGAATAAAAAATGTTTTGCCATACTGACAAAACACCTGAGCATTCTGACTGTCAGAGCTCACACAGTGACAAAGGGACGATGCCTGACTGTTTCGATGAGGAAGACGTTTGGTTTTACACGAGTTAGTGTTTTGGGAGAGATATGAGCTTTTGCTGGTGAGCTGTATTGTTGTGACGAACTGCAACATTGTTTGGCCAAATGATCTTTAAAGTTTGAGAATGTCATCTCAGTTTCAAGACATGAGCCAAACCAATGGAGACAAACTGTAACTTTGTCTTAGTGAAACTAACAGGAAGTCAATGGAACCGTTTCTATTTCTAAGCCATATTTACAATGAACATAATGTAAGGGAATCATCCACAGATGTCATAGTTTATTACTAATACATAGAAAAAAATATCCTTTAAATGAACATGCACTATTTTGGTACTTTCCTCACGAGTACAGTATTTCTTGTTTTCTTTTTTTATTGCATCTCAGCAGTGGTCACGGCTTGGACCGAGTCAGATTCAGTGTCTTAAGCACAAAGCAGCTTGTATGGAAATCCCATCGAATACATTACCATCTTCATTTGTGCAACCTGCCCCTGGAGATAACAGTAAAAGCCCGTGAACAGGACCAAAAGAGTGGATCCGTCCTCCGCACTGCTCCAATGACCACGACTGTATATGGCACCAAACACAAACGGATGCTTTTGACAGACCTATACGTTTATTCAGAATAGGAAAAGGCATGTATATTTACTTTTGTTGATTTGAAATTCCTCTGAGCGTAAAATCAGCTTGTTTCATCTAAAGCAAAGACATGTCAGTCACATTTTAAATTTACAGATTACAAGATTGCATGTTAATTCTTTTAAAGGTGGAAGAAATACAAGTTGAGATAAGGATTTGATTATTACTGTAAAAAATGTGTAAATGAATAAATGATGTTCATAAGTGCTCAAATTCCAGATTTAAAGGGTAGAGTACATTTACTAATCCTAACTGTCCACAACCATCTGTCTAAGCAAATCAGTAAGTGTTTGAATAATCGTCATTTCATTTATGATTTAATTATGGTGATTTTGTTTTCATCATAATCGAGCAGCCATAGTTTTGGAACAACACAAACAGAAGTAGATGTTTGTGAACAGGCAGCCTTTTATTAGACACAGACAGAATTACAACTATAAGTTCATCTGACTGATAGTTCTTATAAACCTTAGATGTAGCGCCTTTAAGCTGTCTCTTGTTGGATTCCTGCCTATACACAATGGGCCAAGTCAGAAAACTCAACAACTTCCAAAAGTGCAAAATGCGTTATTTACCCAAAAAAAAAAAAAAGTTTTAAATAGTTGATATGTCTTCAACTCCCAAATAGCTGTTTTTTGTCCACAACACAGTGGATGGTGTGGACCCCAGTGGATTATTACATTGCCTCTGCGGTCAACCAGGACTAGCAAAACTAAGGTAGGAATGAGTTAACTTTCATTCACATGTGAAAAATACAAGAGTGCTCAGTAATGGAGCAAAAGCAACATTTTGTGTCCAAGTAACTTACTTTGCACATCACTCAAAGGTGATGCGCGTGTATTTACGCTTTTTGTGATATACAAGTCATTTTCTCTTACTAAAAATCTCTGCAATTTAGCGATTTTGCACATTTACATAGACAGACGTCTTCCAAAGGGCTTCACGGCAACTCCCCCTCACTCAGTGATAGCAGCAGCCCTGGGGCAGCTCAGCTGAAGCGATTTACTTAAACACCTGGCGCCTCAACCTCTGACCAACATCAACCTAACCTGAACGTTATTGGTTGGTGGGGAAACCGAACTGCCCGGAGGAAACCACCCAGACACTGGGAGAACTGAAGTCGAGCCTCGACCTTCTTGCTGTGAGGCCAGAGCGCTATCCGCTCTGCTACTGTGAAGCCACAATGACATATGAAGATAGCAACAACACATTGTTCATTGCTTTACTCATGTTTATCTCAAAATGAAAGTATACAGACAAGTGGGTGGATAGGTGGTAGGTGAAAACAGAACTTTTTGAGCAGTCAAGCATCAACATTACTAGATTTCTCAAATGAGCATGAATCAATCCAAATACAACTTTTAGTAAACTAATGATGAGAAACTCCTATAATATAGTTTACAGAACAGGTCCCTTTAACAACTAGCAAAACTTCAACACGTTTGCATGAGTAACAGAAGTTTTTTTTCTGTGAGGCTTTTGTTTCATGAGTAAATTCTTGTATCTATATCTGAACAAACCACACAGCAGAAACATGCAAACCCAGCCAAAACATCTGCAGCCTGACAGTTACAGTGGGATTCTTCTATACAAATCTGACCTGCTGCGATGTGTGAACCCAACCTATTCACGCATTTCTATTTCATTAAACACGAGATAGATTTAGTATTTGGAGAGGACTGTGTGTTCTGACAGTGTGGCGCCCTCACAGGTACAGAGGATGTCTTCTTTTGTTCATCCAGCTTATATAACACAAGAAATTGGATTAGACGGAGGCACACAAACATCCACGATTTTTGCGACACCCGTAAAATCGTTTATCACATAAAAATGTCCTGAACACCTCAGGTACAGAGCGCTGTGTACATTTTCCAACTTGGTTTTTGTCAGGAATGAGCAAGGCTTTTTATAGTTCTGACAAAAAGCAGAGGTAACATCAAATACATTGTGTGTTATGCAAAGCTTTCTATTCAAAGCTTAAAAGACACAAGTAAAGCAAAATGTAGGAAACCAACAGCATTTGCAATAAACAAACAAAAAACAGCATAAACAAGCACCTGGTCCTGACTGTGATGTGTCTACAGAGTTCACTTGGATTCCCCAAATATAGTTAAGGTTAGGGTTAGCGTTAGGATTAGGGTTGGGTTTAAATGATAAAATAATGCATTGTATTTACCTAGTGCTTGACACTCAAAGACACTTCACATTATGGTTTAGGGTTAGGGTTCATTGACTCCACACTTGGTAGTGGCACACAACTCCTGTAGCCACAGTTGCCCGGGGGAAGACTGACTGACATTTTGCACAATCAGCCCCTCCAAACACCACCAACAATAGATACATTCGGCATCAAAGGCCACGCCCACAAACGGACCTCCGAGGGGGAAAGTTAACACGGGGAACAGCAGCTTTAACAGTCACTGCTGAACAACCACAACAACAAATGTGGACTTTATGAGATATATAGTGTCAAATACAGACACGAAGACATGGGGATAAATAAAGTGATTCAACCTTCCAAGCATGTAAATATATCTAGCAATGCTAACGGTAGCTGCGAGCTAAATGCCGTGATGCTAGTAAACTTTTTGTCTACTTTTCTGACATAACAACATCTCAGTAACCTCCATTTAAACCCAGTTATAACTTGACTTGAATTAGTTGTGCTAAAAATACATTTAATTAGCCAGAAAATGTCTTAAAAGAGATAAACAGTTTAGCTTCCCATATATTACTATGGTGAGGCAGGAGATGTTTTCCCCCTCGGCAGGCCACGCCCCCAACAGTGACGACTGTATCTATTCACACACACATCAGATCCATACTGGACAATGTGGGTGAAGCGTCTTTGCCTATGAACATTTTCTCCTTCAGTTGTCCAACTGTCCAAGTTGTTGGCACCTGTTGTCCCACGTACTACAAAGTTCATAGCTTTGTGAAAAGCACCAGTTCACAACTCAAAAGTACAGTTGTCAAAAAATTACCCTGGTACAAGTAAAAGTACAAAAGTAAAACATTGTAAAATGATTTAAGTAAAAAAGTAAAAAATAAATAAAATAAAAAATACAATGTTGGCTTATAATGAGTAATGATTTTATGTTGAATGAATGATTATATGACGATTATTTTAAATTGAATCAAGTTACAAGTAGATGTTTTCAAAGTAAATAAGAAAGTTTTGGAAGTGTTTTGACTTCCAGAAATTATTATTATTATTTTTTTTGGCCAAGAATGAAATAATATTTAGCGGTCTCCATGGAGACAAGCAGGTCATGGCCAGTTACAGGTCAGATCTGTGGACAGGCGAGTAGAAATGCATGTTTGCAATGCAAGTCTTTTTCTAATAATGCAACTGCTTTACTACACCTGGTATATTTCCGGCAGAGAAATATAGATAAATATCCAACTTTAAGAGAAGAAAAAAAAATGTTTGTGGACTAAAAAAGTAACTAGCTTGTTTTGAAAATGTAGGGAGTAAAAAGTACAGATATTTCTTTAAAAATGTAAGAAGTAAAAGTAAAAAGTCACCAGAAATTGTAATACTCAAGTAAGGTACAGATAGTCAAGAAAACTTCGTCAGTACAGTACTTGAGTAAAAATACTTAGTTACTTGCCATGTCTGTTTAAAAGAAACACGCGAGCAAATAAAAGGTTTTCAGTCGTATGCACAGATAACAGACTTATAATTATCGCTGCAGAATTTTAGACGAGTCATTTTAATTTGGTGATGATGTATTGTTTGTGCAAACAAGACAAAACACATTCAAGTTTTTGTTTAACACGGACAGACCCAGAAACCACAGATATTTTGAATGCAACACATATATTTTACACCCTCTGCTGTATTTCTCTTCTCTGCGGTGATTGTAGCTCAGCGTGAGAAGACAGAAGTGACCTGTTTCGGCTCTTACGGCTTATACAACCGTTTACTCACCAAAACAGCAGATCGAGGCTATAGTCTGTCACATACACTGCCACCGTTTTATACGACGTTTTACTAGAGCCTTTTACACAAACAGAAGACATTTGGAGCATGGAAAACGGCTCGCTGGGTTCAGGCAGGTCGCGCTGTTATCGGCCGGCTCAGGTGCACTCAAATGGGATCAGTTTGCACGAGAAATCCAATCCAAACCTAAATATTTTACAGACACGCAGATGGTGAAATACAGTTAATCTTATGTAATCTTTTCAGTGTGTTGAATAAGAGAAGATTTTGACTAAATAAGATGGAAAATCAATGGTATCTTCCTTCTACAAGTTCAGCAAGGCGTGGCCAGAGGAAGGATTTTCATGAGAGATTTTTTGTGGTTTCTTCCCTATGTTTGTTACTGTGACTTTTTGTCAGGAGTATAATGGTGAGGTTCACATTAGAGTTTAGATCGGGCCCAAAAAATCCAGCCCGAACCGGCCCGATCCAGCACATGTAGTGTCCAACTCGACTGGAACCCGAGTCAGTCTCTGTGTGTCTGAGCCTGTAATGTGTGCGCGTTTTATCTCTCTCTTCCTTCTCATCTTTTCCTTGGTCTGTGTGGATAAAAGATGTCTTGTTCTCCTTCCTCTTTTACCTGCTTTGCGCTTATACATAAGAAACATTACCTCATCATTTGTAAATAATGTAACGTTTTGTGCTTGTAGTCAAAGTGTAGGATTCTTTCTACGAGTATTAGGCCATGTCACCTCCTACATACCTGCTCCTTATATGAGTAACTTTACTAGACTATAGAACATTTCTCATTTCACGCCCACAATGCGCTAGTAACAGCTCCTCACTTCTTATGACCCTCTGCTCTTCTCTGTGACCTTCATAAACCTGCTTTAATCCACTGGCGTTTCATCATTGCTGTTGTTGTTTCACTTTATAACCGCGCACAGGAAAGAAAACACTGCGCTCGATCACGAGACACTCGTACTGTTCTCTGCTCGCTGCTGTGCTCCACAAGTTTGTGTTGTCTCTTTTCTTCTGACACATGATGCCAGTGTGAGACTAATAATAAATGTCCTTATGTCAGTGACTTGTTCTCGATTTCACATGCCTAAAAATGGCTAAAAGTCTTAAACTCCTCTAGTGTGCAGCCGGATGTAGTCTCAAGTCAGTGTTTTAAGAGTCTAGGTCCAGTCTAGGCCTCCGATGATGCCTTAAGTCACAGAGTTCCATGTCACTGACCTTTAAGTTCAAATCAAGTCCCAAGTCATAGTCCGTTTTATTAAGTCTCAACTCATCAAAAAATAGTGACTCAAGTCTTTGTCATGACTTGCAAGTCCACACTTCAAGTGACTAGCCCCTTATCTAAGCACTTTCCACAACTTTTAGAAGCCCAATGTTCTCACAGAAAAGCTAACAACAAAACAACAGCACACTCTTGGCTTCAGAGAATAAAAAGCTCTATATTTAGATGTGGATTGTTTGTTTATTTGTTCTTCTTCTTTTTCTTTCTTTCTTTCTTTCGACAATGCTTAGTTTTTAGCTACAAAGTTCTTTTTCAACTATGGAAGGTGTAGCTTTGCCAGCAACAGCCACCAAATATAAACATTACAGATCAAAATATAGTGACAGAACAAGTCTCTAAAGTTGCCAGGTACAAACTTTCAACATAATAATACAAAACATTTAGACATACACTTGCTGATTGAACATTATTGTAAAGTCTTGTTCCATAAATGCCCTTGTAATATTATCTTTTATGTGCTCCTCGTCCATTTCTCTTACACATCTACTTTTCCATTTGTGCTGCAGTCAGTC
This sequence comes from Mugilogobius chulae, assembly GCA_038363315.1. Lineage (NCBI taxonomy): Eukaryota > Metazoa > Chordata > Actinopteri > Gobiiformes > Gobiidae > Mugilogobius > Mugilogobius chulae. Next base: position 3,887,969 of record CM076410.1, read on the forward strand.
CTTCTAATCAAAATAACCCTTTTCTATAGACAGAGTTGTGTTTGATATCAGACCTGTTGTTACAGTCAGAAGTGCTTGGTCCTGTTGTATTGAGCCTACATTCAGCAGCAGAGAGGCGGCTGTACAGTCAGAGCAGAGAGCTATTAGTTTCATCTATCCACCAGAGCCTGAGCATTGATCATAAACAACAGGCCCTGCTCCTGTCGACTCACTTCAATAACAGACACACACAGACAGAAGAAGAGAAGCTGCACTCACTGTGAACAGCTCATCTGCTTCTCCTGCTCAGACATTTTGGTTTAGACTAGGCTGTTTTTATGGAATATGTGTCTGTAAGCGTGTCATGATAACGCTTTTTTTTTTTCTCGTATCTATCACACAGGGTTGAATTAATATACTACAAAATGTGTTCAACAGACATGAATTTTGGTCTCGTTTGATAGTGTTTTGGATAGGATAGATAGATATAGGTGAAGATTAGACATAAAATAAAAAAAAAGTGAACTCCCGATTAATCACATTAATTTTTTAAAATTTATTTAATTTATTAAAATTTTATAATGTGTTTTGGATTCTAACAATATATTTAGTTTTCATTCTTGTTTATTATGTCTTTAATTGTATTACTCTCTTAAAGTGTAAAATGTTATGGGAAAGCGTGTAGCAAATATTGATACGTTTCACTCACTCAAGCATTTATTACACTGCTCTTTCACAATAAAGTGCTTTCTGCTCTGGAGATTATAAGGCTCTTATTGTGCAGGAGCCACAGGAAGTGCTATAACTAGTGGAGCCAAAAGTAGAACTTAGAAAGTTTTTGCAGGAGTTTTGAAAGACTATTTTGGATACTGGATATTTTCAACAACTTGAGTGGACAAACATCACATTTAATGATCACGGACAGCGACTTTATCGTCGTCTCCTTCTCATCAGCTGATCGAGCTGCACACAGACAGAGCCGAGGTAAACAAACACATCTCACTCAGACAGTGGTGCGACCGAGTGAAAAAGTTACCAAAGTCTACAAAAGTGATCCAGCAGAGCCTAGTCTGGGCCTGTTTCTGCTTGTGCACTGCAACATTGGAGCATTTCAATGGTGAAAAGTTAGCATGAGATTCATTTGTGTCCAAACAAAATTATTGCCGTTAATAAGTTTTGCGCTAGCGCGACAAAAACGCGCTAAAACTCACATCCCTAATTCACAGATAATGTCACAACTTCTCATCTACTACAGAAATAAACCCATGTCATTAATCACGTTTCCATCCTCTTGATTTTAATGTGCCTTATAAAAGTATCGAATAAGTCCTGGGAGGTGGAAACGTCAAATATTGGTTTGAGAATCCCTAATGTGCGTAAACTTGTTACAGGTGAATTCTGTTTTATGCTAATAATGGCTAAATTTTTGAATTTTGAAAGCTGGAAACGCAATTATTCGCATGAACTTATGAAGAGAATTAAAACCTGCAGCAGTGGCTCTGGAGAAGGGATGGAGGTGATGAATAAAGCCTAAATAATCCATACAGATTAGGAATAGGACGATTCACTTAAGTCACGATTCGATTCAGTTTTTGATTTTGCAACCATGATTTTTGATTTTGTTGGTTTATCTATATTAACTTTTTTTTTACCTAGAGACACAAAATAAACCACAATAAATGACATTTAAAAAAAAGCCACTTTTGTTACTGAGTCAGAATCTTTTTATGAACATTTGAGCAGTAGTGTCCATATTCAGAGATCCATCATCAGTTGTTAACGCAACATAACATAACAGTGCACATTCAGCCAGGTCTTGCGCAAGTTCACACTTTGTTTCTTCAGACATCGTGGCTCTTATTGTATTATTGTGTATGAAACAACTATAAAGTGTGTATCATGTATAAGTTAGTGGCTGCTTGAGCAAAACAGATCAATTCTGGCCTTTCGATTTGCTCGCTGTATACTTCATATGATTTTCCATCCCTTATATAGACTGAGTTGTTTTGTCCAAAATGCTCCAGACACAAACTGAACTGTCATGCCACACAAAAACTAAACATGTTTGCTGAAGTTGATCGATCAAAACTGACCCAGAGACGCACAGCTCTGTCTGATCGAATAACTCCATGAAACTTTATCGTTGTCCAACATTGAGATGATTCAGAGCTTGTCCTTCCTAGCCTCAGCAGAGGATTTGTGTTATAAACAAAAAGAGCAATCTTTTATTTGGTGGTTAAACAGATCCATCTAAGTCTAAACAACAGGCTTAAGTTTGGACAGGAAGGAAAAGTCTGTGGCTGCAAACTTAATGTTACAGATTCTGCGAATGTGGAAAAAGTCAATCTAAACAAATTGTGCATGTAGCGCTCTCTGCAGGATTAGTGGTGTTATGACACGCCTCATGTTGCCAGGTAACAACACTCAGATGCCTCTAGACCAGACCTGGGCAAACACCGGCTCAGGGGCCAGATGCAGCCCTTCACTTGTTTTAATCAGGCTCCCAGCATATTTTTGAGAATCAGCAATACTCTTACGGGCTGATTCCACATCCTGCATATCCGCTGCGCTGCGCAGTGCTACGACCTTCGCAGCAATTGCGCAGCCTTTGTAATTAATGAGGTACGTTCCACATCCTGCATATGCGCTGCGCAGGTCTGCGCCTCAGCTCCGTCCTTCCAACGCCGTCCGACAAAATTGCGGATCAACGGTAAAATCTTCTGCGCCCTGGTCCGACCGGATCAAGTTCCACAGATCAGAGCGCACCAAACAGGAAACAGAACGTGAACTACGTCCGGAATTTCAAGGTAAAAACACTTGGCACGGACTTTATTTTGATCACAGTACTTGTATTTAATCTTTATATGCATAGTTGCTTTGCCAGTTTAACTCAGTCTGCTGTAAACTTTCACTTTATGTCATTTAAACACTGACAGGAGAATACTTTTTATCGGACTTATTCACGTAATGTTTTTGCCCTCGTGGGGGAGAGAAAACACACATAAGCTCATGTGAAGAGAGCCAAAGAGCGATCCCATCAAACACGGCCGTTTTTTGCACTCCTGCTGCACAATAAAGAGCTATTTTGGCTTTAATTTAAAACTTTTATTTCATAAACTTGTCCTCTCCGCGCATGCTCTTCTCGTGCCTCTCGAGGCTTCGCAGCCTGGTGGAGCGCAGCCCGGCGGGACAACATGCATCCAGTAGGAGAGGCTTTGCGCACAAAATCGGAGGTGTTCTGTGGTGCAGCGCTGCGCAGCGGATATGCAGGATGTGGGATTCCCGTGTTACCCTGCAAGTCTTATTATTTATATTATCTAGTCTAGGTTAAAACTACTAGAATTCAGAATATTCATCTTAATTTTAATTATTTTAGCCAGATTCAAACTAAACTGTTAACATTTTGTAGCATATTTTACTGGTTTGAAGACATTTCTGATTGTTTCCAAGATATTTTAGCTTGAATCAAGTTTGTAAATCTACGTATTTAAACAAGAGAGAAACACCTTGATGCAAGTTAAATAATCTAAATCCATCAACTAAAACTAAATCAACCACAAAAAATAAAGATAAGAAAAACAAAACAAAAAAGATTTCAAGACATAATAAGCATGACAAGTCTCCTTTAAATATGTAAACTTGTTGTAGTTTTAACTGTAATATTTGCTAGATCCCAAAACAGAACATTTTTTACTTCTTACAATGTTATTCACTTTTAAAACTTTTAATATTTGACTTGTTTTTCTCTGTGGGGCCAAAAACACTCACTCCTAAATTACCGAAAAAGGCGAGAATTGTTTTAATTTAGCTGTTTTTCTCTTCAGAATTTATCACCCACCCTGAGCTGCGTTGCTGTAATTTTCATATTTCAAAAGCAAATCCATATTTCGGACTCGTTTGCGAGCAGCCACTGGTCATTCGGCGGCTCGGTGTGAGTTGGTTTTCTGCAGCGTTATTAATTACTTGGTCTTAGTACGAACGCGTTTCTCATTTTGGTCGGTCATTAGAAACACATTAGCGCTCCGCTCAAGCAACCTGACTTATTTACTCCTCAATTTCCTGCGTCCTGGACAAAATGAGCCGAGGATAAGGTGCATAGTAGAGAAACAGCAAAGTAGTGGCTTGTTAAAGAAAATGGTTTAATGTATATTCATCTATTTCCCTTTGATTTCTGTTTGACGTGTTTTTCTTTTGTTTGTTTATTCATGTATTGGTGATTTTTCTTTGAGGTTGGCCAAGCTGGAGGTGATTATTTCAGTTCATTCTAAACTCCATTTTTATGAAACAATTTTTCAACCCGAAAAGTCCCATTGAGATTCCTAATATCTTTGTCAAAGGAGTCCAATCAAGCAGCACAATTTAGTAACTTTAAAGATATTTAGTTAGAAAAGCTACTTTATTAAATGTTTTCAAAACATAATCTCCAATAAAAGAGGTTAAAATGCAAAGAAATAAGTTTTATCAGGAGTTCTTGTCATATTGTTGGTCTTACCTGAGTCAGAATGCTGAGGAGCTTTTGTCAAATAACATGTCAGTGCAGAACCTGTTCACCTTATTCTGCCCGCCACTTTTCTTTCCATTGTGGTTAGCCTAAGTTACAATAGCCACAATCAAACATACAATGTTGTACTGGGCTTGTTTAAAAGCCTAAAGATACTGTAGAATTCAGTTTATTATAGCTGTCCTTATGTCTATTTGAATTCAAACACAAGCTAACATGATTAGGGTGACCACCTCAAAAACTCCAAAAAGTGGACAGGTTCGGGGATTTGGTGGGACATGGTGGGACAGACTCGACAAATGATATAATTTTTTATACTAAAACTGTTTTGAACTAAACAGATAATACAGATAATACAGATACAGATGCATATAGGATATTTTGAAATGTATAAAAAGTTTTCTGCACTGCAAAAAAGGCTATTCAAAAAATAAGAAATGTTTTCTTATTTTGAGGTAAAATGTCTTATTTAAGGAAAATAATCTGCCAGTGCAGTAAGAATATTTGACTAAGTTCTTTTGACAGAATTTTTAAGCAATTCTTTTCTTGATTCAAGCAATTGTGGCTTAAAACAGATACAAATTTGCTTAAATACTTTTTTTATATCTAGATAAGGTAAATCAGGATAGAATATTTTAAAACAAGTCAAATAATCCGAGCAAGACTTGGTCTTGTTAAGTGAAAACAACTTAAATTTTGTCTTTTAAGATAAATATGCTTAATTTAAGTCATTTTATCTAATTTAGATTTTCTTTCCTTTTTGCAGTGTGATCAATACATTTTTAGCCTACATAGATAATAGTCTTATTTGTTGAAATATGAGGCTATTTAGAACAAGTAGTGTTTTTTTGGTTTAAGATTGGCCTGATTGTTTGCATTGATTAAGAAGTGTCTTGCTGTTGAGCCTATTTTTGATGAGCTTCGCTGTGGCATGTTGTTTTAGTCATATTTCCCTCCGTGGCTGATGGAGAAGCTTATTTTACACAAACTGCACAGCACTGCGCTCTTTCAGCGTCTCCTTCAGTGTTCAGACTCATGAGTGTTTCAGTGATTGTACCTGCTGTAAACTCTCCCCTTTTCTTTGCCTCGCTGGCGATGGTTTCGTCTCATCACACGTGTTTGCCTTTCTCCTTCGCTGTCGCCGCTAAGACTGAAGTTGAGTTTTCCTCGCAAATGGTGGGCGGGACCAGCGGCGCGCAGAATGTTGATTGACGTGCGGTGCTTCTGATTACATAAACGCGCACGAACAGAGATCAGACAGATGCCCGAATTCCCGTTTAAACACGGCTATAAGTGTTATATTCGCTGTGTTCGATCACTAATGAAAAAGCGGGACACGGCCGCGATATGCGGGACACGGGACAGAAGCCTAAAAAGCGGGACGGTACAACCAAAAGCGGGACAGGTGGTCACCCTAAACATGATAGCTACCTTTACAGAGCTAAAAAGGAAGTGTGCTGCCAAGAAAAGTGGTCAAACAATGGGAAAAATATCTCACAATCGTGACATCACACATCAGTAAATGTTCAGTTGGTCTAATGTTAAACCAATATTCTAACACTACAGAGAAAGAGATAAACTTATCCATTTTGACCCAGTAGTTTTTTGGTTTGTTTTTTATTTGTTTTCTTAACCTTTTTATACTGTTTTGGCTAATGTTTTCTTATGGAAGTTCTGAAACGTGGCAGATTTGTCATTTCCATGGTAATCATTGCTTTTTGACGTAGCTTTCTGAGCTCTATTTAATGCAGATGGAGGACAGCTATTGATCATTTGCACCTGTGTCACATGATCACGTGGGTGCACCATGACGGAGGACAATGTCGTGCATGATCGCAGCATTACAGGGAGCGCAAAACTGTTCTCACAGATTTTTATGAAGAAAGCATTGATAGTGCCTGTTCAGTCTATTTGTCCGTGGAAATAGGACATCTTTTATGTGTGCTCAAAGCAAGGTATTTGGAAAAGCTAATGAATGCTAGCTGATCCAGACCTTCTTCCTCCTGCTATGTTTGCCAATTTAATAGCATTAACAAGTTTACCTCACAATTTGTACACTTATGTGGTAAACACTTTTGTCTTAAATTGGGACAGGTTAAAAATGATCTAAGACTTTGGTTTTCAGTAACTTGGCTTTATATCATGTAAGACTAGCACTTCTACACTTAATGCAAGTTGTTTCAGATATTCATTGCTTTTTTCTTTTTCAAACGTCATTCTTTTTCCACATTAGCATTGACTTACCTTGTATAAAGTGCTCAGGGTAAATCTGTGAGAACTTGGTAGGATTCCAGTTCTTTTGTTTTATTGCTGCCACACATAGGTGTTTTCTGTCTTCATTAAAAGGTTTACTATTAAAAGCTACAATAGGCTTACAACCTTGCCTGTTCATGCAACCAATCGCACAACAAGATAGAACCATTTTACAACTGAAATTGATCAAAATGAGTTCATTTCCATACAACTTTCTGTGTTGAGTTTGCATATTTTCCCTGTGACTGCGTAGTTTTCCTCTGAGTACTCTGATTTCCCAGTAGAAACATGTCCATTAAGGCCTCCCTCAATCAATTTTACAGCACAATGTTACTACAATAATATTACCAAGAGAAACTGTCTCTTATGCACCATCTGGCCTTATGACGTCATACAGTTTTAGAGATTTCCATTACATGACATGACAACATTCGACAGGCCATTAATATGTCAGTCTGGTGGAGAACAACTAAAACAAAGATACTTTATATACAGTTTATTTTTGTAACACAAAAAGTGAATAGGTTTTTTCACCTCAGACATTGCCAGATGTTAATTTAGTGAAATAATAGAAAATACAAATTTGATAACAGGAAAAACTGGCTCTTACCCACCATCTGGCCTTATGACATCAATAAATTCTAGAACATAACATATAGCTGTTTTTTCTTCCTATTCAAATCCCCTCCGCTCTAAAACCCAGCGGTGTAATAGTAAACATCAGCCTTCACCTCTGCAACTCTGGTGTGCTGTATGATCGCCTGTTAGCAGCGCCACACTTTTTCCATTAGCCTTTAGGTGACGGTACATGATTGTTAAAGTGCAGCACAACATGTACCTTGTGGGGTCGTTCTATTGTTCTGACCCGGTGAACTCTCAGGACTAAAGGGAACATACCGGGCAAAGGCAGCAGCATGAGAGAGGTCAGCACCACGGACAGCTCCTCTGGACTCAAAAGAGGAAAAGGAAAAATGGTGCAACAAGATCAGGCCAGTTATTTAAGTTTTCTGTGGTAAGTTTGACAAGGGATTTTAAAAGCTTAGGATAAACCTCCTGCATCAGATAATTTCAGGTGATGGGTTTCTGTACCTGACGATGTTTGTGTGAAATCAATATTCATAAAGCCTATATCATATTACGTTAACTGATACTGATGATGATTATATGCGGTCCATATTTAGTCCCGACTCTGGCACCAGCAACAAAAGACTGGTCCATGTTAAGTCCTGATTCTGGCTTGTCTTTGAGGTCCTTAGAGTCCGAGATGGTTCATAAGACACTTACATGTTAGAGATGTAACAAAAAATTAAGAGGGACACTTCATGGACCTCCAAACAATAGATAAAGGTAAAAATAGTTGGGGAAGGGACCATAGATGCATCAACTTAAGGAAAAAAAAAAGAAAGAAAAAGAAATGCTCAATTAAATAAAATTTGTTTACTATTGCATGTCAAAATTGACCCCTGAAGGCATTGGGGCCCTATGAGGTTCATTTTACAGGCCATAGTTATTAAAGGCATTTTAATTAGAAGAGAATGCCTTGTTTTTTTCTGTATGTTTATGTCAGAGATGTACTTTTGTGTAATCCGTGGTGAAACTTAAACACAAGCAGAGCTGTTTTAAAGTCTATAATCTGAGCCACTGGAAGCGAGTGTAAAGGCCTAACCACAGGACTAATGTGATCGTACTTCCTGAGCAGCATCAGTGTACTGTAACAGCTGTTTGCAGTTACAGTAGTCTAATCTATTAGGAGACAAATGCTGGTTTTGACACTTCGAGTCTGAGTCTGAGTCCATTACTGTCCCAAGACATCTAACTTGATTTGAGGTTTTAGAGAAGTAAAATAACAGACCTAATGGTAGCATATACAGAAGGGGTCCCATGGTTGATCCCTGGGGTACACCACAGAATAAGATCATGTGTTCTGACACACAGTTTTTAAAATACAGACAGTCTTCTACTAGGACAAACAAACTGGAGCTTTGTCACCCACGCTATAAAAAGTAATAAGGCAGCCTATGCAAAAAGTACAATTTCTGCCATAAAGTTTTATGTCAGTGAAACTCATGCATGTGAGTTGTCTGTTGTCTCTGTGTGGATGATAATTAAAACATCTCAAGTCAAAAATAAGCCACATTCTCTAAATTTCTGACAGTTTGATAACTTTGGCCAACACTAACATCAAAGAAAAATGTAACTAGCTTCACTGCTACAGCGGAGTGTCGTGGTGCATTATGGGATAGCATGGTCAACAACTGCAGGAGCTCTATAGCATCTAATGAAAAAAATACAAACAAACAAATCTGTGTTTCTGATGTAGCTCAGTTCTGTGCATCTCTCTAATGATACACTCTATATGTGTGTCCACTTCCTGCTGCTTTAAACTTCGCCATGGCAACGTTTCCTGTTCATTTACTGGCATTTGTTGAACAATTGAGCTTTGATGTTTGTGCCTTGGCTTCGGACCCAGACATTCATGTATTGTGCTTTGCTTTTATTTTTGTGACGGCCTACGTTTCATCCAGTAGCTTTCAGATCTCGCACTAAAAATATTATTTGTCCAAACCTGCTCTTCTGTAATGTTTGTGAATGTTTACAGTCACTTATTAAACCACATGAGGATGAGCTCGGAGCTTTTGATTGACTGTAATATAATAGATTAAATTCGCATGATTTGGTAAGTGCAAATGACAGGTTAGACTACATTTGTCAATTAATCATAGTGAACATGATTATATTTCCAGTTTTTCAAACATTTTGCTTGTTTTTACCCAGTTTGCCTGTTTATGATGCTCTTGTCTTGCTTGCAAACATGACATTAGAGGTAATTGCACAACCTCAAGATTTAAGATTTTACAGATTTTATTCCAGTTTAGCCATTTTGAAGAACTAAAAATGTACTTTCTGTTTAGAAATTCTGACATCACACTAGATAGAACATTGCCTAACAACCATGTAATAAATGATCCTTAATTTTCACGAGAGAAATAAAAATATCGTGCTAAATGTGTACAGCGTAACATAAGTGCTCAAAACAGTTGTAAACTCAAAATACGCTGTTTTTGTTTGTGGTAAATGTACGCCCTCTAGTGAGACTATGTGTTGGCCATCCCACTTCCTGCTATTACTGAGTGTGAGTTCAGTGTGGGTCGGGACTTGTGTGACACCCGCAAACTTAAAAAGTGCTCCAAACCAAAGCAGCCTTGTTCACAACCTGGTGCAGTGCGGGTGCCACGTCCGAGAGTCGTGCGAGTGTGTGAAAAAAATCCGTAGAGTCTGTTTTTGTCGGAGGTTGCAGTGGTCTGATACGACTTTCAGTCATAATACGAGCATCCACATGATTCCTGCTGTTTTGGGCAAACACAGACTACAGTGGACTGGAACTGGTGTACAAAATACTTCACTACGTCTCGAACTCGCCTCGCAGTCAGTGTACGGGAGGCGTTTTTGGCTAAATTTACAAAATGCATTGTTCTACAACACTTCTGCAATCATAAATACAGTAGAAAAACAAATATTTTGTTGTAAACCTAAATTTAATGTGCAAAGCTTCATACGTGTGATGATTAATCAAATTTCATCTAAATGCAAAGATTCACTTCATTGCTCTGTATTATGTGTTAGCTTTGACAGATCCTTCAGAGTTAGACCACCTTCGCCCCGCTCCTCCAATCAGACATGCCCAATAAAAAGGCCCAACTTCCACCGCCTTCAGCTCGCCTCTTCACACAGAAAGAACCTGATTCATGTGTGTTGCTTGTACATGAATGACTGTACTTCCTTTTCTTTACCAAACCTTGAAGTGTGCTGCTGTGATTGTTTGTGCTGTTGTCATCAAACATACTGTGTTTTAGAGGCTTTCAGAGTCGCACAGTTTGATTGGACCCAGTGTGAGAACAGCTGAAATTACAAGCTTTGAGCTCTCAAGTGGCTTTTCACTGGTCTGTTTTACTCTTTAGGAAACATGTTGCTGTTTACAACTGCAGAGTTCCACACATTTAGTGAAGGCTCAACAGCACCAGACCCATAGTCACTGGGATAGACAAGAAAGTATGGAGACACTTAGCCCTCAGAGATGAGCAGATCCGGGGCACAAGTGGTACAATCCTTTTTGGGCCTGAGCTGATGCTAGCCTAAGCAGCGCCGAGACAACTGAAGTTGCAGTAAGTTAATTGAATAAATGCATATTCAGTTGAATTAAACACAAATTGATTATCTCTGTGCACAAAATGACTAACTTATGTACTTCTGAGTACTTCTTGAGAATTCATTTCTATGGGGTTTTCACTACATCCATCTAAAATGAATAATAGTGTAAAAGACTACAAATCAGGCGGCACGGTGGCTGAGCGGTTAGCGCTCTTGCCTCACAGCAAGAAGGTCGCGGGTTCGATTCCCGCACGGGCCCGGGCCTTTCTGTGTGGAGTTTGCATGTTTCTCCCGTGTCTGGGTGGGTTTTCTTCGGGCACTCCGGTTTCCCCCATCAACCAATAACATACATGTTAGGGTAATATCCTTCAGCTACGGTAGTCCTGACCAAGCCTAGCAAGAACATCTGGAGATGGGTCCCGAGCGCTGCACTGTGGCGATCACTGCTCCTGAGGAGATGCCCCAGAGGCATTGAAGGATGGGTCAAATGCAGAGGACAAATTTCCCTACGGGGACAATAAAGTGTACCTTAACCTTAACCTTAACCTTAATCAGGAGACTTTATTATAGGACACTTGACATGAACAGGAAATACACAGATGTACATAACTCTTAAAGTTGGGGTACCTAACTTTTTTAGTATTAATTAATAAGCTTCGTCTTCACCATTAAAAAGAATACTGTAAATGCAGCACTTTGTGACAAAATCACACCGCTGTGTGCTTTCAGAATACTAGTAAGTTGTATGCTCAGTTCTTGCATTCAAAAAAGGTTAAATCTCATTCAGAAACAGTTTGGACTATCCAACTGTTAAAAAAGTGACAACATAAAGGTGAACACCCAAAAATGTGAGGGTACCCAATGAATTTGCACCGCTGTATATCCATCAAAGCTAACTGTAGCTGTTATGACTTGCCATTCCCCGGAAGAAATCTGAGCAGCCAACACAAACTCAGAAAAAGAAAATGCATGGCTGGATGAAAAAAAACTAAAAAAATACACTAGTCACTTAGCAAAAATGATATTCAAAACCATTTGGAACAAAATCAAAATAAATAACCAATCACACAATCTTAACATGTAAATCTTCAAGCACTAAAGCTAACAAACTAAACTGTCAAACTCCAACGAATCAATATGATGTGTTTGTGCTTCCAACATAGAAACATGTGACCCTGAGCCCTGAGAAAAGTGCTGTGAGCAGAAATAGTTGGCCTGGACACAATCGATGTGTTAGCCTCAGACAGAGACAGAGCACAGTCCTCTGCAGATAAACACTTCATTTTAAATATGATTCTTCAAACAAGAGCTGATAAACTCCAGCTTCACAGACTCGTGTAAGCCTCTCTTATTAAGATAATCTTCTGCTCAAGTATTTGGCATTCTCGAGATTAGAACGAACGAAAGGCACATCAACAAAGCATTAACTCCAATGACAAAGACAGATTATTGATTACCAGATGAGTAATGTTCACAAAACGAGCAGATGGTGCAACTTTAAGCATTGTTCTGAATGAAAGACTCTGTACTACATTTGATTTTTGTCAACTTAAAAATATAAGCAAACAGAAATTATTACTTAAAAAGTTCAGAAGGCGATAGAAGGCTTGCAACATTCAAGCTTTTTTTTGTTGTTGCGCAAAGTACCTGTCCACTGGTATTCCATGTAAGTTTAAACCAGAAGATACAAATGTTTAGCACTTTTCTTCTTTATGGCCAAATAAATTGAAAATCAGCCGCTGGAGCCATAGAAAAGAACATTTGAATAGAAACAATATCCACGAGCACAATCTTAGCTAGTTAAAAACATCAAGCTAGCAAAGAAAAGACTAATCATGTTGTAGATTGTGTGAGTACAATGAAGCGCTGTACGGAAGTGTGTGAACGCAGCATTAACTGGTGACAGACAGAAAGTTATAAAGACCAAGGCAAAATTAAAGAAACTTAACTTGATTTTCTATAGATACAGTTGGTATAAGAAGCCACGGTCATGTACGAACCTCTGTGGGGAAAACGTAACACGAACAGTACATCAACAGTATATATTGTGTCAAATATGAAGACATGGTTATGATCCAACTGTCCAAATATGTGAATATATCCAGCAATGTGAACTGTAGCTGCGAGCTAAAGGCTTACGTAATGGCGCTGCTGGCGGTAAATTCACAGCTATAGAACTTTCTGTTTACTTTTATGAGATAACTCCATATCAACAACCTCCTTTTAAGCTTTCTTCTGACTCAACCTGAATTAGTTGTACTAAAAACACACTTCATTTGCTAGAAAACATCTTAAAAGAGGTAAAAAGCAAAGTTTCTCATAAAACTTTGCTCATGACTTTTGCACCAAATATTGCACATGGCCGATTGTGTCTATAGACAATATTTCATGTCTCTTTTTGTTAAATGGTGTAAAAGAAATCCAATATTTAAAGCCATTAATAAACTAAAACAAGCTTTGCATCAACACATAATATACTGTGCATTGAAAAATATATATATATATATTTTGGTGAAAATGTGTCTTCCTGGAAGTGCGCTTATTTATGTTTTCAGTCAATGCTTGCTTCTGTAAACATACCCTTACACCCTCCTTCTCTGCAAGACAAAACTAAAAAAAAAAAAAAAAACAGTGGGAAAAAGAGACAAATCAAGGAGAACCAAGTGAAGAGAGAGGATGTAGATGTGACCACGATTGATGTGTATCCATTTTCAGATATGACATTAAAACCCAAGTCAATTTTGTATTAGACAAGAACTTCAAGGTTCAGAGACCTCTTTGTCCTAGAGTTTAGATTCTGGACCTGAGCCCGAACCCAGCCCAGAGCCCACCGGACTTTCAGGACGGACTCGGGCCAACATTTCTCGATCAGTTGTCAGGCTGAGCCTGGTTTGGGTCCAGACGCAGAGCTGCACTGATCACGTGCACTCGGCGGGTGATTGACAGCCGCTCCGGGGCACAGCGAAGTGGCCAATTCTACGATGTGAGAAGAGATGGAAAGGATTTTGTATGTCTGTGTGTGACGGGCAAGTAAAAGATGAAGAAGAACAAGAGAGAGGGAAGGTATGTGCGGACTAAGGAAAAGAGGAGAAAGAGAAGAAGGAAAAGATGAGGAGGAAAGAAAGAAAGCAACCACTATGTGTTACGTGTGCAGGGAGAATGGTAGGGAAAAAACAAAGTCAAGGAGATCTAGGGATGAAGCGCTTCTGGTTCTGTAAACACTGTATACTGTAAACACATAAGACACATCATAATGTGTTTTTTTTCTGTCATTAAAATGACAGTTCAGGCTCGCTTTGGGCTGGATTTTTTGGGCTCGATCTAAACTCCAATTTGTCACAGCAAAGAAATGTATCCTCTTCATTTACTGCATCCCCCGAATTCCTCTGGAGAATCAACTCAAGAGCAGTGAGTGGCACAGTTCAGTGACCCATCTTCAGATCAGACCTTTTCAGGGCATCCGTATTTCCTCAATGATAATCTTTGGTTTCTGGTTGGTGAGGGGAAAGGGAGAGCTCAGAGAAAACTCACCAAACAAACTCAGACCAAGGTCACCCTAAAGTCACCGCTGCCACCTTTCTGAGGTGATTTTTAGCTCACATACTGTACTTTAGTAGTTCTTTGCTTGCCAAGGATGAATATTCTATGTTATAGCACGCAACTTATGGACTTTAATGTATGATGTGAAAGGAGACACTTTGACGCACATGCTAACTGGATTTACAGTGAAAACATGATACAGATTCAGTTACATGTACAGTATATCTCCATTTGCTGTTTTTTAATTATTTTTTTTTTTAATCTCTAAACATACAGACCTACATCTGTAAGCAGCTTGTCTGACCACTGAGATACTGTTGGGAAGGGCGTCTGGCTGCCTGTCTCTCTCTGTGTTTAACCACTATAATAAAAACCAGCTCTGGTTCTGACTAGTGCCGTGTCCTTCTGTCTTTACTCCACAGTTTGCTCTTCTCTCCTCTTCTGTCAGCACAAAGTCACCTACAGAAGCCCTGCAGGGACATTCTGTTCCACGTGAGCAAGAAATCAAGTTCATTTGTGATTAAAATACCCTCTTTTCGTTCAGAATGACTGCGCAGATTAAAGTAGCAGAGAAAAGTTGCTCTCTGTTTAATTTATGAACACATTGTAACTTTGCTTATAAATCAAACATATTGTATTTTTTTATTGTAATAATAAGAAAAAAACTATGGCACAAGTCCAACAGAATCTAACTGAAAAGCCCTATATGTTTGTAGTGTTGAGGCCTGCATTGGATTTATACAGCACTTTTCAAGACACCCAAAGACTCTGCACATTTTGCATTATTGATTCACCTGTAGTGTGCTATTGTAGCCACAGCTGCCCTTGGGCTGAAGAAAAACAAAGCTGCATTTTTGCGCCATCAGCCCCTCCAATCACCACCAACTATTCACACTCACACCAGATTCAAACTGGGCAATGTGGAAAGAGTCTTGCTAAAGGACACAACTACAGATTCTCCTCCAGGCGTCCCACTGTGACATCCAGAGTCTCCCATCCAAGTACTGCCCAGGTCCAACCTGCTTAGCTTCTGTGATCTGCTGACAGGATCAGGCATTGACAGGCTGGTAAGCCATGTGTAACTTTTCATTATGACAAGCAGTATATTCAAAGTTCCCATGAATTTCGATGTTCTTGAATCTAAGTTGTTTAAAATAGCATTACTACATGTAGCATATTCAATCTACCATCTATGCTCATCTTAACTTATTTAGGACTTGATCAAATGCTTGAAAAATAACTTTTGTTTTTGAATCAGACGTAAATCACTGTTTTGCTGACTTAAAGGGACTATACTCGATTTTTTTTGGCAACAAAATAACTTAAAAAACAATTTCCCCCTAGCATTGATGTCTTGTTAATGTATCGATTCAGGTGGAATTAGTCCTCAAAGTCCTATCTATATCTAATCAATTCCATTTTTGTCTAATTTTTCTATTGTTGTTTTTAGCATTGTGGCTAACTGTTGTTAGTTGTTGCTAACAGCTAACAGCTGTGAAAAACATTAAAACACATCATAATGAACAATTCTGAAGCTCAGAAAGCCTTAGCTAAGTTGAGCAAATCATGTAGACTGAAGTAAGAAGTTTAAAATAATTTTTTTTCTGTTTGTTTACATTTTTAAGGTAGTAAGTAGACAGTTGATCTGTGCCAAGAATTGATATTTAAATTGCATAATAATAAAACAAAAATCTTTGGTAACTTACCATTCACCTCATTCTGTCGCCCAATATTTGGGAGCACTCTTGAGGTTTAACTACATTTAGCCTAAGTTACATTAATGTTATAATGGACACATGCTGTACCTTGTTTGAGCTTAGGCTCTGTACAGTTGAGACACTGGGTTTAGTCTAACTGTTGTTATTTGAGATCGCCTTGGCAAAGCAGATGAAGTAACATGCTAGCCAGCTTAACAGAGCTAAACAGGCAGTGTGCTTGCTGAAGTGTTAAGTTTTTTAAGTCTAAACTACAGCAAGAGTGAGGACTATAGGGACTTGACTCTGACTTACTTTAGACTTATAAAACTGGTCCCACCTTTAATACATAACATAAAAATGAGGTACTGAATGTTTAAATCAAACATGTTTATGAACTGTACGCTATATGCTAATAATAAGTTCTCCTCTCACTCCGTTTCTCCTCTGGCGGCTTTGGCTCCAGGTGAGAACTTGTGCCTACATCCGGAGCACCTTCAGCATTTCCTCAAAGGCAGAAAAATCCTAATCCCGAACCTGGATAATCGGCTCTGTCCTCCTCTTTCTCTCTCTCTCTCTCTCCTCCACGTCTCCTTCACTCTGATGTTCTTCCATTTATCCAGCCTTGTCCCGACGCCAGCTCAGGCCAGCGTCACAGGCTGTGGAGAGCGCAAAGAGGATTTACCACTTCTGCCCCGGATCTGCTCTTCTCTCAGGGTGTAAGTCTGTTCTGCCTAAGACCTGTTAAGTGTCCTCTCTCTCTCTCTCTCTCTCTTCATCCATCTCATTCTCTCACTTCCTCTTTCTCCCTGTCTGTCTGTCTCTCTTTCTTTCTTTGTATCTCTCTCTCTTATCCCCCTTCCTCTCTCTGTCTCTCACCCTCCCTTTCTTCTTTCTTTCTTTCTTTCTTTCTTTCTTCTCTCTCTCTCTTTTTCTTTCTCTTCTCTTAACTGCCCCCCCTCTCTAACTCTCTCTCTGTGTCTCTCGCAATTGTTTCTCAACTCTGTCCTCTCTAGTTCGCTCCTTCTGTCTTTCTCTCCTCTTTTTTCCCTTTCCTTCTCCTTCTTTTCCTCCCCACTCTCTTCTCCCTCTTTCTCACTCTTTCTTTCTTTTTCTCTCTTTCTCTCATTATCTCTCCCCATCTCTGTCTCTCTCTTTCTTCTCTCCTCTCTCTCTGACTGTCTTACTTTCTCTCATATTTTCTCTGTCACTCTCTAGTTCTCTTCATCTTTCTCCGACTCTCATTCTCTCTCATTTCTCTTTCCTGTTTTCGTCGGTCTCTCTCTTCACTCTTTATCCCTGTCTTGATCTCTCACTTCCCCCTCTATCCCTGTCTCTCTCTTTTTTTTCTTTCTCTCTCTCACTGTCTTATTCTAAATTTCTCTCTGTCTCCCATGCTCTTTTTCTCTCTCTTTTGTCCCTCTCTTTTCTTCACCCCCCCTCTCTCTCTCTCTCTCTCTTCTTCTTCTTCGCTCCAGGACACTCTGGCCTCTTTAGTCCCTTATCACACCACTTCCAGAGGTTTTCATTTGAATGTCTTAAAAATGAGAAAATAGAGGACAGACAATTCAATAAAACTAAAAAATAATACTGTAGGACATCTGAAGTTAAAGAGTCTTATTGTTTATTTTTTTGTTTACTAATATAAACTATAACTATACACTAAACATTTACATTATGTTCATTATAATATTATCACGAGTTTACTCAAAGTTGTATTGGATTGATTCCTGCATGTTTGTCTATATTATTCTTCAGTTGATGCTCCAGTGCTCAGAAAATCCCTGTTTTCATTACCACTTATCCCCGCCCACTTGACTGTATTTACTCACTATTACACCGGGACCACAGTGTATCCAGTCCGGGCTCTGGTGTCTGGAGGCTTACTATTCTTGAAAATGCTGAGTTTTGGAAAGGTAAAGAGACCGAAGAGACGTTGTTCTGGAATACGACCGGGATAAAGTGTGAGTGTTAACCTACTCCAAGCCTCAGCCCTAAACTTACCCATTTTAGTAACTTGAAGCCTAAATGTACCCGTTACACTGGCTTCTTGTAACATATTGACGTAAACATGCGTGCTTATCTGCTTTCTCCTGAGACTGTGTTGAAGACAAAACACTGTTTACCACATACTGGTACGAATCATGAGGTAAAGTCACGCATTCTTGTAGTTTTGATTCAAATCGACAAACATAGCAGGAAGTTGAAGATATGCATCAGCTAGCATTCATTAGCTTTCACGCGCAGCTTCTTACTTCCATGGACAACTGAACTGAACATGCATTAGAAGTAGCTCTGGCTTTCTTCACAAAAAAAAAAATCTGAAAATCTGTGAACATTTGTCAGATTTGAGTTCTTTCTTGCTGCCATCTTCTTTTCTGGGCGTAAACAGGAAGTAAACAGCTCTGGTCATGTGACAGTTTACACTGTCCTTGAGACCATTTATTGTTTTAATATTTGTTGGAAATACATTGATTGATCATTCAGAAACATTTTATAGCCTTAGAAATGAAGAATCTTTTTTCGGTCGTGGGATTAAATAGGTTAAACATGAAGCCGGACCAGCTCTGTCTGTCCTGAAGCTTTAGTTTTGACTCTGTGCTTCTGCGGTTGGATTTTACACACACTAGTTTGACTAATTACATCTATTATAGTAATTACTTGTGTCAAATTACACGTTTTGTAGGCCCATTCATTAATATTCCCAGGCTAATACATGCAATTAAGTGTGCTTCTACAAACAGTTTCGGCGCTGGTTTGGGAATAATTAAGCATCTTCACCTCCTTCTTAAGTTTAACTACTGCAGCTAAACATGTGAAGTTTTACCAGAACAATCCACCATTTGTGCTTTAGTCTGATGTGTGTTAATGACACATGGGTCATTAAGTTAGATTTTAGATGTTTGTGATTGGAAAATTCAGTTAAAACACACATTAGCAGAGTGGTTATACAGTAGCACTGGCCTGACAAAAGATTGTGGGTTTAACTCTGAAGCAAAGACAAATCTCATTTTCTCAGTTTGAATCCAGTGTTATCGTGCATGGGTTCATGACATTTAAAAAGACCAGAGCTACTTAGCCAATAATGCTACAAGAAGCAAATCTGATCCAAATAAACTATGTCAACTATATAGAACTTCCTAAACTTTTTATTGTGGAAATTGGCAAACTTAACTTACTTATTTGCGAGTTAAGAAGCACCTGTGAGAAACACCAAAGACTATTTTCTCACTGAAAAAACGATTCGTTAGTGTGACAGTGTTTCTGGTCAAAATGCATTGATTATTTCATGCAACTGCACTTCGTACCGTCACAGAATGCTTCTGAAAAAAGCTACATGGTTCTCGCAATCACGCATCGTCTATGTGTGCTAACGCCACTTATTTATTTAAATAATGACTTAGAACTTACTTAGCATCTGTAGCTAGCTAGCACACCTCATGGAAAACACAGACACAACATCATCTTTCTTGAAAAACTCTCTGTGAAACAAAAAGGTTGGAAGCTTACCATGTGACTTCAGGCCATGCTACCACTGGAGACCGTTTTTGATGACGTCATTACGCAGCATGTCGACATCCCACAGACATAAACAACAGATCATCGGAAAGCTCGCTGTCTCTTTTTACAACAGCTCGTTATTTGGGGCTTTGAGAGTTAAACTTGTTCCCCTGCCTCAAACTCATAGTCACTAGGATAGACTCCCATCACCCACCACCCCTAACAGGAACAATAAAATAAGGAATGAGCAAAAAAGAAAAAAGTTGATCACATTTTGCTGGTATAAACTTCGCCTCTGCCTGAATCAATTGTAATAGAATGTTCCCAGGTACAATAATAATAAAAAAAAAAAATACTGTACATGTTTTTATTGGTGGAGGAAACTAGAGTATCCAGAGGAAAACCTACACAGACACAGGGAGAAAACTGAATTCTGCAAATAGAAATGTTCTGTGCCGAACAGAATATTGAACCCAATACTTTCTTGCCCTGATGCCATGTGCTAGCCACTGTGCCACTTTGTCGCGCAAGACAAGTCTGGATGATTAAAGACAGTGTTCTACCTGATCACAAATCTGGGGAAAAGAAAGAGTTTTCTGAGGTTCAGATACAAAAGATATCATACAGTATATCACAGACACAACTATGAAGTAACGTTAGAACATGAACATTACAGTATAACCCAGAACCTAACAATAAACACTGATCAAACAATAACTAATCAATCCTAATGCTGTCGTCAGGTGTGTGGAGTCTCATGCCACATGTATAGAATCAGCACATGTCAATGCAAGTGTCTGTGTTTCTCACGTTTGAAGCTCTACGTCTGAGAAACATGAGTCTGACCTGTGAACACGAGGTCAGAGGTGTGAGACACTGAGGAAGATGAACTTCTGCCCACATTTGCATTGTGTGAACCATTAGACACAACGTAATGATGACGACACTCTTGGAGATCCAAACATGTCTATTTTGAACCTGTGTGTGTGTGTGTCAGCTGAGCTACAGTCACTCTTCTGATTCCATTTTGTGCTTCATATGTCACCTGAACTGCAACAGGCGCCAAAAGGTATTTTTGTATCACTGCTGTGTGCGAAGAAGACTGCTTTTATGCAAGACAGACAGACAGACAGACAGACAGACGCATTTCTTCACATAAAGTAAATCAGACATTGGATCTTGCTAAGCTCTGACCTCTTCACACAAAGCAACAAGCTGCAACAATTACAAAAGTCAGGCTTGTATTCAAAAAGACTTCAAGATTTTGTGATCCTTGATAAATAAGTGCCACTGAAAAGTGAATTAAAAACAAAAGTGTTTTGGTTTTAAAATGCATTGAATGCAACTAAATATTCAACTCTATGTATTGTTTTTGGCCACAATAACAGCTGCCTCACTGTTTCAAGACCCACCTGGTGACTTTTTAACTAAAGCATGCACTTTAATAAATGGATATTTATGTAAAGGCCAAGTCATTCGTTTTTCCCCGATTTGACTGCACTTTCACTGGACTATAGGTGGCAGTTGTTAGCTCAGATTCTCTCAGTGAATCACAGCCATCTGGTGTGTGTGTGGGTGTGTGTGTGTGCAGGTGTAACAGTTTTCACAGTGATTATGGTGCCATAACTAAAGATAGAGAAACACTATTTAAGATACTGTTTAAGTAACTGGACCTGTCAAATCAAGACAATGAAGGCAAAGTTAAGCAGCAGCAGAAGCACGTGTCAGACACAAGACTGTGAGCCAACAGATGTTTTTGTTGTACTAGGTATCATTAAAACCTTTGCCTTACCAGGAGTGGGCTCATTTCCCTAAAATAAACTCTTGCAGGAGGCCCTCTGCCTGCAACTCTCCACATTGATGTTGTTTTTCTAGCTCTACTTTTTCACTGTATTGTGTAACATGCTTGTGTCGATTTTCTAAATAATAGATGGATGTTCCAAAGTTCCAAAGTACACTTTGAACTGTCTGTATCCATGAGTCATGCAGGTGACTTTCTATTTCTATAAAGTTACAGAAACTGAAACTCTAGGTTTTCGGTGAATTCCAGACTCCAGGCTAAAGTTTACAGTCTCGCTATTTATTGTTTTAAAATCACAATAAAACAACCCCACACAATATGTTAAAGTCTACAAATTACACTTCAAGTCTCAAGGAACAGTTATGCAGTCAATAAAGGCATTACTTCTTTTTTTCTTCTCATCCAAAGTGAAAAAAAACAAAAACACACAAACAACTGACAGTGTACCAGGGCCATTAGTCTTGTGTGATCTGAAAATTGGAAAAACAGTGTCTGGTCCCAATGACAACAGCCTGGTTTGTTAGACAGAAAATTGTGACCACAGAGACAAACAGAGAGCGAGAAAAGGAGCAGTGGAGCAGGCCAATTAGCACAGATATATGCTTATTTCATTGCATTGTTTAAACATTTATGTGCTCTGAGTCTCGCTCTCGGCCTGGGAACGAGTTATGGAACAGATTCACAATAAGACTTTCCCTTTCCAACTCAAATACTGAGAAGAACAAAATCATGTAGGAATGATTGTGTCCTGGAGACCTGCTGATGAGTTTTTAAATAGGACCTGATATGACACGCATGAACTATTGTGTTGTATTAAGAATATTTAATATCACCAAATTAACAGATTTATTAGTTAGAATAACAGAAAAAAAGATGAGTGAGTGAATGGTTGATGGATTCAGAGATCTGTCTATGACATCACACATCTGGGAGTATTATTTGATTGCAGTAAATTGTATTTTTACTAAAGGGAAGAAAAAAGAGGTACCTGACTTTTCTTTGACTTTCTCTTTCTTTTTTCTATAAAAAAAGTATATTGTAATTTCAGATCAATGTGAACTAAATAATTTAGTTTTCCAGAGACCGCCAAAAGTACCTCTCTTTGATGGACTGAGCTTGGGGGTCACCTCCAGTTTCACTTTGCTGTTTGTGGAAAAAAATAAATAAAAAAAAATAAGTTGTGATGGCACATACTGATGCAAATGTGAACTCTTGTACATTTATGAATGAAATACATTTTTACGAGTCATACATGTTACAGTCAGAGACAGACGTTCGTCATATCAGTTCAGATCTGGTCCAAACTAGGCTTGCACCGACTAGTCGACTAGTCGACTAGTCGACTATAAAGGTCCCCCGCGACTACTTTGAGAGGTAGTCGACTAGTCGAAGAATAATTAAATCAGAGGTTGGCTTAAGAAAAAGCTCTTTTAAACTTGCACTTCTAACACATAAATGTCAGCAACTCGTTCGTCTTTTTCCCCCGGCCCGTTCTACGTCTCTCCCCGCGCTGTTCTTCCGCCCCGAGATGCTTTGTCCCTTCGCTTTGGCACACTGGAGCGCGCTGTAGACTACCCCTGCCTTGCATAGCGCACGGACACTCTGTGGCTCCACTCCAATAACGCACGAACTGTTCGTCCCAAAACGCTTTGTCTAGCCGAGCGCGTTAGCCGAGACTGTTCGCTCCGTCTAGCCAAACGCACAGGCGCCTGCTGCACCCCGGCTCAAAGCGCTCAGACCGTTCGCTCCCTCTACGTCAGCCAAACACACAGGCACCTGATGCACGCTGCACCCCGGCTCAAAGCGCTCGGACCGTTCGCTCCAACGCGCCCTGACCAGCCGTCTCCAAGCGCACATCGTCCCCCTGGATCCGAGTCTGTGGATCTACACTGGTCTTACATTTTACAGCGCGGTTTGTGGGAGAAGGAGACGAGAGGTAAAGAGTGATGAGTGATGTGTGTGAACCAGCAGGCTTCAGGTGGATTTGTGTTTCCTTCACTGTTCAAAACGCACTGACCAAACGTCCCACAGCTCAGAGTGTGTGTGCAGACTGAATCCAAGCTGCTGTCAGAGCGAGAGCCTCCGCCCCGCGCGCACGCACAAATAGGCTTATTTAGCTTTTATTTTCTTCTTGTATGTAAAATCAAAGAGCCTACGTTCAGCTTTATTACAGGGCATTAGGTACGTCCAATGTTTTCTGATAATATGGTCAGTATAAATAAGCCGTTTCTAACAATTACCCAGGCAAAATCATCGTGCCTTTGGATCTTTGTTTTTGTTAATGACGTCATCGACTAGTCGAAGTCGACGCGACTAACGCTTTCGACTAGTAAAATTCACTAGTCGTGCAACCCCTAGTCCAAACAGCTGCTCTTGTCCCATTTGGTCATTTCTCCTAATATCGTTCAGCTGCAGCCAAAAAGGGGTGTTCCAGTTTAAAACGGGAACGCCTCCATTGAAGTTGGCACCGCTAGACAGTCGGATTTGGAGTGACCATGATTAAGTTTAGGGGAATGGGTAAGTTCAGGGAAAGGGTTTGGGTAAAGGTTATTTTAAAAATATAACGCTTTTCGAGTCTTTCGAGTCACAGGAACGCCCATTGAGGGCGTTCTCGAGCCTTATCAGGAACGCCCTAGCTGCAGTCCAACCCTACTCGTTTCTCTAGTCAGCTAGACAGACAGCGTCTCTTTCTGGAGCCGACATGCACAGTAGAGCGGAAAGACAAGAGACTAGAGCCCCAGATGCCCTTAGCTCCACCCTTGTAAACCTGGGCTTCAGAAGCCTCAGTCAGACTCAGGACTGTCCTGTGTGACCAGAGCAGACAAAAGACTACAGTTACAGACTTTAGTTCCCTCCCGTGGTGCTGTGCTGTTGAGACCCGAGAGCGTGGTCTGCTGCTTCATGTAGTCTGTATGCTGGTGTTTATGTTGCAGCACCACGTCCTCAAGACAAATTTCCTCCACGTGGGACAATAAAATATACCTTACCTTACCTTAAAGCACTGCTGCTGCACACACTTTTGTCAGGTCAGTGTCTAAACTTCTGTTTTATGTCACATTCATGCAAAAGCTGTAACGATCACTTTGAAAATCTCGGCTCTGTGCATTGTTGTTGTTTTCGCATGTTTCATTTCACTGCATATTGTGGATATAAGGTGGATTTGCACAAAATAAAGATCAATATAAAGCTCCACAGCTTCCAAACAAGATCAGTGGGAGTTTGAAACCCCGCTCTAAAACATGCATCTATTTTATTTAAATTTTCCTCTGCCTGCCTTCAGAACTAGAAATTTTGCATGGGGCAACCAAAAAGTTTGAAGCAGCCCTGTCAGAGACTCAGAGAGGAAAGAATACATCTCTCAGACAGAACTCCAGCTGTGTTTTTGATGAAGAATCACTGTTAGACAGGATTTAAAACTCCAAAAAGTTAATTTTGCATAATATGTGACCATAAAACTCTATACAATCAGGTACTTTCACATGAACACCAAGACCTATTTAAGTTTATCTAGGCTCTGGCCCAAAGACAAACTCCATGAACTGTGTATGTTGTTGACGTTTCCCACTATAATCTAATGTATTTAATGTACTTTTCTGTGTCACAAGTGTATTTGGAGCCTGGAGTTATGGGACCAAACTCTCCGTGAACCTAAAACAGGCCCTTCTCAAACTAAGTGGCCGCATTTGAATTGTAGATACAACGGGACAGAGCAAGACGGCATGAATTATTTATGTCATCACACAACATCATAATTAAATGCATTAACACAAATTATTCAAGTGCACTGTTTGGTGGAGGAATGTCGCCGTGTCGTTTGTGGAAAACAGAAAGCTCGCATGCATAAAGAGCGCTGGGATTTCCATAATAGAGCTTTATATTCCAAAGTAATTAATAATATCCTGTAGAGTTTGACTTCTGTGTCGGGGGCTTTTTTGAACTCCTGAACCCAGTCGTCCAGGGAGAGACTGTGAAAGTTTTGGGCGGGAATTTGACAAAATGAGAAAAATAAATGCTAAGGTAATGACAAATTTGTAAGCGATGTTAGCCAGATATTAGTGTTTCATTACCATTTCTGTGTTTGCTTCAGCGTTTTTTGTAAATTAATCAGTCAGTGGTGTTTTTGTGAGCCAGCATCTATGAATGAATCAGCAATCGGCCAATCAGCAATCAGGAGCAAAGAGAAGTGTTGGTCAGAGATCTGCTCTGACCTTGCATCAATTTTTAATTTTTTACCTAAATATTGTAACTGACACACGTTTATTTGCTACTTCCTGGACTACAAAATGAAAAGAGTACCCACCTACCATGGATCAAACTAATACATCTGCATTTTTTCAGCTCAAAAAAATCCAACACAGTCTCTGGCTGTCAAAATGTCAAAAACGTACAACACAGTATCAGTAGAGAGCGTACATTTACCACGACACAAAAACAGCGTATTTTGAGCACGAGTTCACAGCTGTTTTGAGTACTTATGTTAGGCCGTACATTTAGCACGATATGAAAAAGTGGTAGCACTTTAAAAGACCTCCACGGTACCTACCAGTTAAGTACCGTGTCAGTTACTAGTAACTAACAGTGACACTTACTAGTACTTACTCTGGTACTTACTGTGGTACTTACACTGGTACCTAGAGTGGTACTTTGAGTGGTACTTGTACCAGCAGTTACTGGTACATACCAATGGTAGTTACTATGGTACTTACTGTGGTACTTACACTGGTACCTACAGTGGTACTTTGAGTGGTACTTGTACCAGCAGTTACTAGTACATACCACTGGTAGTTACTGGTACTTACTGTGGTACTTACACTGGTACCTACAGTGGTACTTTGAGTGGTACTTGTACCAGCAGTTACTAGTACATACCACTGGTAGTTACTGGTACCTACTGTGATACTTACACTGGTACTACAGTGGTACTTTGAGTGGTACTTGTACCAGCAGTTACTGGTACATACCACTGGTAGTAACTGGTACTTACTGTGGTACTTACTGTGGTACTTACACTGGTACCTACAGTGGAACTTTTACCACCAGTATTGGCATGCTGGTATGGTCGTAGCCATACCAGCATGCCAAAGCCTGATCCAGTCAGATCTCAGAAGCTAAGCAGGGTTGGGCCTCGGCAGTACTCGGATGGGAGACCACAGAAGAACCTCAGGTGCCACAGTGGTACTTACTACAGTAGTTGACAGTCAACTACTGTAGTAAGTACCACTGAAGTACCAGCATGTGTCACTTTAGAACAGGTCCCGTTGTTACTAGTACTTAACTGTCAACTACTGTAGTAAGTACCACTGAAGTACCAGTATGTGTCACTTTAGAACAGGTCCCATTGTTACTAGTAGTTGACGGTCAACTACTGTAGTAAGTACCACTCAAGTACCAGTATGTGTCACTTTAGAACAGGTCCCGTTGTTACCAGTAGTTAACTGTCAACTACTGTAATAAGTACCATTGTAGTACCACTATTTACCATTATGTATCATGGTATTTATCAATAAATGTTG
Organism: Mugilogobius chulae; assembly: GCA_038363315.1. Lineage (NCBI taxonomy): Eukaryota > Metazoa > Chordata > Actinopteri > Gobiiformes > Gobiidae > Mugilogobius > Mugilogobius chulae. The sequence goes on from CM076410.1 coordinate 3,914,900, forward strand.
GAATTAAGCTAAGATTGTTGTAAATTGTTTTCTGTTGTTTTGTTTACTGAAACAAATAATTACTTTGGTATTTGTCAATACCCAATATTGTTGTGACATAAATAAAGACAGTGGTGCTTTTTTAACACTTGCATTTTATTGTTATTCATAATTTATAAGCTCTACTTTTTTAATTTAGTACCAATAAATACCACCACTGAAACAAATTGCCACAAATTATTAAAAGTGGTAAGTGTACTAATAGTTACCACTGTAAGTACCAGTCACTGATGACACAAGTACCACCTTAAGTACCAGTGTAAGTACCAGTGTAAGTACCGGCAGTAAGTACCACAGTAACTACCAGTGGTATGTACCAGTAACTGCTGGTACAAGTACACTCAAAGTACCACTGTAGGTACCAGTGTAAGTACCAGTGTATGTACCACAGTAAGTACCAGTAACTACCAGTGGTATGTACCAGTAACTGCTGTTGCAAGTACCACTGTAGGTACCAGTGTAAATACCACAGTAAGTACCAGTGGTATGTACCAGTAACTGCTGGTACAAGTACCACTCAAAGTACCACTCTAGGTACCAGTGTAAGTACCACAGTAAGTACCAGAGTAAGTACTAGTAAGTGTCACTGTTAGTTACTAGTAACTGACATGGTACTTAACTGGTAGGTACCGTGGAGGTCTTTTAAAGTGCTACCGAAAAAGTGTAAAAAAAACCCAAAAGTTTTGGTTGCAGCCACGTGGGGATGTTTTCTTTGGTGAAACGGGTAAGTTTAGGCATAAAGTTACTAAAATGGGTAAGTTTGGGTCTGTGGCTTGGTAGGGTAAGATAAGAATCAGGTTTTGTTAATATTCATAAATAAGAAACATCTTAACAACCACCATGAGAACTGGAACTGTGACGCGTACTATAATTACGCAAAACAGCCGTGAACTTTTGCTAATCTTATGTGATTTATATGTTGCGTAATGCGTGGTAAATGTACACTTTCTTGTGAGATTGGGCTCAATAACCACAAATTTGGTCAGTTTAGGACAGGTTAAGTTTTATCTGCTCAACCCAAAGAAAATGTCGCCATGTGGCTTCAACCAAAATTTGTGGTTATTTTACGGTTTTGACGTTTCATTGTACAGACTAGAGGGATTTTTTGTTTATCAACACAGGCGATGCACGCGCACCCCGCCTGTAGAAGAGCTGCTGCTCATAGACACAAACAGTGGAAACAAGTCGAAAAAGCACAGTTGTCAGCTAACTACAAGAGTTTATCACTGTTCGAAAACAAAAGTTATGCTGCTAATTTGTGAATGAAATTCGACCCTGCGACCCTTAAAAGTTACATTCAGGTGAAAAAACTACAAGAAAAACACTGTTTCAAGTTTCAGGAGACAGACGTCTGTCAGACCGGTTCAGACCTTGTTGTTTTATTCAAAGACGTTTCCCCAGCTAAGCAGACGGAGAACGGCTCTTTCTGCATAACGCATTATGCGCGCAGTAGTGATATCAACCCGAATATCCCTCTTTATTTACATTTTCTCCAGAGACTGGAGCCTGCAAAAATCTTATCTGCCCGAGTAAAATCATCCCGGAAAGGTATACTATCTACTCATTTAGTTGTACAACAAAACACTGGATGAATCTTTTCTTTTCCTACATTAAAATTTTCTATTTCTGTTGTTTGGCTCCATTTAAACTGTTATTTTTGTAAATATTAGTGACACAGATGATGTACTGTATGTTCGTGTTATCATAATCGAGCTGAGACCAACCCTTCAACCAGATTTTGAAATTGTGGGACAATTACGCAAACTAACCGAACTATCCAGGCAAACAAATCCTGATCCGAATCAAAATCGTGTTTTAAATGCACCCTTCACATAATCTGAAGTCAATTTGCATTTATAATCCGTAATAATAGCCTTGGTGAGCCCTTTAAACACAGCCTACATTCAGGTCTGAGCATAATTGGTCACGTCGCTCTGCTGTAACTAAGAACTCTGTCTTAATTAGCACATGGTCTTTTGTACGTGGCCTTGTGTATCTGAGCCTGTGGACAATTGTGTTGTGTATATTGTATTATAGACTCTCATCAAGCTGTATTTTCTATAACATACTGTATAACCAACCCATTTCTCTGCAGAACTTTCCTCACTCAATAATAACATTCATAAAATAATCTGTACAGCTTTGGTCATTTAAATACTCATTAAAACATTGCCTTTTCCAGTCCAATCCTCTCTAAGTGCTAATTGCTTGTTTGTAATCAAGCTTTTTTAAATGAATGGCAGACCTTATGTGTCCTCGTGTGCTTTTGTGTCTTTGCTTTTGTCAACATGCCGTTCTGACTAGCTTGTTTACGTTTCCAGGAAAAGTCTGAATTAGTTTTGTGCTACGTCTAATTAAGCACCGACCCGACTGACCCCATTCTGTGTTCTGACCTGGGAAAAGAGGTTATGTCGACCGTTTGGACCAGGTTGTATTCTTAGATGGAGGACAGGATGTAACTTTGTGAGACTGTCTTAATGTCAGAATTTATGATTGACGATTGTTGGTCAGTTTTTGAAGAAGAGACAGCAGGATTTAATCAACCAATCAAAACTTGTCTGAACCTCAAACGCAGCTGGACAGACAGATTCTGCAGAAATAATGTATAATTTCCAACTAAAAGAAGGTGTGATAGTAATTCACAATCTAAAAGGTTCATAACTTTGTCTAAATGCATATGTTTGGTCAAAATTGGTTTGAATGAAATTCTCAAAAGTTAGATTGGTTGTTTTATAGCTGTGAATGAGTCCAGACGCTAACAGAAATCATCAGAAATGGAACTCATCTTTAGTCATTTTAAGTGCAATGTTAATAAAAGGCAAGTGGCTGATGTCTTACCGTCAGTGAAGTGTCAATTTCGGGGAGACGCAAACTCACTCAGGCCAGTCCGTGTCTTTTATCAAATAAAAAGACACGCACATATTCAAGTTAAGTTTTTTATTTGCCAAAAAGTTGGATCGGTGGATGTTTACTGTGTACTCTTTATTGAACTTCACAGTGCAGCGCTCAGTAAAACCTCATGTTTATGATGAAAGAACACTGTAATAATAAAGTTCAAAACTTAAGATAGTAATTATCACGTTATGATGCACTAGGGTGTTGGGAAATATCGCGATACCCAATCACTCGATACTTGTATTGAAATCAAAATTATATCGATATTTTTTATTTTTTAATGAGGATGCTGGATTTCAACTGATTTCAATGTCAAGAGTGATTAAAAAATTAGCCCACTCAGCCAGGCCCAGGACAGTAAAGGGCAGCACTGTGTCTTTAATAAAGCTGTCTAATGTTAAACCATGGCACACAGAGTATCACTTTATATGTTTATAAAGAGAAAGACATTAATGTAATTATCATTGGGTGTGCCAGTCTACCTTAGTTTGTGCTTAGCCAATCACAGCACTGATTTGTAACCATGTATCTATTGTTTCTGTGGGATAGTATAAGTGTCACACATGGACACCTCTGCTCTTCTTTCTAAAAGGAAACACTGTAGTTCCACTTAAACAGAAACGATATCAGCAGAAGCATGAACATCCACAGGAGCTGCCACATTTCTTTTTCTTGATTCAGATTGTCTGACCAGTCAGCCCCTTCTACATTCTGTTACAATCTGTTTGAATGCAGAAGGGTCTGAAACAATAACTTTAAAAAGTCGGAAATAGCTTTCAAGCCCCATTTCAAAACATTCAAGACGGTGAATGTAGCTGATTCGGCTCGTGCTTCGGTTTTGAACAATTAACGTATCAATTCCTTAAAACCTGAGCAGTAAAAAAAATCCTCGCGCTACATGTTTACGAAAACATTGTGTCGCTGTTTTGGTGGAATTTCCGGGTTTTTTGTTGTTTGCTTGACTCAGCGCTCGAAAAGGCCGGTCTCGAAATTGAACCTCGGTGTTCTGATCCCAGACCCTCACGGTTTGTAAAGTGTCTGTCAAAGCGTGTAGGACTGGCTGGTCAGGCAATGATTCAGAAGCTACTTCCTCAAAAACCCTCAACTCGTCCTGCTGCAATGTGATTGGATTGTTAAACCAGTAGTTTGGACTGGAAACCCACCGACTGGTTAGGCCCAGATGGATTTATGACGTTTGTGAACTCACAAATATTGTGAGAATCCATCTGACTGGCCAGGTTAGCACTGTGTAACTCTTTCATCAAAACCACTTCGATAAAAGCATGTTTTGTAGTTGCACTAAATAAAAGTACAAATCTGTGTTTTCACTTTGAGCTGACATGTATGGCCACAAAACTTTGCCTGGAGGAATCTCCTTGTTTTTGTTTCCTACATTATGAAATAGCACACAATTATCAACCAAAGTTTTTACTTGATCTTTCTACTGAAATGTGTAGTTGAGTCACACAGTGCACCTTCAATATCATTTTGTTCCATGTAGAGGGTCAAAAATGCATTTATATTGGAACTCAACAAACTTCTGAATCACTTTACCTTGCTACAATTTGTCAAATATGGGTGGATTATGATGAAAACCCATGTCTAAAAATTTTTTTTATAGTCATCGAACAAACAGACAAATCCAATTCCTCTGAAAAGTCACAGAGGTTAAGAAGCGGTCATGAGTCCAAAAAGTTATCTTCTAAAACTTGTCTAACATTCACAGTTCCTTTCATGTATTAACCATTCCACACATGGTTTATGCAAGTCTTCTCACTGACCACACAGATAAGGAGCTGACAGACACATTTCAACTATTGCAGCACTTATTTCTCCATTCACATTAGCATCAGCGTTAAACCAACCTCGCCCCACTTGACAAACGGCCTTTGCTCCGTCTCACCTTCTCTCTGAAATCAGGTTAAGATTAATGGGCGATAAAATCAATTATCCGATAGCTCCATCCAGCGCTTCATTATAGATAATTTAATGGATCTGTGTTATGAAACGGGCAGATTAATTAAGTCTGTCATTCAAAGGCAGGGTTCATATGTTGAGCTGTAATAAGTCTTTTGGGTTTGTCTCCTGCTCATTTGTAAAGGTGTTATCTTTTTTCTTTCTTTTAGCCACGAGCAGCAGTAAAGAGAGATGGACATGATTGTATTTGGGTTTAAAGATGAGGGTCGGCAGGGCCATGTGTATTTGCAAATAATAAAATAGTTTGGTAAATGTTAATAGTTAAATACCAAGAGGAGTAACAAAGTAAAACACATGTAAACATAGTTTTACAATACTAATAAAAACGCTTTAAGGACTAAATACTGTAGTAAATCTTAAATAAAACAATTCTCACAAGGAGCGACGTCGTGATCAGGTGATTGAGCAACAGAGATTGTTTATTGTAAAGACATTCATAAGCATTTAGAGCGCTGTTTAGATCTGTTTCGGGTGAAATCATCCCTTGAATAAGCACTGAGGTGGACAACTAAACGGCGTGAGAAGGGGCGGTGTGTGTTTGATCCTCATAGTGATCAGAAAGAGAGACAGAAGGGAAGGCAAGTCTTTCATACAAGCGGACCAAGGAAAAGAGTAGAAAGAGAAAGAAGGAGCGTTAAGGCAATGTGTTAGTGCGCAGTGAGGCAAACATGAGGATGAGTTACATGCGCAGTGAGAAAAGAAGGATAAAGTGTGAGAGAGAGAGAGATGTGTGGTGGAGAACACACTTCTGGTCCGGAGACACATTGTAAACATGTAAACACATAAGACACATCAGTAAGTTTTCTGTCATCAAAATGCCACAGTTCAGTGAGTGGGCGGTGCGGGTTTGTTTCGGGGTTGAGCTCAAACACACAGAGAATGATCAGGTTCCAGTCGGGTTCGGACACTATGTGTGCGGGCTCGGGTCGGGTTGGATTTTTTCGGCCCAATCTAAACTGTAGTGTGCACGAAGTTTTTGTGCACAGACAGAGCTTCTGCGCGCTTCATGTGCACAGGCAGATTTTGACCTGTTCTGGCCTCACAGTAAGAAGGTCGCGGATTTGATTCCCGCACGACCCAGGCATTTCTGTGTGGAGTTTGCGTGTATCCTTCCTGTGTCTGGGTGGTTTCCTCCGGGCACTCCGGTTTCCCCACCAACCAATAACATTCATGTTTGGGAACACTTGGTGATAGTTGGAGGTTGAGGCGCCAGGTGTTAAGGCGATTCGCCTCTTCTGAGCCACAGTTCAGTGAGTGGGCGGTGCGGGCTTGTTTCGGGGTCAAGCTCAAACACACAGAGAATGATCAGGTTCCAGTCGGGTTCGGACACTATGTGTGCGAGCTCGGGCCGGGTTGGATTTTTTTGGCTCAATCTGAAATGTCTTTTCTCTCTAAACAATAGAGAGAAACGACATTTTCTCCCTCTAACAGCTCAAAATACAGCTAAGACAGGAAAAAGAGTTTATATGTGAGGAAAAAATCAGCACAGAACAACTCTGCTGATACTGGGTAAGTAACTCATATGTCAGAACAAAACAATCAGGTAAACAGTGGCAGAAAAGCAGATTAACAGAAAGACTTCAGCTTCTCTTCTTGGGTCTTTTGATGAGGATATTAATGTTGTTGTACTGAAAAGTGTTTAACCCGTGCTCTTTACATGTGCTCTTGTGTTGACCACATTCCAGGCTGTTCCCCCGCCTAAGGCCCAAAGTCACTAGGATAAGCTCCAGTCCCTGTGACGCGTAATATGAACAAGCAGTAGCAAAGAAATTCATGATTTTGCTTACGACTATAACTATTTCTGCTTCTGATGTTTAAACTGAAAGAAAGCCTGCACTCACTGACTTGTGCTTATTGCGACAGAACAAGTATCAGAGAAATGTTGTGGCTGTAAAATCAGTCTAAGCCTCTTACAGACGAGCAGCTCAGTGAAGTGAGGACAGGCTAATGTGGACAACATGCACACTTCATATCGGCTTCAGGTTTTCAAATATACTCCCAAGATTAAAGAACAACTCAGATCAATAAGACTGTTGCTGGGCGGTTTATATCGGCACCGTCTGCATTATTTTTAAAGTGAAGCTAAAACCCGAAACTCCTCCCACAAATACATTTCAAACTTTCTGCTAGAAAAGCTTTGGCAGTATAGAAAAGAAGGGGTTGAGAGTATAGAGAGAAGCTGTGTTTGTCAATCTCTGTCACAAATGACACTGGGCTTTGTAGTGACACAAAGTCAGTTTACTATTTTGATCTGAATCTTGCTAACCAGATCAGTTTGTACCAAGAAACAACAACAAAAACTAAAAAACAAACTCAAAATAGGTAATACTATTTAAAAACAATAACAGCCAAAAAAGTTGATCCAATGTTAAACTTTACTTCAAACCCTCAAAACCTTCAGATTACAGAACTGCAGCAGCGTCAATGTGGAACAAAGCCTACATAATCAAATCAAGCTGGTCGTTTTGCCAAAATCCTTCAGATGAACAACCAGTGTAAGTATATTATTAACTTTTGATTATTTCTGTATGGCCACATGACTTTAGTACATTGTGGTCATTGGCACATACTTGCCTGACTTTACTTTATCTCTTTATTCTCTGCTCTGTTGATGTGTGAGTGAATTTGTGATGTGTGAGAGAAACAGAAATGCTTTCACAAATAGAGATGTATCGATCCGATACTTTGATCGGGTATTGGTGCCGATCCAGGAAATTTAGTTGAATCGGGTATCCGCTCTATATCGGTTCATTGTTGTGCCTTAATTGGACATAATGAGACTAAATTACTGGCTGGTGTTGATCCAGGGTGTCTTATGATGTTTGACCTTTTATTCAGATCAAGTTATTAAGTTGTGACTTGCACTATAAATAATAGTTACATAATATTTTAAGACAAATGTTTTATGTTTTGATTAGAAAAATACGATTTTTCAGTCCTTAAGGCCCCGTACAAATAGGACATGATCTGTCGCTCTAGTTTCGCCCAGCTGGAGCTGGAAGACACGCAAATCAGCGATGAAGTGGGTGGGGTCAACTGCCGTGAAATACATTAATCTGAAGAAACTCAATGCTTGCTGCATAAGTGATCAGGGACAAGAGAACAAATCCTACTGGAATCAGCCCAGAACACCACTGACTCCTTGCTAACTTTGTCAGATGAAGCTCTGCGCTCTCCATTCGCGTCGCATCAGTTGAAGAAAATCTATCTGGAGAGAGCTCGGCCGCCCCTCTCAAAGCTGTCATGTCTTTGCTCTGGTTGGCTACACATCAGGCTACTCCTTCACTGACAGACACATGCACATGAATAGGATTTTAAAGCAAAATTTTCCACTCATCGCTTTCTGGTATCTGTTGATATCGGCTATCGACAGACACCTAAAGCCAAAGTATTGGAACAGAAATCCCTATGCATCACTTTTTAGAAACTTGTATGTAGTTTTATTCGGTGCAACATTTCAGATAAATGTGAAAGCTGTGCTGTGTCTGTGACTCTGCGGGACGTGAGGCGGCCTTGCTGCTCCGGGGCTCAAGAAGTGTCCAACTGGAGTCTCCTCTGTTCTCGTCTGCAACCCAGGCAGAATCTTTCACATCCTGAACACACCTCATGCTGTCCATAGGCTAAAACTCATTTAAGACTAAAAAGAAAAGAAAATGTATGTATGCTGTGGAAATAAAGAGAAATTGAAGGTTTCTGGTGAATGAGCCTCCTTGGTGTTTTTGAGTGATGAATTCAAGACTTGTGCATTGAAAATCTAATTTTGGAACATTGGTTTTGATTTATAAAAGACACTAAAGTGAAAAAGGGCTTTTCTTCTTTTTATTTGACTTAATCCATGTTATAACTCCATGTAAATGTAAAAACGTTTACATTTTAGTGACAAAGTCTTGGCCATGATTCAATACCTAGACAATACAAATACATGAGAATCAACACTTCCACTCTTTTCAAACTTCACAAGTGAGAAAAATCAACACGTTTTGGAGTCAGACTTTACATTTCAGTCAGAATAAACTTGAAAAGGTGCACTTGCATCCGCCGTCTCAGACCCACAGCAGGAAAATAATGAATCATGTGAACAGATAAATAAATAAAAGTCAAACTCTCTCATTTCTTTGCTGCTTTACTGTAGTTTTTGTGCGTCATTTTCAAACATGACATCCCTAAAATATCTGCGCTCATGCTGTGCTTTGACACCCGCAGGTCCTGGCTTTCAAAGGGAACTTTTCATAAGGCAATCACTCAATCTTTTATCAGAGCGAATGCATAAGTCTGTTTCTGCGCTCAGAGAACTCCCCCACAGAGGAGACTACCCCCCCCCCCACACACACACACACCCTACACATACACACACCTGGTGCTGTCAGCTCGCACAATAAAGATGTCAGCACAAGCAACAAAAAGAGACACTTACAGCTGACACGGTGCTCATAATCTGGATTTTCAAGTGTCACATTAAAACAGTAAATGTGTCCGGTAATGGGTTATGACATTTATACATCAGTTAAAATAATAAAAAAATAATTCTTTGCTAATCCTAACCTTACCAGCACCACCGGACTAGGGTACTTCCCTTGGAAACCTGCGATTGCCCCTATGGCCGGTATTTGATCTCAAAGGTTCCACTCTGGCAAGTTCTGGAAAGACAACTTTTGGAACACTGTGACAACAGGAAGAAGAACACAAGATCGGGAGTCTCGGTCTAGTTGTTTACGTGGGTCCGTGCTTTTCCTGCTCTCCTCCACTTGCAACTAGCCCCTGACGATGTGCTGGACATATGACTCCCTTAAACTAAGAAGTTATCTTCATGTTTTGAAACTTGGCTAATAATTAGAGTGGATGGAAACGATTTCATTCAATAATCTCTTGTTCTTTTCTTTTGTTTCTCTAGTGCAATGGAGGTCAATTGGGAAAATGTTAAAAAGCTCATTAGAGCCATAAAGTTGGAACATCATTATAAGGAAACTGAAGGGATCTCTCTGGGGGTTCGTAGACTGGAAGAAGGACCTTCAGAAGTGGGGATGTCAACGGCCCGTACGTCAGCCCCAACAACTTGTCCCCAACTTTGAGACCTGGCCAGGGCAGGGCGATCTCTCCGGAGATTGCAGAGCACCGAGCCAGTGTCTCTTTGATCTCTGAGTCATTGGGCCAGAGTTTATCATCTCAGGATTTATAACAAACGTTTATTACAAACAAGTTGTAATAAATTAATTTATTTGAAAAGAACCCAAACATTCTGTCTGTCAATAACAAACTTGTGTCCTTCAACTTCAGTCTTTTCTTTTATTGCCTTGGTGAAATTCCTGGGCTGGCGTTGTTGGTTTTTGTTTAGTTTGGTTTCATTTACAGCTGAGGTAAATTCATTTATTCATCTTTAATTTACACATTTATTTCAAAACCTGTCTGTAACACCCCTCGGATCTCACACACGTGTTTTCATGCAGCTGTTGTCATCAGATAAATGCAGAGATCAAAAAAAATTTTCAAATAATCATATAATTATTAGACTGTTGCCTGCCAGCTTCAGTGGATTTACCTTCAGTGTGGTTGTAAAGCTGGTTGGACAGAGGAGCTGTGGTTGTCTTTAGTCCGGCTGGTCCGTGGGCAGATGGAGTCGGATCATGGTGTGTGGAGCCGTGACTAACTTCCGAAAACAAGCGTGAACAGGAGGCAGAACGTGAGCAAATAAAGCCCTGGTATCCTCCGCTCTGACGACACACAAGTGAGTCAGGATTTCACTTTTCACACGGCTGAACATGTGTCACAAGATTATTTCCATTCTGTTTAAGACTGTCTGTGTGTGAATCTGTTTTTGTTGTAGGCTGTTAAAGATGACTTCATTACAAACTTGTCTTGTTTCTCAATATCTAGAATGTACTCTAACTATGATAAACAAATATTCAATGCATTTTTATCATTTCTATTTTGTCTATTTTTAACTACAGCAACCTCTGAGGGATTCTCGTTGTTGAATAAACAAACAGAAATGTCAGAAAATCGAACAATGAAACATCGATTGGTCAATAAAACAGAAGATTGAAAATATATCATTGTCCCAGAGCATCCACAGTCTTTAGCTTATTTTTTTTCTCAGAAAAATAATCTCCAAAAAAAAAAAAAAATCAAAACACTGGAAAAAAGAGAAGCCGCCAGGATAGAGTTGGGCAGTTTACAGAATTTTAGACAATATTGTGAATTTTGTTTGGAACATATGTAGAAATTGGCATAACTAAATAAATAAAGACTTCAAAAAAAGCTGTTTAAAATACACAAAAATGCATTGCAAATATTCAACAGCATCATATTTTATTAATTTGAATAAAAATAGTTTCTCTTTTAACGTGAAAAGTTAATTTTTTAATGTAAAAAGTTTGTGTTTTGATGTGAAAAGTTTCTGTTTTCATATAAAGTTTCTGTTTTTATGCATAAACTTCCTGAGTTCCTACCATGAACGTGACGGAAAAGTTCAAGCCTGAGTTCCAGAGGATTGTTGGATTTAAAAGGGGTTAACAAAATCCTTCTTTCTTAACCTAACCCAAAACCCAGCCCTAAACTTTCCCATTTTAGTAACTTGAAGTCTGAATTTACCAGTTAAGCCTAAAGAAAATATCTGCACGTGGCTTCAATCAAAACTTGTCAATCAAAAATCGTGTGTGTTTTCGTACAATATATACAGCGTAATATATATACGCAAAAAAGGCATGAAATCGTGCTCATATGTCATGGTATATCAACTTGTGATACGTGTTGGACCATTAGAACTGTTGTTTCTCTGTCATAAGCTGTAAGGATGTTTTTGTTCTTTATGCATTGCTTCCATCCGTAAATAGGTTTGCAGTTCTTGTACTTTCTACTCTTAAGGTTTCCAGTCCTGTAAGCTCAGCTAAAACGATATAAACATTTCCACGTACAACCATGATAGGAAGCTGTCTCTTTGTGCAAAATCTTTTTCCATTTCTCGTTAATTTGCTTTGGTCCATCTTGCATTATCCAATGGTGAACACCTCTTTTAAGCCTTCAGCACTACAGGAGTTTTGGCCTGATTTTAAGCCCAATGTGCCCGGGTTTAAAATAAAGTCCAACCAGATAAGTATTGTGGCATATGCACAGATTATCTTGAGATATAAAAAGTAGAATTGTTATGTTATCAAGCAAATACAGAAAAAAACAGCAGCAAGTGTATTATTTTCTTGCCCAGAGACCTAAAACAGCTTTCTTTTGTCAGAGCAGAGACACTTTGCCAACAATAATCACTGAGCCACTGCTGCTGTGGGTGAAAAGGCTATTTTATTATCATAGAATCAGAAAAGCAGATGATTTCAGTGACTCTGAGGTCACTAAGGGCCCTGGAGCTGTGACTCTAAAACTGTTTCCTCTGGTCAGATCAGGCCAATCTCTGAAGATTTCAGATTTTTTGATCGGCGTAAACACATTTGTTTTGCACTGACTTTTAACACAAGTGGAGCTGGACTGTTGGACTGGCCTATTTTGAGCTTGTGTTTGCTTTTATCAGATGGGACATTGTCACTGTACAACACTTTGAGCAGCTGCGGTGCTTTGTAAATGCAATTGGCTGGATAAACAAGGTATTTGGAGAATATGACAAGGTCCTTGGTTTCATTTGCATCACACAAATAAATTTGACTTGAGACACAATGGAAACAAAAACTAGGATCAAAAGAGCACATTTATTTCCTGGTCATGTGACTTCCTCTGGGTCTTTGCACTCACACTACACCCTCCTCTGCTGGTGAATCTGTGAAACTGCATTATGTCTTTGACTGCAGGCAAAGTCAGCGAGCCCAATATTGCCGCAGAGAATAAAAGGTCTATGACAGAAATAGACGTCATTGGCAGGCTGCGATTGGCTACAACAATAACAGATATTTTTGTCATCGGCAACGAAAGAGTTCATTTATGCAAACATTGCCATGTTATTTTTATGTAAATATTATGAATGTTGTGCTCTATCAAAGCATAAAAAGAAAATAGCACATTTTTATTTTTGCAGCATTCGTTTAAGCAGTGTCTTTGTCTATTGTTGTGACTTTAAAAATCAAGGTTAAACAATTCAAAGTAACACATTTTGCTCTTAAATCCACTAAGCAAACAAGCACAAACTTACAAATTAATTCTTATACCACTTAGTTTGCAGTTCTATTAGAGATTAGACCAATAAGAAGTATGTGTTTAAGTTTTCAGTCCAGTTTCTTGAGTCTTCATCATCAGCCTGACCTTTAGCTTAGTCACCTCCTGCATATGTCACTGTGGAAACTGCTCATGCTCCAGTCACTGTTCACAACCAAGGTTATCCTAGACCGCTCAGGACAAGAAAAACATCACATGTAGTAACTTACAGCCATATCAACATTTGTCCTATTTGCAGGTGACATTTACCACGGGACTTCTGGTAAATTGTAATAATTAAAGATGTCTGAATGGGGGGTGGGGTCTTCATTGTCCTTAACCGATTTAAAGAGAAAGAAAGCCATAATATTATAGTTTTTTTTCTGCCCTGTGTTTGTTGACATTTCCAGAATAAGACTAAACACACGTGGTTTACTGAATATTATTACTGAATATTTCTTCCATCTGGGCTTTCAGACACTTTTTTTAGTTGATTATATTTACAAATAAAAGGAAAAAAATGCATGACATAATCAATATAGATATTGTCGACTGTCCTCCCCATGAAAATCTTTGGCAAACTTATTTTAACAAAAACTTTCTAACGTGCCTCATGTTGTTGATGTGCATCACGTGCGTACAACATGTGTCAACAACGTCGCAAATTACGTCGATGTGTCACTGAGTGAAGTACTTCACCCAGGCAGGAGCTGAGTTGTCCCCCCATTGACCTCTCTGGTTCCTGTTCCTTCTTATGTGGGAACATACCAGAAAGGGGCCAGGGACTAAAAAGGTTACAGGAACAACAAAAAGTTCCTACAGTGCGAAAATGCTTTAAGTCCCTAAAGTGTGGCCCCAAGTCCATAGTTCCTGCTTTGTGTGAACGCGGCAAAAATGAAAAAGGAATAAAAAAGTACTAGAAAAATGAAAAAAGTTCTAAAGTGGCAAAAGACCTTTAATAGACATGATTTTAGTGATATGGGAAACCAGATACCCGAGAAAAACACATAGAAAGGCCACAGGTTAACTGGAATTGAGCTTCTTGCTATGAGTCCAAAGCACTAACAGCTACGCCACCGTCTCGCCCTTAATCACATCATTGACTAGTCAGAGTAAAATGACAAGTCGATAATTGCTTCTCGCGCACGCTTCTTTGGATGTAACGTACGCTAAAAACATTCAGTTCAAATTATCATGTGCAGTGTAAAGACAAGCCACTATAAATAATAATCAGAGTTTATCTTGGGGGCCACATGAAATCATCTCAGGGGTTGCATTTGGCCCCCGAGTCGTTAGTTTTGGACCTCCTCAATATACTGACAGTACTGACAAAAAAACGAAAATGGAAAGAAATGAGTTTTGCCCGTGCCTCGCCCTAACTTTGATCTGGACCACAACATAACTCATTCAAGGAGAAACACAATGAGCATCCGTCCAAATGACTTCCTCCGGGCAAAAGCAGCTTCTTTTTTATCCAACTCTGAGGAAAAAAAGAAGAAAAGCAAAAACCTTTGAAGCCCGCACAGTCCCTCGCACAATCACTGACTCACTGGAGGTACGCAGTCACTGAACTCCACCTGACTCCGGCTACTTTCCTCCAAATCACAGCGGACGGTGGGAGGCTGGGGCCAAAGGGGGAGAGAGAGGGGAGGGAGGTGAGGTGAAAGGGGTGCGCGCTCTGGGCCTGACGCCGGGAGGGAGAGTTTGAAGCATTGATGGAGGAAGGAGAAGGAGCACGGAAGACTAAAATCAATATTTGCAGCCTGGATGGGAACTCCCCCGGCCCCAGAAGCAGGTTGTCTGAAGGAGTTTGGATGCTTTCTCGTCTCCCTCTTGTGCATTTTTCACAGCACACTTTATCTCGTGCCAGAATCACTCCTCCAATATTTGCCTTTTTTTGGTGGAAGGTAACTTTTAAGTGAGATTTATAAAGTCATAACTATGCGTAGAGAAAAAATAAACACTGCCTAGAATGTATAATGGGGAATGAATGTATTGTTTAAGTGGCACTTACAATGTTAAAGTGACTCGGCTGGTGAAAGATGTGGAATAATGTGAAAAATGAGCTTGTCAAAATACAGAGACTGTATTTTTAAAAAGAAAAAAAGTTTTCATACACATCAAGCAAAGCGAAGATTTATATGTTTCTGTGTATTTAGTGATAAACTACGGCATATGCAGATCAGTAGTTTATATTTTGTTAATTGTAAAACATATAATTAATCCACTTTCTGTTTGAAACTGCAGAACAGATAAGCTCCACCTCTTCTTGTGAAACTTTAACAAGCAGCAAATTCTTACAATGATCAGTTTTTTAAAATCAAATGTTTCCAAACACATATACCTTATTGATGGTAACACATTTTGCACAAGTAAAAGGGATTAGTGAAATATAAAAAGGCTGCTATAGAGGGATTATTGGTCGAAGTCACATTCCGCTCTTTTGCGTATGCTCCGTGCAGAAAGAGATGCTTCCATCGTTAACTGGGTAAACCTATTTGATTAAAACAACAAAACGTGACGAGAGCAGCTGTTTCAATCTGGTATTAACCGGTCTTACAGATGTTGTCTCTGAAAATTGAGACAGTAATTTGAGGCAGTTTTTTCTCTCACCTGAATGTAACGTTTTGGATCAAAAGGTCAAATTTCATTCACAAATGTTGATTTAGCAGCATAACTTTTGTTTTGGCACATTGATAAACAGTTAGCTGACAACAGCGCTGGTTCGACTTGACTCCACGGTTAGGATAAGCAGCGGCTCTTTCTGCATGCAGATGCGTTGCTTGACCAGCCAGTCCCTATACTCGCTTTGACAGACTCTTTACAAGACGGGTTCAATTAATTTGAGGGCGGACTTTCTGAGTGCGGAGTCAACCAATCACAGAAAAGCCAGGAATTCCACCGAAGACACGCTAAACCAGATGTTGTTGTAAATATGTAGCACGAGGATTTTTTCAATGGAGCATTGACCTGTGTGAAAGCAAACTAGAGCCGAAAAAAAATTATCTATCAGCTATGTCTGCCATCTTGAAAGTTTTGAAATTGCGGAGGGTGGGGGGGGGGGGACGGCCGTTTGTGATTGGATCATTCTAAGTTTGGACATGAAATCGATGACTCTGTTTTCAGTTTCAGACCCTCTGCATTCAAACAGAATGTAGGAGGGCTGACTGGTCAGGCAAGCAGATGCGTGCACATCGCCCGTGTTGATGACACAATAATCTCTCTATAATGTATGAAGGCATTAGTGCAATGTGGATCTGCAGCTTGAAAAAAAACAAACGTTTTTTTTATTTTTGCACAAGGTCAGGGTCTATCTGTTATAAAGAGTTCTCTTGCTCAGAAAGTCATTGCTAATGCTCTTTGTTTTTACTTGGTTACTATCGGTTGTTCATCTTTGACCAGTGTTGTTTTCAAGTGTCTAATGTGTAATGTAATTTGATGGGATATACTGCATGTGTGTAACCGCTTCTGAGCCCTTTTAAAATGGCGTCTTGGGGATAAATAAAGTGTTTTGAATTGAAAAAGACAAGGGGCGGAGATAAGTGGTAGGTGAAAATAGGGTTTGCTGCAGAACAATACAAGATTTCTTAAACATGCATGAATTCATCCAAATAAAACTGTGAGTAAGCTCATGACGAGAGAACAGAAAAGTGATTCACAGTAAAAGAAACTGCACTTTCTGTTCTGTTATCTGTCGGAGATTACAGAGATTATTCTCATGTGTGTTTGTCCAGACCTCTGCCAGCTTCAGTGTCCCTCTGAAGGGACATCACAATTTCTCTTGATTCATTATTTTTCATTTCTTCTAATCACCTGATGAAAAAAAGTATCAAGCTCCTGCAAATATTAAAGATAAGCAGAAAATCTTAATTTATCCACTCTGGGATTCAGGTTGTACTAAAAATGCTTTTATATGTGCTCCGTCTAAATTCTCTGAAGAGAGAATAACATTTCAATTCAAAAATTCATTCCATAATGGCTCAGAAGATGAAACAGGGAAAACTGTGGGGTTTTGATGTGGAAAATATACTTCCATCAGAAGGCTTTGTCAGGATTGCCTTTTATTTTCCCTTCATTTTGTGTGAATTTGCCCCAAAAAGTCAAAAGTAATGATTTTGGAGAAGCTTTCAGAGACCAAAATAACATTTCTGTGTAAAACTGAAACAGTCTCCAGATCAAGAATTCCTTTGAAAATATCTCTTCTATTCTAAACTGTATCAATGGAAGATGAACAGGCTGTTTTCCTATAACATTACAATACATTATTAACACACAGTTTACAAACCAGGTCATTAAAAGTGCTTTACAGATTAGAACATATAAAGTTAACCAAATATTTTCCAAAAAATATATGAATACTCCACATTGTTTTCACATTTGTTTAACTGTTTGCTT
Organism: Mugilogobius chulae; assembly: GCA_038363315.1. NCBI lineage: Eukaryota > Metazoa > Chordata > Actinopteri > Gobiiformes > Gobiidae > Mugilogobius > Mugilogobius chulae. The sequence continues at coordinate 3,932,333 of CM076410.1, forward strand.
TTAGACTGTCTGAGCATTCATGACCAAGTAAGGGTCACGAGGAAACCTATCCGAGTAACTTTGGGCCTTAGACGGAGAACATCCTGGACAGCGGCCAACGCGTCGCAGGGTTAGACAGACAATCATTCACTCTCTCATTCACTCACAGGGGAAATTTACAGTGATGCCCAATTAACTAAACACGCATGTTTTTGGAGGTGCAAACTCCCCCCAGAGAGATCATAAGATGTTGACATGGTCCGACTCAAGAGTTGAACCCACAATCTCCAGAGCTCTAACCACTCTGCCACTGCACACCCCAACAATTGCATAACAAACTATTCGCAATAGATGCTATACAAAAAATACATTCATCAAAAAGTGGTTTTGTCTTCAATTCAAAAACAGGACAGGTAGAATCTGTTGTAAGATCAACTTTGTGTTTTACAATGAATGAAATGTACATTTTATTATTACCAAGAAGATCTTTAAAACCCACATGAGATTATTACATTTTATATTACATGTTGATTTAGTTCAATGTCATCGTTTTGCAGCCGTTTAGTTGCAAATTGTGGCAAAATTGACAAATTAAAGTTGAACAGGAAGTAATTTCAGTTCTAAAACTCCATTTATGTCATAAAAAGCACCTCAATGAAAAGACCATTTACACACAGCTGATACAGCTTCCTTGGAGTTTAAGCAATCATTAAACACAATTAAACTGTTACAATTTATTATTATTTGTCAAACTGTGATGTCTGTGACATTTTTGGTCTATAGTTATAATGTGGTTGCTAGGTAACAGTTGTGGAATGGCTTCTACATGTCATACTGGACAAAAAACAATTATACAGTTCATCCAAACTTCCAAATTGGTTGCAAATAAGCAACATTTTATACTGTCCTCCTTTAAATATCCTGTCTAAGCATTTAACAACTTCATAAAAAGATCTGTTCCCAATAAAGCGACCCATTAAACTCCCATCACAGTCTCCCACTTGTTCCCAAAGCCTCCGTCTCTCTCCTGAACTGGTTTCCTCTCCGACACATATTGCGTTGGAGTGAGTCTGACGTGATTGTGAATCCACAGTTGTGCTCAGTCCTGCCTCGTGTTCGTCGCGCTGACCTTTTCCGTTGTAGCTCATTATGGTTGGTTTGTGTGCAGGTCTGGCTGTGCGGGTCCCTTTAGATTGTTGATGTATTTTTGTCCCGTTCAGAGCCGCCGGTACCTGCAGCTGATAAATGACGCCTGACTTTAACCCCCCATCTCTCTCTCTCTTTCCCAGAATGCTTTGCTGCTTGCCTCAGGTGTTTGGGCTCAGCATAGGTTGTGTTTATGACGTCATAATGTTGTAAAGAGACAGTAAAAGACCTGGAGCAGGTCCGGGCGCCAACTGCGGCCCCTGAGATGATTTTATGCAGCCCTGGGTTGATTTCAGATTATTATTGACAGTGGCCTGCTTAGAAAATGTACGTAATAATTTGAACTACTGGTCTCACAATGCAATGCAATCTAACTAAGACACAGCCTTATGTTTGGTGCAGCAGCAGCAGACAAACATTTATCAGTCACATTTAAACTTTATATTTAACCCTTTAAGACCTACATCATATTGTTGTTGTTTTTTTCTTGAACTGTTCATGCCCAATTCCAAACCCTATTGTCTTGATGTATCCAGCAGTGTATGTAGATATTGTTTTATGACTCACATTCGGAAGAAAAATTAAGTTTATGGCAGGCAAAGGTGGGATATAGTGATGTTTTATGTTCAGTTTGATTGTGTTCAATGTTTTTGGAAAACTTTTAAAGGAAAATTTAACATTTTTTTCCTCTATTTCTTATTTTTTGCAGACACTTACTGACTAAAGCTTCATTGGAGAATTTAGTTTGTATTACAAAGACCTGAAATCATCTATGAAAAGAGGGCCTAAACAGGTTGTATACCATGCACCTTTATTGTTTTGTTTCATTATTATTTTTATGAAAATAATTCATTCAGTGTACTATGTTGCACCTTAGTACCAAAGCGAGTTTTTAGATTGTGAATTTGGTTGTTGACTTTGGCAATGACACCTGCTGTACACTGAGTACGAGTTCAGTGCAAGGCAGGACTTGCACTGAACATGCTTAAAACCAATGTATCCTTGTACACAGATCTTGGAGCAGTGCGAGTGCACAGAAAGAATCTGTAGAGAGTCTTATTTTTGTTGGAAGTTGCAGCGGTCTGATGGGACTTTCAAGTCATAATACGAGCATTCATTCCGAAATCCATGTGGGTCCGTGTGGCTTTGGGCAAATACGGAACGCCGTGGAGCTGGAGTCTACAAGGCACTGTGCAAGTATCTCGAACACGTCTCGGACGGGCCTGGCCGCCAGTGTATGGCAGACTTGAAACTTGTCTGATTCTGATATACAGGTACTGTACATTTCTAATGGATCACCATACTTTGCATTTTGTGAATGTTGTCATCAGACCATGGTGTCAGACCTGTGCGCAGATCTAGGTACATCATACTTGGCTGTGTGATTTACTAGGGATCAGCTGAAATATTTTTATTTCAATAACAAAGAAATAAACCCACATAAAAACGAATTACTCAGAATTTCTTCAAAATGAAGAAATTCTGAGTAATTCGTTTAAATTTTTAAAGACATTTCTTCAAAATGTCTTTAAAATTAATCTTCTGAATAGCTTCTTTGATAATTTACAGTATATATGCATTTTTTTTATCTTGAATTATGAAAATTAACTAAAATATTCAGTTGCTTTTACCTCCAAATCCTGCTTGAACACAGCTCTTCACTTCATTACTACTTGTACTTCTGTAACCTCTGGGATCAACTCCATACATAAAGCTAAATCTGAAATGAATCTGGCATTGTCCTGAACATGGCATCCCCTCTTGAGAGAGACCAGCCCGCCCGTCATGGTCCCTGCTCCGCCCGCGATGAGCTAATCAGTCACATGTCGCACTGAGCATGTGTCAGCGCTGGCAGTGATGGAGAACAGCAGCGCGCAGGCAGAATGAGGGCGCATTTTTACAGTTTCACAACCAGGAAAAATCCAGGTCCTGACAGCTGGAGCCAAAACACGTCTTGGTCTCAGCTTCAGGTGAGAAAAGGTGAAGTCATTTGGGATCCATAATAACTGAGATGCTGGGAGTACCTGAGATTGGGCTTGGTTTTCAGACTGGTCATGACACTTTTTTTAAGGTCTTGGACTCATCTTTTGGTGCTTGGTGTTTTCATGGACTTAAGAGAACGAGACAACATTAGATTAGCTCCACACTCTGCTAAACTTCACCACAGGATGATGCAATTTTTTTTTTTTTTTTGTCATGTTCAGGTGAAATCTCAATGCACAAACTCAAAGCTTTTTTGTTTTTATATTGTGTGCACTACAGGAGTGGATGGCAGAATACACAAAACCATAACCTTTTCAAAAAGGCAGCGGAAAGCTTTGAACAAGCAGTGTACGTGGACAGAGACGTTTGGTTGATCCGAAACAAATGGAAGCTGGACTCAGCTCACAGAACATTACGTGGAGTGTGATGATGTGAGTCTTCAGCTGCTGCTTTGTGTGTTTTCCTCTAAAGCTTAGCAGCATCAACTCCAGACTCAAAAAATTATGGTCACCATAGATCTTTATTTATTAGGCACATAAGGCAAATTAGTGGTCTTACAGAAGAAGGCGTCTCATGACTAGTACAGCTTACTACTCCATACTTATGCTTGACAATTCTGCTTATGCTTGACAATTCTGTTAAATATTAGCCATTTACAACTCGTTTTGTAAGCGGTTTACTTCTGGAAAAGTACAAAAAGAGGACAAACATATAATTTAGCATAATATCAGTACAGAGTTAAAGAACTACAGCCACGCTTCCAAAGACAATAATCTGCAAAGCAGCATTTTGTATCTTGTTGGCAAAAACCCAAACTTTAAACTAGGGTGGTGGTCATTTACTGTGAACATAATCACTTATTTGTCATGTTAACACAGTAATCAATCATTTAAGCTTGTTTCATGTCTTTGTAAGTCTCTGTGATGGTGGTTACATTGGTCTACGTGTTTCGGGGCATTTGTGTTGACTCTCTCCGCTGTCTGTGGCAGAATAACACTGAAGCTTTCCTTCTGCCCTCTTCCCAACATATTCCGACCAGAAAAACTGTCTCTTTGATTTATTTATTCATCAGTGTAAAATGTGATTAAATGTGTTTTTGCTGCCTTAAAAATGAGAACTTTAATAAATAATGTTAAGTTTCAGTTCAGTTGACCAGTTTAATCACACAAGAGAGCTGTAGGGGGAGCTCTCTGCTGAAGTTGCTTAGTTCTGCTTTAAAGACGATCATCAGAACAACTCCTACAAAAGTCAGTAACATGTCATCTCATCTCTTTTCGTTATTCTCTTGCTATCATTCTCATGTCCTGATGGAGTTTCGAGGCCCGGGAGCCTGCCCTTGAAGGGAGCCCTAAACCGTTTCGTATGTGCTTACATCTGTTTACCAAAATTCTTGCTTATAAGTTCTGAGAGTGAAACTGCGGTGATCCAAAACTCGTATTTAGCTTTATGTTTGTTTTTCTGGTAGACACGTGATGATGTATGTGCGTTCCCTGTCCAATCAGAACTCTTCCTAACCCTTAGAAGTTAAGCGGAATCAAATAAAACCAATTTAGCGTGTTTTACATGTAAACCTTTATTCAGAATTATTATTTCCATGTAAACCTGAAGCAAAATACTTTATTTCCGAACTATTTATTTTGAAAAAAATATTTTTAATGTAGCCACTTACTTTGGAATTGAGTTTAAATTTGAATAATCATTTTCAAAAGGATCTAAGTGTTTAAAAAAGGTACTCCGCTTCAAAAGGACTATGTAATCAGAATAGGGCTCCACATACAGTGGCATAGTTGCCATAGTGACTATGTTGAAGCAATCTCCTAAAAATGCAGCTTCTGAACCAGTTTTTATAAGGAAAAGTTGTAAAAATGTGAGTGCACTTCGTGAACAGAAACTCTGCACACATAGTGGGACTCTCTGTGCTTGTGAGCCTAGGCAGAGACGCTGGGTCAGGTTTGTCACTTTTGACTCTCTGGAAGTCTTGCAACACCGAACGGTGGTGTGTGTGCTCACTTCTTCCTGGCCCACAGCGCCTCTGCCCAGGTTCATGAGCGCAGCTAGTCTCGGTATGTGCCGGAGCTTCTGTTCATGTAGTTCACTAAAACTTTTACAACTTTTCCTGAAGTAAACTTGTTTCATAAGTGGCACTTTTCCTGCTGTTACAATCTCTGATGCCCATCACATTTGGAGTAAACAACGTGGTCACTATGGCAACTAGCATATAGATAACTATGTAAATCTGAGACCGGAAGATGTTAGTGCATAATCTCGATTAAGATATCTTTATTTGGAATTAAAGCTCTCATGTAAACACAGGATAGCTTTTGGCTAATAGTCATTAGCAACTAATGACTTATTGACTTGTAAAAGTTGTGAGAAGCTCTTCAAAAACACATCGCAGTGGATAAATAAAAAGCACCGAACGCAGGAGATGAGTGGCAAAACAAGTGCTGTAAAAAGCTAGACTTTAAATATTACTAGAGCCAAATTGGATTTTTTTCAAATAATTTATGTCGCCAACAACACCTTAAAACCGCTCCACATCTCCAGTCATTTTCATAATTATTTTGCATTCGGTGTGTGTACATATTAGATCCTGCTTCAATTTAGACGTCTCCGAGTGAATTTCAATTAGTACTACTTACACTGAGAAAATTGCTTAAACATAACGATAATTGCTAATAGCGTAATGCAGATTGAAACCGCGCTTCAGGCTCTGTCAGACTCGAACACAATCTAAATCTGCAGCATGACTCATCCGCGTGGCAGACTTTTCGTGCCACCAAACATTTATTACAAAGCAAGCAATTACATCTCCCACTAAACGTTGCTTAACAGTGGATATCGGATTGTTTTAGCACATTAAACACTCGAGTGGCTGTGAGTTCGCCTCTGTCTGTTCTCCCATCGCACTGAGCTGGTTACACAGCCACAATTATCCTCACTGCAAAGCCCCTCGTTGATGTGAAATTGAGACGAGGGAAACTTTCTACTGGCCCTGGGCTGTTGACTCACAGCCCACATTCAGCAGCAGCAGCGGCGGTGCAGTAGAGACGAGACGCACGGTTTGGGGACATTTCTTTAGTCAAAAACATACAGATTGTACATGACATAGCGGAGGGTTCTCTGCACAGTAATCAGCTCTTTAAAGAATCCTAAAGTTGGCTTCAAATCTGAATCAAGTCAGTGCTTTATGAGTTGCCAGCTTTTAGTTCCAAATATATACTGTATCAAGTACTGAATGCAACTTTCTATGTTTGTAATTTCATTGATTTTCCTACTTAAAATATTTTTTGGTCACAAATTAAATAGTGGGAGAGGAAGGTAGCCTTGACTTGCAGTTCTGCAAATAAACAATGAAAAAACAAAGATAAAGAATGGCAAAGCAAAGAAGAAAAGTTAAGGTTGTTTTAATAGCACATGAAGCACAATGTCAGAGATGCTTGTATGTGACTAAAGATTACAATACTTCCACCTGTAGTCCTCCTGGAGAGAGGAAGTGCTGCTGGACATGTTGTTAGTGGTAGGGTCGGGCCGCTTGGGAGCCAAGAAGATCCCAGGACTTGTCCCCTGGCTTGTGGGGGCAAGGACACCTTTTTACGCCTGCCACAATTTGGATTGTCTACTTTGCAAGATGTAGTGTCAGCAGATCGAGACTCAAAAAAGCAAATTTCGACCCAAAAAATGCTAATTAGCTCCGCAAGATTGCTGGACGTCTCAACACATGAGTTAACATTGACTTAACATGGTCTCTATCTGGTCTGAACACAGCTTAAGGAAGAAAAGCACTCCTGCCTCACAGAAAAAAAAAAAAATAATCACACGCATGGATCCAATGCTTCCAATATTGTCAAAAATGTTCCACCTTTTCCCAGCAGTTTTTAGTGAGATCATGAGATCACAGAATGATATATGTTGAACTTGATTTAGAGTGCAGCACATTCGTCAGTTTACTCATCTCCCCTTCCAACCAATTATTTATTTGCTGACCTTTATTTAACCAGGGAAGTCCCACTGAGATTCAGAATCTCTTTTGCAGGGGAGCCCTGGGGAAGGGTCAGGGGAGGCATTAATGGACATGTTTTTAGATGTAGGAGGAAACCGGAGTACCCGGAGGAAACCTACGCAGACACGAGGAGAACATGCAAACTCCACATAGAAAGGCCCCAGGCGGCCCGGGAGTCGAACCCAGGACCTTCTTGCTATGAGGCCGGAGCGCTAACCGCTGCGCCACCGTGTCGCCCAAAACACGCTCCAAAGGTATAAAGTAAGACTTAGTAAGAAGATCTGGAAATGTGTCCCACTGCACTGTGGCACTCACCGCTCTTGAGGAGATGAATCAAATGCAGAGAACACATTTCTCTATTGGGAACATAAAGTGAACCTTAAACTAAACCTAAACTAAAAGGCATAAAATAATGGTTACTGGTGCCACTAAACTGCCAGCATATCTGAGGGCATTACATTCCACAGTCTGCAGACATTATCTGGAGTCTAAAGACTGTTCAACTGTTCAATAAGTTTAAGCTGCTTCTATTCGCTTCATTTAATCTTAGTCCAATTATTGTTTTACGCCGGTAAAGCTTTCATCTACCTCAACACAGCATTTTTTTTTTTCTATTTTAGCAGATATTTTATCAGTTGTCTGTCTGTAACCAGTTGCTTTGAGTTGAATTGAATGTGTTTTTCACTCTCCACCTCTGATCTGCAGGTCTCATGTGTGACCCAGCGATCTCCTGCACACATGCGTCACATCTGTCACCTTCTTATTGTCCCTCTGACGTACGGCTCCATTTATCCAGCAGCAGGTGCACAGAACACTCCCCCTCTGACTCACCTCTCTCCCCAAAACCACCACCACAGTCCTTTCTCACCGAGTCACTGTCCGAGTCGTGCTCCTGCCTCCCTCCAGCTGGTGTCTCCACTCAACAGATGGCTCTTCTAACTCTGGTAAAAGACAGAATCATTTAGCCTTTTGGTCTAAATCGTGATGAGACGCTTTGCCAAAAAACGCGGCGTATCTTTGGTTTCGGAGGTGGGAACGGTGCGGATTCTGCCACCACACAGCGAGGAGCCGGCCTTGGACATCCTCGTTTGGTTTTTGGGCGTTTGTTAAAAGCGGATTCACGGCCAGATGATATAGAAGCTGCCTACAAGCTGCTTTTGGCACAAGGAACGCCTCGCTTTTCCTTAATCATTCATGGATTCTGTCTTTGATACATTATTTTAGGGAGAGTTTAGAAGATCTTTTACAACATTTGATTCAGTTGAAAAGGCAAGTACTGAACAACAATTAAAAAATAGCTCCAGAGACACAAATGTTTACAAAAATATTCTTCTCACAATCATGAAAATATATTTACCTGTAAAACTGTTCTTTCTAATAAACATGGTGTTTCACTCACACTTGTTTGCGTTTAATCCCTCATTCGTCCAGAAGTGACCCATCTATCAATCAAACTTTATTTATAAATCGCTTTTTATCATACAGGGTAACATAAAGTGCATTAAAGCAGTCCCAGTTGTCTGCCAAATCCACCTTCCACCCACAAACACACCAAAAACATAGTGAAAAGAGAAAGCACCATCAGAGGAGGCGTCTAAACCAGAAGCAGGTAGACCAAACCTCCAGGAGCCATAGCTGCTGGTACAGAAGGCTACCAAAAAAAGGTTTCTAAGCTGTGATATGGATCAAGTTTTAGAAGACTTTTCGACCTTCATCCAAATGTATTTTTAATCTTAACAAAGGTGAAATGATAAACTAGATATGGTAAATACTGTTCTGTTCCGATCTTGTTCTGCCTCTAGATGAACTAATCCTGAAATTGTCCTGACCAGTTCATAACTAGTTTGGTTAGTTCTGTGGTTATTATTGATTCTGCAATAACTAAGTCAAGCCCAAAGAAAATCTCCAAAGTGTATAGCTAAAATAACACAAGAGCATTTTTTTCCCTTTTGCTACAAAACGGTGAAAACAATGATTTTTGAATGCTTATAAAAAGGCAAAGACCAATGTGGAATAATTATTCTTTTCAGATTCTTGAGCTAAATTAGTTTGTAGCAGGGATAGATGGGTCACAAAGACAAAATTATAATTTTGCTACAGTTGCTATTTAACCACGACAAAACCACTACACCAAACCTGGGCAAACTGCGGCTGGGGGCCAGATGCGGCCCTCGACCTGTTTTAATCAGGCCCTGGCTCTATTTGAGAAACAGATATGTGACGAATTACATAGAAGAAATAAAAACGAGATGAAACTTGTCACATTTAAACTCATAATGTTGTAAGAATAGCTTACATTGTGTGAGGAAAAAATTACAAATTTAACCAGAATAAACTTTTATGCAAGAGTGTGAGAAAAAAGTCATACTTTTCTGAGAACAAAGTTGAAGCCATAAAAGTAGCACATTTTTTAGATTCAAACTGTAAATCTTAACTAAGTAAGTTCATTCTTCTGAATTCTGACGAACGTAACTATTAGTAAGTAATCTTTATTTGTATAGCACATTTCACAGACAGAGTCACAAAGCGCTTCACAGTGAGATAACCCCTCCCACTCAGTGACAGTAAGCTGCCTGGGGCAACTCAGCGGAGGCGATTCACCTAACACTGGCGTCTCAACCTCCGACTGTCACCAAGTGTTCTAACATGCATGTCATCAGTTGGTGGGGAACCGGAGTGCTCGGAGGAAACCACCCAGACACGGGAGAAACATGCAAACTCCACACAGAAAGGTCCGGCCTGAGCGGGAATCGAACCCGCGACCTTCTTGCTGTGAGGCCAGAGCGCTATCCGCTCTGCCGTGCTGCATCATTGACAGACACTTTGAGACTGAAATAGTAAATTTATGAGAGAAAGTCAAAGTTTAGTAAAAAAAAAATTGCCTTTTTGATGATTTTTTCTATAAATTTATGAGCTTTTTCTCATAAAATTTGAATTTTCTTTTTTAAAATGATTAGCTTAATCTTATAATGTTAGAGGTTTATCTTCAACCTTTACTCTTTTAAATATACTCTATTGTAGAAATGTGTTTGCGATGATAAAATTTGTTCTACAAATGTTTGCAGTCCGGCCCACCTCCTCTGTTTGGGTTTGAATGTGCAATCGGGGAAAAATAATTGCCTGTGGGTATGTTTCCTCTGAGTGCTCCAAGGCTCTTCTGAAAAAGACATTCTGAATCTAGAGGGCCTTTTATGGTTAAATAAAGGACAATTACATTTAAATATCTGCTTGTGTTAAAGTTCAAAAAGAAAAAAAAGAGGCGGGGCTTATCAGTTCTGCAGCTTTGCACAGGAAATCAACGAACAATATGTAAACATAGTAATCTGGGTTATCATTTGACCTTTAAACCAGTGTCACGTCTTCCCACGCAGACGTTACAGTGAATCCATGCTCATAATTACAGTGAAAGGACACAGTGTCATTAATCTCATGGACGTGGGGCAGACCTGGCTCAGACCCGGTGCGCTCTGGAGGGAGATTAGGCCTCTGACATTTGGTGCCGCTGGGTTGGGTGTGAGAAAAGGTCAGTGGGATCCATGTTGTGTCCGGGCTACGGAGCTGACACCATTAGCTCCTCGCCGTCTGATTTGCCTTTGATTACAACTGTATTTCACTGTGGCGTGTGTGTGTCCTGTGTGTGCTGTGTGTGTTTCTGCGTTTGTCCAGTGTGAACTCAGGTAAGTTACAGCTCTGATGATATCACTGACCTTTGGTTCTAGCCGAGTTTCTGCTTTTACTACTATTTGAGGCTGAGATTCGAGATGTAGAGTATGTTGACTTGCAGTGGTTCAGTCAGTGTTAGAAATAACTTCTCATTAAATGGAATTTGTTAGTCGGGTAAAGACTTGATTGTTCTAGCAAAGTGATAGATCTGTTAAATGTTGGCCTGCAGCCCTGTTCTTACCTGGCATCTCCCTGCCTGCAGCAATGACAACAAAAAAGTCACATGGAACCTAAAAAATATTGTTTAAACATGTTGAAAATTCTTGTTTTCTTTATTTAAAAAAATCTTTCGTCATGCTATTCTGTATTTATAAATGAAAATATAAACAATGTAAAACTTCTTTGTCACTATCCTCAAAACCAACCAACCAACCAGTCAATCAGTCAATCAATCAATCAATCAATCAATCAATCAATCAATCAATCAATCAATCAATCAATCACTCAATCAGTTTCAAACTATAAGTGGATCATGATTTCACATTTGCTCAATAATAATAAAGAAGAAAAACATTTTATTTAATGCACTTTACATTTCCATAAAATCTCAAAGTGCTACAGTAACAAGGCGATTGAAAGACAATCGAAGTTAAGACATTTAAAATATTTTACATTTAGTAAAAACTAAAACACTCCAAAAACATTTTAAAAGGCTTTTTGAAAAAGAAATATTTTCAGGTATTTTTTTTAAAGATCTCCACACATTGTGGGGTTCTTGAGGTTTCCGGGAGGGCATTCCAAAGCCGAGGGGCGACTTCCTGGAAGCCCTGTCTCCCAGAGTGGAGGTCTGGTCTTGGGTTGGTGAAGGCTGTAGGATGAGGTGGTAGACTGGAGGCTTTGTGTGGTAGTGTGGAGGGTGAGAACAAAATGTATCAGTTTGCAACCTGATATCAGCTCGTCAATGCCTGATCTAGTCACATCTCAAACTCTAAGCAGGTTTGGCCTAAGAGAACACAGTTTCAGAATAAAAAAAAAAAACATAATAAACAACAAAATGTGAAAAACTTATGAGCATGTGTCTTTTTTGTAAGTAAATGTTACAAAATCAAAATGTAAACTAACCAATTTTGGTTGAAGCCACGTGGCAACATTTTCTTTGAGTTTAACGAGTGTTAGGCTTCAAGTCACTAAAATGAGTACGTTTAGGGCTGAGGCTTGGGACAGGTTAAGATTTACACATTACACACAAAGACAATGTCGCATGTGGCGTCAACTAAAATTTGTTGGCAATTTTACGTTCTTTTGTAGCATATTTACATTAAAAAGCATAAAAACATGCTCACCATTATACCTTTGATGAAAACGTAGATGTACAAAGAAATGTCCGAGATTCGGCTGCAACACACAGTCACATGGGAGACAAGCTGAACTTCAGAGTCAGGCGAAACACTCTGCACTATGTCTATAACACATCTGGTCTCAGAGTGATTGGTGGGTCGGTGGTCGGAGGGACCAATAGTCCAAATTGGCAGTCTCATGTCTATCAGTCTGCCAGCTGTGTTAAGTGAATAATGCAAAGTAAAACATCTTGAAGTGTCGTGATTATAACTGAATGTATTGTTTATATTAATAATTCTTCCTATAAAATGTGCTGTTGTCAGGCAGTTGACTTGTGCTGAAGTTGTGCTTCCTTTCCAAAGGCTAAATGAAGGCATCACGGAGGAAACACACACTTTCTTTACTGTCAATATCAGTGTTTACAGTGTCTGAAGAGCCTCCACACTTTCAGTTGTTCTGCTGTAGCAGCATTAGCCAAAGACTTACTGCTAGACTCTTCTGTAAATGGACACGCGTCAGTCCTGGTCACATCTACAGTCTGTTGTCAAAGAAGTGAATCTGCCCTTCACTCTAGTCACAGTGTTTTTCACAAGTTGTGCCTTTTCTAAACAATTTTTTATTATGTGGTAAGCCAGTTGTGTTAGAGGATTTTTTAGAATTTAAGTAATCCACTTCATTCATAGAGCTCAATGGACAATGCAACAGATTTCTCAAAATGCATTTTTGTTAATTAGGTCTACAATATCAGCCTCTGAAGTAGCTCCTCTTAGACTCAACAAGATGGATGTTGGATGTTTTTACAGAAGGATTTGTTAATATCTCATTTTAAAGGACAAGTATTATGCATTTTTGTTGTTGTTCTTATCTCTCAAGCATTCTTCCAAGCACCTCCACTTGGAATCTCACGCATCAGAACCAATACAAAAAGTGACATTCATGTATTTTCCCCATTAAAAAATGAAGTTTGAGCTCTATCTACTGACTGCAAAAGAAATTATACAGAGAGCACAAACAAAGCGATCTTTCGATTGATATGCTAATGCAGAAATGCTCAAAATGGAGTCTTTACGATTTATGGAGTTCAAAACAGAGCAGAAATCTCAGGGATCCATTTGTGACATCACAGATCAGACATTCAGAACAGTGTTTTTAGGGGAACGAAAAATTACTCACAGACAAACGTTCAGCAGTGTTATTGACGAGGAAGAAAATTTAGAATAAGATTAAACACTGAATAAAGTTGATTTTGCATACTATGTGTTCTTTAAGCTTGAGTTATTACAGAAACAAATACATTTTACTCAACGCTAAACGAACTCAAATCTCCTCTGTGAAACGTTTGTATTCAATAAAATGATCCAATAGGCTTAAATCTGGCTGTTTGAGTTTCTGCAGATTCAGTAAAGGACATTTTTTTCCCCTGCATAAAATACTGTACCTTATTTCTGTATGAAAACGACCTAATGAAACATTTTATTTCTTAAGGTATTTCACACCACACAACCCCAGTCGCTGTCGGTAGGGGGAGCAACGCAGGGTCTGTTCACGTCTCTATGGGGCGCACCGATGTGAAAGAACATTCAGACAAACACGATCCAAACAGCCAACAGTCGCCAAACAAATGCCGAGTGAGCATGCCCGTGATGTACGCTTGACGAAAATGACGAAACATAAGTTGCACGTGAGTAGTAGTTGTCAAACTTTGACGGCAAACAGATGTTTCTAGTCTTACCTCACGGATTAAGCTCAACTCGTATTTCTCTCCACAGTCCAGCCTTCGTACTGCGGTTCCCGTAACTCCGTGTTTCTTCCATCCAAATAGTAGCCATTCTCCGTTTGACCCCGTGTAAATAACAATCCATGCTCGGCTAAATACTGTTTTTTCGTGAGCGTCTTTTCGGTTTTCCACACTATATTCCTGCGCGCTGGTTCTCCTGTGACAACGGGCCAATCAAACAGCTGCATTTGCGGCAACTGGCAACACCGACTTTACCTGCAAGTCTTCAAAAACCTGCCTCCACGACGTGCTCCGCTCCTCTGACCCCCGACAAACCATTTACACCAAACACACGTGAGCCGCCTGTCGGCAAAAGTTGCCAAACTGGTTCAGACGGGCGACCCTCGGCTTGGTGTGAAAGACCCTTTACATTAATGTGACTAAACTACATAACAAGTTTCACAGTGATGACTAGGGAATCCAATTTTCCTTCTTTTCTCCTAGTGCCCCACCTTAAAATCAATAATTTGGACTAAACAATCAGTAACAGACAATTAATCATGGTCTCTATTCTACTTTTGTCATAATATTTATTTAGTCAGTTCATTAAGTAGAGACAAATGAAGGGTCTTGAATGGAAATATTTAACTTACAGAAAATACTGCATTTGTCATAACAGCAACGCACATTTCAGTCATACTTGTGTCAGCTTGTAACAGGAAGGGCATCTGGTCTAAAAGTGTCTGATTAGCCTTAATAAACAGAGCAGAAGTGTGTGTTTTTATAACTTGTTCACCCCTAAAAAAGCTCTGCAAAGTGGATGCGATGGAGGTTGAAGGATGTCTGAAGCCGGAGGGAGCACTCAGGGGGACATTCAAAGGCACTTGCTGGAAATACCCATAATGCTTTGCCGCTCACTTCAGTCTGTTTTGTGATTCCCAGGAAACCTACGGCGAAAAGATGTTAGCAGGCCTCTGGAGCTCGGCATGAAGCTATTGTGAAAGATTTACCGTTTACAGTAAAGAGTCGAAGTGCAGACTGAAGGGGAAGCTGCTGACAGATCAGAATATATATTGTTTGCGTTTGGGTTGATGTGGAATTCTAATATTTTGATTAAGTTTGCATGTATGCTCAGCTGCACAGACGCTAGAGCAGCTCAAACAAGGCTGTGGAATCTCTGGTAAGAAACTATAGCTATATGGTCATAATGAGTCGTACAAATAATTGTTTGTACGAATCTCACAGGTCGTACGAAATCTTGAGTTTGTTTGATGATCATGGAGGAAAGTTTCTTACAGTTTTCTTACAGGCTTCTAACGATAGACTTTCAGCTCTCACCAACAACTTACGGCATTCTTGTGGAAATTAAGCCGTACGGCATCTTTATGTGTGCCCTAAAGCTTCCGTAATGAGTCTTTACAGTAATTCTACATCTATTTCGTATCACACAGGTTCTGCGCGATCTCCCTATGTTCAACTCAATCCTTTATTAGGTTGTTTCTAGCTTTAAAACCTTTCATAAACCATAGCAAAAACCATTGTACATCAGTAAAACTCAAATATGCCCACACTCTGTGTTTATGTTCTGGAGTCTCTTTCTCTTCACTCAAAACATCTTTCATTCTCACAAATTAAGTCTGTGTAAAAACAGTGTCTGTGTTTCTTACGAGCCTGATCTCACAAGAAAGCGTACATTTACCACGACATCACACAATATGTAAATGAGGTATGATTAGCACGAGTTCACAGCTGTTTCGCGTAATTATAGTACGCATCACAATCTCCATTCATTTCAATGGTGGTTGTTAGACGTGTTCTTAATTATGAATATTATTGAAATCCTGATTCTAATCCTAACCTGCCCCCAGACTTAATCTTACTAATTTTAGTAACTTTATGCCTGAACTTACCCGCTTCACTTGAAGAAAACGTCTCCACGTGGCTTCAATCAAAACTCGTGTTTTTTTAACGCTGTAAAATCTCGTGTCATTTTTACGCTTTTTCATATCGTGCAAATGCACGGCGTAACATAGGTACTAAAAATAGCTTTGAAGTTGTGGTCAAAATACGCTGTTTTTGTGTTGTGGTAAAAGTACGCCATCTAGTGAGACTGTGTTGTTCTTACCTGTGTATTGCAGAGGAGGAGACATGAAAAGCAAATCTTCCAAAACGTCCCAGAGTAGCAGCTGTCCAAATGTCTGCGCCTGTTATAGCGAGCTGTCCTCCCCGTGTTTGTGTCCAACTCCTCCAACTTTTCCTCGAACGCACCAGATCAACAGTCCTTATGTTTCAGGCGATCTGCGTTTTCGTCATGCTCCAGGTCCGTGGTCTTCTGCACAGATCCCTCGCATGGGCTAAAATACTGCACCTTCAGTCTCAAGAGAGTCACAGTCTCAGTCGCTGGGACCAGAGAGCTGGGTCTCTGTTCCACTTTCACTCTCCCGCACAGACAAACTGCATGGCTTTAAGCTCTATTCTACAGTTTATAGTTTGTGCGTTCGTAGACTTGTCATAGAAAATCTTTGCAAGACCATCGAAAAAAAGCACATTTTTATTTGGATGTTTGCATTGGTAAAAACAAACAAACAAAGTGTACAAATGTGACATTGCGTGAGCTTGCATATTCCCAAAATGGACTCTTTCATTGCCTTCACGGTTGTTTCTTAAGAGTTATTGCTTCTGTGGTTATGAGTTTCCAAAAATCACATTTTCAACAGCTTTGCACTCTATGCCAGGACTATGAAACTTAATTTTCTCAAGTGTCAGATTTCTCTCTGTGAACTCTGGGCCAGAGGTGCAAATTTTTAATTGGAGTCACATAAAATAAGATCCAAACTCAAACCACTATAAAAACTATAAACAGTAGGCTATTTACTAATGTTTGGAAGCTTGAACTGGATGGAGGGCCTGATGTTGAGAAACCCTGCACTACATTTATACAGCTAGTATATGTTTCCAGTATTCAAGACAGACAACTGACCATAATATGCACAACTGAATTGACCAATAATGAGAAAGGCCTCTGTTTTTTTCACCAAACCACATCCGTTCCCCAAGTGTTTGCTTTAATATCCTCTCGCACAGGTGCTGTCTTCTTTAGCATTTCACGCGGAGCCTCTTGATCACACATGGTATTTTCAAAGGGAAAACGTGATGAAAACACAGTAATTGAGGTTGCACTGAAGCTCAAGGCTGCGTGACATGTCCCTGTTCACATACTTCCATCGTTGGCACTGATAACGCAACATCGCTCTATTATTATCAACAAATAAGCTTTTCTATTCACAGCTTTGATTGGGCACAAGAGCAGTTAGAAGGTTATCACATGAATCACCAGAATAAACTGTGTTTCATTGTAACACACGTGCGGTAAACGCTCTCACATTGACACTCAGAAATAGATTTTTGTGAAGGGTTTTTATAGAAAGGACTGAATGTACCGAAAGGTGGATTATGTCATTTGTCAGGAATGTATTTATTGCTAAAGAAATTTTGGAATAGTGATTGGACAAAGCATACATCTTAGAAGAGCAGACGAGATAAAAGATGAAGTGAAGTATGTAAGAGTTTGCGATAATAAAATGAGACTATACATTAAAAGAGACCTGTAAAATCTACTTTTCAGAGGTGTTAACAAAGCTATAACAGTCTCCTTTCATTAGTTTCTTTGGACGGATTCATGAATGTTTGAGTAATCTTGTTCTGCAGCTGATGCTTGACAGCTCAAAGTTGTGGATTCATTTACCACCTAGCCCCGCCCACTTGTCTGTATGTATTTTCTTGACATTTAAATGATCAGTTCTGCAGTTCGCTGTACCGGACCGTTGTGGCGAAGAAGGAGCTGAGTTGAAAGGCAAAGCTCTCGATTTACCGGTCAGTCTATGTTCCAACCCTCACCTATGATCATGAGCTCTGGGGAATGACCGAAAGGACAAGATCGTGAATACAAGCGGTCGAAATGAGTTTTCTTTGCAGGGTGGCTGGGCGCTCTCTTTGAGACAGGGTTAGAGCTCAGTACATGGGAGAACTTGAAATAGAGTCGCTACTCCTCCTCGTCGAGAGGAGCCAGTTGAGGTGGCTCAGGCATCTGTTTCGGATGCCTCCTGGACGCCTCCCCTGGTGAGATGTTTCGAGTAAGTCCTACTGGGAGGACACCTTCCCCGGAAGAGCTGGCAAATTAACCTTCCAGAAGCTCCAGCCCTAAACTTACCCTTTTAGTAACTTGAAGCGTAAACTTACCCGTTAAATCCTAAAAAAATGTTCCCAAGTAGCTTCAAGCAAAACTCGTGTGTATTCACGCTGTGATTCATTGTATATTTATTTTACGTTTTTTCCAATCGGGCAAATCGTTCTCATCATACCTATTTTTGAGTCGTTTTATATATATATATGCTTTCTTGTGATACATGAGAATGTGAAAAGTACACATATAGATACAGTCGGCATCAAAGGCCATGCCCACAAACATACCTCCGAGGAGGAAAGTTAACATGGGGAGTGGATCAGAACAACAGATTTATCAGTCACTGCTCAAAAACCACAACAGCAAATGTAGACTTTAGGAGATATATTGTCAAATACAGAAACAAAGACATGGGGATGAATAGTGATTCAACCTTTCAAGTATGTAAATATATCTAGCAATGTCAACGGTAGCTGCAACTAAATGCTAACGCAATGCTAGTGTCGCCTGGTGTCTTTTAGCATCTTTTTAACTTTCTGTTAACTTTTCTGACATAACGCCACATCAGTAACCTCCATTTAAACCTGGTTGTAACTTGATTTGAATTAGTTGTGCTAAAAATACACTTAATTTGCCAGAAAACATCTTAAAAGAGGTAAACAGTTTAGCTTCCCTTACTTATACATGGTGAGGCAGGAGACGCTTTCTCCCTCAGCAGGCCACGCCCCCAAATATGACGTGTTGCCGACGGTATCTATAAAGCCCCAGGTTGCCTGGTGGTCAATACCCACTGTGCAATGTCAACATGTCAAATACACATAAAAGCTCTCTAGGTCCTAAAAGTCCATTTGGTACCACACTCATTTGAATCTATAGGTTGTCATGGTAATCCTGCATCCTACTTCTCCATATCTGCAAATGTTAACACAGTTATCTCACAGTTGGCTTTTTGGCAAGTATATACTGTACTCGAACAGCTCCTTTTTGTAAAACACATTTAAAGAGAATATGTTACATGTGTGCACTGGCATTTCTGTCTTGTGAATTTTTGTGGCACCTGGCCATGTCTTGTGCCTCGTGAAAAACACTCTGTGTCACCTCTCCACAGATCTGGTCACTCCAAAACAGTCTCTCTGGAGGGACTCTCTTTTTATGTCATTTACCATGACACAAAAACAGCGTATTTTGAGCTGGAGTTCACAGCTGTTTTTGCGTACTTCTGTTACGCCATTCATTAGTACGATATGAAAAAGTGTAGAAAAAACACGAGATTTGGTTGCATCCATGTGGGGACGTTTTCTTCAGGTGAAATGGGTTAGTTTTGGCTTCAAGTTACTAAAATGGGTAAGTTTAGGTCTGGGACTTGGGACAGGTTAAGATTATAATCAGGATTTTGTTAATATTCATAAGTAACAACCACCATTGAAATGAATGGGGACTGTGACACGTGTCATAATTACGCAAAACAGCTGTGAACTCGTGCTAATCATACCTAATTTACATGTTGCATAATGTCGTGGTAAATGTACGCTTTCTAATGAGATCGGGCTCGGTCTGTCACCTCGTTGTCCTCTCGGAAAAAAAGAGAATTTTATAGCAAAAGATGACAGATCTTCCAACAGAAAACACACAGTGCAGCATTTAGAGAAACAGCGAGTGCTTTGTGACCTTACTGATTTGTTTCCTTTGTTTTGGCACCAAGGTGAGCTTTTTAGTGATTAAAATGAGCCAATTATGTTTTAATTAAAAAAGGTTCTGGCAAACACTGTGCTACGTGCAAACCTTCATGTTCGTACAAACTTTCTATTTCTTCACCTGCAAAATATTTTACCTGAATTGTTTCCTATTGTTTATTCTTTCTTTTGAAAATTATTTAAAACACCAGTGACACAAAAGCCTGGAGGAGTTCAAGTCCTTCTACAGCATTACATCCAAGGAAGGGTTAGATTATTGTTTTCTTTTCACTGTAATACATGTTAGATTGTGCTCTTTCACAAAACATGTGAAAATACTGAATCTAAAGTTTTTCATTCAGAATTCATAGTTTTTTTTTTAGACAAACACTACTACAAGCATATACGTAAAAGATCAATAAAAGGGTTGGATTTCTGCACAGCTGTAACCAAACGATTGTACGGAGATTGTTCTGTCATCTTTCCCATTCTCCCCGAGTCTTCCGCCCAGACCACAGAAGACAGACGTGTATATTTGCTGTATAGCTGTAGGTTACACCACAGTACTTTTAAAATAGCCGGTCTCCGTGCTGCTCTCCCTCAGGACACCGGACGGCCCGCTCTCTCACCCTCAGGCCAGACTGTGACACTGGCAGCCTCCTGTGGGACCCATGTCAAGCTGGCGCCAGAATCCCCCCGACGCAGGAGAAACCGTGTAAGCGCCCTCAACCATTACCCACAAGTCCGTGAGGCGTGAACTCAAGTCTCTCTATATCAATACAGCCACGGTTTGATTCTTTAAAGGGACTGTGCACATGTTTAAGGGGAATATATTATCATTTCCTTTTTAAAGAAACTGGTCTTTTGTTTTTACCCACACATATTTAACACAAAAGACCAGCATGTTTTAGCTAGCTCTTGAACTAAAAACACTCAATTCCACGTCATGATTTGAGCCGTGTTGTAATCTTGCTTCCTTGTCAAAAGCACAGCTGGAGTTTTGTCTGTGATATAGACTTTTGACCAGTGGAGCCCAAAGTATGTCTGTCTGATTACATTTTAGGTTAAAAAAAATATTTATGGTACACCAAATGAATTTCATTTGTTGTTGAAATACTATTAATTCCTCCCTTATTGCAAATACAATTAATAGATGCAACATACATTGTTTTGGAGACTTGCAGTTTGGCAGGGGACAGTCATAAGCTTGGAGACAACGGGTTTGGAAAACGTGACATGTAAAATGTTTATTTTCAAATTGTCAAACTTAAGCTTTAGCATTGACACACAAACATCCTTTTGCAAACCTACTTTGGTCCTTTGGTGAAGATTTCTTTTGATTTGTGAAGTCTTTAAGATGTTCTCAAAGAAAACCAATCACAACCCACTGTTCACTGCCTGATCTTGCAGTAATTTTTCATTTTAGATTGAGGTAGTGAAAACCTCATAGAAATGAACTAAACAGGAAATGAACATGTCGGCAAGACGTCTGCATTTTCAAAAACAAACAAGCCAACTGACGCTGTGTGCACAGCCAATTGCTGTGACATGGAGCATAATTTGTGACGTGCGTCTGACGTCAGGTTTAGTATCTACAGTACTTAGCCCGGGTAAGCAGCTGTCCCAGGATCAAGTCGAATACAATAGAGTAGAACCAAGCAGGTACTAATGCAAAAGCTCTAATTCTGTCCGTTGAGCCCTTTGAGTGTCCGGATTGGTGGAAAAGTGCTATTTAAATAGAGACCATGCACCATTTACCATTTGGTTATTTTATATTGTGAACACGTCTTTAAAACACATTGTGATGAATAATTATGAGGCTCACAATGTATTAGATTAGTGAGCAAAAGGTGGACTGCTGTAACAAAATGAAAAATCTCAGTTGATATTGTTAAGATAAATCCAAATGCTTTTAAATGTGCTTCATGAGTTAACCTGTTCGGGCACACTGTCAAAGACTATAGGCCGCTTACATTACAAACCATGATTCTGTGCGACGTGATCTCCTTTAAGTACAGTATGGAACGAGATTAGCGTAAGAGAGGAGAGTCCTGGAGGGAGACCTGGCAGCCCAAGTTTGAATCAAATATGTTCTAATATAAATAAATGAAAGCAGTACAAGGGAGAGCGAGACCTTTTAGCGGGTTATTGCAAATGCGCGGTGTTAGGAGCGCTCACAGAGTATACTGAGAAGTCCCACAGGCGGCACGAGCGTAAACTAGGATTTTTGTTCAGAATGACATTCACTTAAAGATCATGCTGTTATATTGTGGACTTGTGTAACTTGCAGCTATTCAGAGCATGTTTATGTGTGTCATGAATAAATGTATGTGTGAGGAGGGAAAGGGTTTTATATAGAGACATGTCAGGAGCTGGGGTTTTACATTCAAGCCTTCCACATCACACAGACCAAGTCAGTTTTGCAAGACTCAAGAAAGTCTCAAGTCTTTGGCCTCAAGTCCAAGTCAAGTCCCAAAGCAAAGCCTGACAAGTCCAAGTCTGCTGCTTTTGATTGCAAGTCTTTCCTCTCTGTCTTTGTCTCTGCCTCTCTTGCGCCTCTCTGTCTTCTTTTTGCTGTCCTCTCTCTCTCCGCTCTCCTTCTCTATCTCTCTCCCTCTTCCTCTCTGTCCTTCTCACTCTTTCTCCCTTGCGCCTTCTCTCTCTCTCTCCCTTTCACTCTTTCTCTTCTTTTTCTGTCCCTCTCTCCCCTTTCTCTCTCTCTCAACTCTCTCTCTCCTTCTGCCTTTCTATCTCTCTCTGTGCCCCCTCTCTCTCTTTCTCTCTCTTTCTGTCCCTCTCTCTTTCTCCCTCTCTCTCTCCATTTCTCCATCTAATTCTCTCTGCCCCTCTCTCTCCTCCCTCTCTCTCTCTTCCTTCTCTCTCTCTCTCCTGTCTCTCTTGCTCTCTTCCTTCTCTCTCTCTTCCCCCCTCTTTCTCTCTCCCACCTCTTTCTCTCTCTCTGACCCTCACTTCCCCTTCTCTCTCTCTCCCTCTCCATGTCTCTTCTCTCTCTCACTTTCCCCTTTCTTGCTGTCATTCTCTTCTCTCTCCTCTCTCTCTTTCTTTCTTTCTTTCTCTCTCTTTCGCTCTCTTTCTCTCTCCCTCTCTTCTCTCTCTCTCTCTTTTTTCTCCTCTCTCTCTCCTCTCTCGCTCTCTCTCTCTCCATCTCTCTCTCTCACAGATGAGCACAGTAGATCCTCTGCATCAGCTCTTCTGTCAGTCGCGTCACAGCAGGAACAGACTGGACTGTTGTGAGTCATGTTTAAAATAGACAGACAGAAGGAAGGCTGGAAATAGTGCAGATAAATTTAGACTCTGGCACTGGTGATGCCCCATGGATCGGTCTCCCTTTATCTATCTATGCCTACCCCAACTGTCTATCCATCCATCCATCCATCCATCCATCCCTCTCCTATATAACAGGCCTGGGACAATATATTGTTAAATAATTGTTATAAAATGTGAAAGCTTCCAAGCTTCTAAACAGGACACCGGGATTAAAAATAGACACAAGTAAAGAAGGTCCGCACGGCAAGAGTCCGACATGACAGAGCTAAGACGCACATACAGTAGGTCACTTGGACTCACATCAATCGCTTGTTTGTGAAGAAAAAAAAAATCATGTAGATAATTTTCCACATGACTGATGTTTATATAAGAGACAGGTAGCTCTTTCATTTCAAATAAATGACTCTGGAGCTAAACTTGCTGTGCAGACTTTCTTCACTTGTTTCATTTTATATCTTAACAATGCAACTTGCACAGTCCTTTTATTGTTTTGTATTGCGTCAGAAACTTGAGTTGCAATAGCTCAATGCCATCTATGAATAAATAATATGCAGAGTTAACGAAGTGGACTTTCTTGTACTTTTAGTCTCAGATACATTACCATATGTCGAGTCAAAGCTGGTATACACGGGTGGTTGGCGCTCTAGCCTCAAGTTTTCATGTTCCCCCCATGTCTGCTTAGGTTTCTTCCTACAACTAAAAACATGTTCAGAGTGCCCCCTCTCCAGGACTACAGATGGAAATTAGTTGTAAAGCTAAAATCTGGTACAAGCATCTCTACCTTGTGCTTAATGTAAATGTACATCGTCCTTAATAAACATTACATTACCTTACCTTACCTGTATAGGTTAAAGGTTCATGTGTTTTGGGGAAAACAGACGAACATTTCAAATGACTCTTTTCAGTTGACCTCTGAACTGTCACAGAGCTGATCTTACTGTACGTTTTCATCGTCATTCATCTGGTCGGACACAAAGTGCATTACTTTCAGCTGGTTGGCAAAAGTAATAAAAACATTCACTTTTGTAATAAATACTAGTCAAGTCTTCATAACAAGTGCATATTTATGGACTAGTAATCAGTATACAAGTCTGGTTTAACTTGGACAGTACATTTAACCGCATATTCACCAAGTTTCTACATTGGGATGAGATCACCAAGAGGACGTTTTGGGAAAGGCCGGTGAACTGGTATGGTTTGAACCAAAGACTTGAAGATCAATCAAACTTACACTGTAAAAAGTCCTTCAGTCAAGTGTTCATAAAAACTATTTTTTATAAGCATACTTTGTCTTTTAAAATTAGTTTTTTGTTGTTTTTTAAATTTTATATGCTCACTCTAATCAAAAATTAAAGACCTTCCTTGAACAAATTAATTATAACTTTGAAATAATTAATTTTCTTTCCAAAAAGTGTTCATATGGACTCTCCCAAAAATGATGTCCACCAAACACATTTTAAATGTTTGCGCTGTCCAACATTTTTTGGCAAAAAATGTGTTGCTTTTTGCCCCTCCCCCTTGCTTTACTATGATTGGAGCAGAACCCTGCAAGGCCCCTCCCCGTAGAATTTTCGACTTTCAAATCAAAGCTGCCGTTGTCAGCCATTGCCGCTGCCGTGGATTGAGGTAAGGCCTGATTGATTATAATACAGTCTTAAATGAACTGGTTATGCGTCACGTTTTACTTGATTTTCAATGTACTTCACATTTCTAACGGTATGCTCGTTTCATATATTCAGTAAATTATCTGCTGACCATTGTGACGTTTTTCAAAATAGCTTAGCGATAGCCATGTTTTTCAAACTTCTCCGTCACTCAAACGGGTTTTCGTCACTTGTACAAATCGGATACATATTACAGTCAACCCTGAAGTAGAATGCAGAATTTCAGTCAGTTTATTCACGTTTAAAAGTGCATTCAAAGTTTGGGTCTATGCACGGAGCGGCAGTTTTTCACCCGTGTCCCTCCACGAACTCGAACATCAACCCGCCACGTGCACGCACGTCAAATACACGCGCACTCAAACTCCGGCCCGAGCCTGCACGCGGAGTGCCCGTACCCGAATAAAAGAAAAGCTCCTTATGATGTGTCCCATGTGTCAGCGTTTACAGAAGCGCTTCCTCCCTACCGCATCTCTCTCTCCCGTCTCTCTCTCTCTCCCTCTCTCTCTCTCTTTTCAATTTCAATTTCAATTTCAAAAGGCTTTATTGGCACGATTGCACAACAACATTGCCAAAGCAAAAATAACAATAAAAACAGTAATAACAACAATATAAACAGCAATCAATATTCTAAATAACAATATATACATATATATACATATACACACAGGTCAGGTGGTTGTATCAGATGTGTGGTTGTTGTGGTTGTCCCTCAGGTTGTGGCACAGTCGGACATATTTAGCTGCTGCTTTTCTCTCTCCCCCCTCTCCCTCTTGTTCCTTCTTTTCTCACCGCGCGCTTTCTTTCTCTCTCTTCCTCCTCATATTTTCCTTGGTCCGCGCGGAAAGACGTGCTTCCCTTATAGGTCAGTGGTGCTTCCCCGGTATCAATCTCACGTATTGGCCACTTTAAAGACTCGTTTTTTTTTTCACCGCGGTGATTTTGCGTTGTGTTCTGGCACGTGTTTAGTGCAGCTCTGCGTCTTGACCCGGACCCAGCCCGGCTCGACAACTAAGCGAGAAGTGCAGGCTTGGTTCGGGCTGAGTCTAGAATCTAAACTCTAACCCCTAGTGCTCATGTATCTTTGTTTGTTTGTTGAATGCATAAAGCAAAAGCTATTGCTCAGAATCATTTGATTAGTAGATGCAGTTATGCAGTTTATTCTCCCTTCACCTGTCTATTACTTTTTCTGCCCTCTGCAGATATCAACACCAGGGCCTGAAACTAACAGAGGAACCCCAATAATGGGACGCTGATAGAGGTGGGTGTTATTTTGAATTTTAGATAACATTGTAAATGTTGTTTTGGATATATGTGAAATATAATTTTGAGGATAAAGTTTATTTTTGTCAAAATGATTCTACTGGATCATTTTTAAATAAGAACAATACTCTGAGATTTTTTTTTTTTTAATGGTTCATTGTAAAAGACATTTTACATTTGACTCATAATTTTAAGAAATGGTTTAACATTTAGTATTTGATTTAGGCTGTTTCAGTAAACAAGTCTGATCCTATTTGGGATTATTTGATTGTAGATTATAACTGCTGGTTTTAGAGACTTTTAGGATGCATTTTTAACTAAATAGGTTATTTTAAGGTCACAGGGACTCATACTTTTGACAGTTTTACCAATAACTAATTGTTCGAAATGAGTAATTGCTTTGACATTTTGGTTCAATAAGGAATATTTTTTTATTGTTAAAAAAAAAGTACATGTACTCATGATGGTTAAAAATGAATAACTTTTCTAATCAACCAGTCACTGGTTACTTTATTTGTAAAATGCACTTAAACATTCTTATTGAGTAGAAAAATATGAGAAGAGCACTGTCTGAATTGAATAATAATGTATGTTATTATTAGGAAACAAAAGCAGCACTCTGATTGGCTCTGAATGGGAGAACCTCTAAATTTTCTTTTTTGTTTTGTCAAGTTTTAAGCTATAATTGCAACCTAAAATGATTATATTTTAATAATCACTTTATGCTGACAGATTTCTTCAGCAGTGTAAAAATCAGGTACCCCACTTTTAAATTAAAATTGTTAAAGTAAAATAATGGGGCATCCATGTCCTGGAAATGTAGAGTGCAAAAATAAAATGAAGTGAGTGACATAGTTTTTTTTATAAATTGTGTTATTTGGCTCCTACAAGATTACAGAAATAATTTGTTCTATTGACCCTATTTTGTCCCGCCTACTTTTCTAGGACGTGCACTTCCTGTTTAGCTGCATTTAGCCTGTAGATTTCAGTCGATGGGTGTATTTTAACTGTCATTATATTTAATTAAAATTGCCCCACAAGACAGACAAACAAACATGTTAGCTACCTTAACAGAGCTAAACAGGAAGTGCATTTCCAAGCCAAGTGGGCGGGACAAAATAGGGTCAATAGGAAATGTTTGTTTTGTTTTCTTTTCAGATAGATGGCATGGCCTTGCAAATTATGCATCAGCTTTGTGTCAACAAAGTTGGACATTTTAAAGCACTACAGATTGTGCCACTCTCCTGCGCCCAATCACCAGTTCAACTCTGCTCTGGGACCTGTTGAGAATGGGGAGAATTGGGAAAGGAAAACCGCAGAACTTGGAGGGTGTGACAAGAGTTCCAGTTGAATTTACTCAGGTACTCACACTTAAGTTAGTTTTAAACCTTTGATTTTGGTCCTAATTTTTTGTCTTCTATTGTAGTTGATTACCAAAGGCTGCAAAGACTACTACCTAACTGCCTGCCCGAGGGTTTTCTGTAAGTGCACTCTTTGAAGCTTAGCTGTACGCTTATGTACCATTTCAATGTTTCAATATTTGCCTTGTTTTTGTAGATCGTCCCAGGAGAGCTTCTTTGTATGTGGACTTGGAGTCTGATAAAATGGCAAATTTCCTGTAAGTATAAAAAAATGTATATGTTTTATGTGCACTTCTCTGCACATTAAATTGACTTAAAATACTGATTCAAAAATTAGTTGGACAACTCCCTGTATTTAAATGTTTACCAGAATTCAATTTGTAGACCAGAACTTTACAGCTTAAAATTTGGCTTTTTGAGTAGCACCAGATTTAAACAGTCTATACAAAGTACTACATCATAGAGGTGCATCGAATAGTTGACAAAATTGATAAAATCAAAGAAAATGTAAGAACTTACGTGTTCTTATGGGTTCTTGTGTACTACCAGAAGCTTGTGTACCCCAGATTGAGAAACACTGCAACAGACTATTCAAACACGCTTTCAGCAAAACTAAAAATCATATTTTAAATTCCTTCATTTACCATGTTTTATGCTTTATCTCACACACAAGTGCAAAAAACTTACATACTACATTACAACCACAAAACACATCTTGCAATTGTTTCACATTTATGCAAAAGTAAAACTATTTGGTTGCTGTTTTTCTTTCAGCGCATTCATATGCTGTTACTACTTGCACAAATGATTATTTTAGTAATTGTGACTTCAAAAGTATGGTTTAAATGCAGGGGACAAATTTCACTACAATGGCACAATGCCTTCACTTGAGTGCTTAGACTCATGAAGAAAGTTATATTATGAAATAAGCATTTGTGCACTGTGTCTCATCAGCATCATTTTCCTCATGGCAAAACGTTTGTGTGTTTTTTTTTCACAGATTGCAAGCACGTGATGGATGATCGGTGTCTGCAGCTGCACTCTACTGAATACACTACCTCAGTCTACGGTCCTCATCACTTCACACAAGTCAGTTAAAGTATTCTTGTTCATTGGAATTCACAAAGTATTATGGCATCATCTCAAAATCAGAGAACCAAAATGTATCATTTTGCCCCAAACAAAATTCCGACTGACACTTGGGGAGTTGCAGAATTGATCTTTATTGTGTCTGATGTACATATGCAATAAATGCAACACAAAATCTGAAATGTAAGTACTTAGTGCTTGTTACTTTGTTGCCATTTTGTTATGCTAATGTAATTGAACCACAAACATGAGAAACTTAAAATTGTATTTAGTAAAAGTTGATTTCGACAGCCAAAATTCTTTATAATGAAAATTATAACAAAAAAACCCAAAACAAAGTGTACATGTGAATTCAGTGAACAATGAACAAAAATGTATTATTTTTATAACCAAAAAGAATGTTTTACTGAATGAATAAATTGTTCAATTGTATTTTGGATCTATTTCTTTTTGGTTACCTTATCATTAGAGATAACTTGATCATGTTTAGCTTAGTGTATGCCACTAAATCAATTTCTTGTATTTTTTTGAATACCTCTAACTAATATTTTCAAAAATAAATAAATTCACAGAAAACGCAAAATTGATTCAGCAAAACTTAAAAAAAATATCGCAACAGTTTCCACACAATTTGAGCAATTTCAGAGAAATATGAAATTTTTTAATCTTAGCGAACACATTTTTATTATGTTTTGTGAAATTCATTAATTATTTTTTTTAACTAAGACTGGCTCAATTTTTTGCATTTTATTGAGTACATCGGACAAATATTTTTACAAATAAATAAATTCACAGAAAACAGGGTTATTGATTCAGCAAAACTTAAAAAAATATATATTTCAATTTAATTGCTCAAATTGTGTGGAAACTGTTGCGATATTTTTTTTAACTAAAACGAAGGCAAAACTTTTTACAGTGTATACCTGAAAGAGGAACAGGAGGAACTTTAGCAGAAGACATAAAAAGAATCATTCTGAATTCAGCTTCCTTGGACATGGACGTGAAAACACGTCGACAGAGAAGAGGAAGGACTAGAACAAGACTTTGTGGGTTTAGATCATGGGATAGACATCTTTTTTGTAATGCTGCGTGTTTCCCTTTGAATTCAAAGTAAATTGTATCTTGGTTGTTTTATTGAACAGGAATTTCAGTTCGGGGATACATTTTCTCCAATAACACCACTCTCTCTTGTCTGTATTTACTTGTACTGTAAAATAATTTGTACTTCATTCTCTTGTTAACATTTACTCAAGCAGACATTTATTTAAGCCAGCCTAAACATATTGCACGTTTCCTTGTTTCTATCCTGTCTTTACACTGTTTTACTTTGACATGCATTCCCATCTTCTGAGCATAATTGAGTATTTACAATGCACAAAGCTCGTCTGAAAGCATGAATATGTATGACCACAGGGCTGTTTGATAAATGATGATGGGACATGCAACAGTGGCACGCTTTTTTTGTCCTCTTTCGCAGCCAATTACACTTCAACCTAAAATGACTGAGGCTTTGATGCAATCTGCCGTCAAGAACATTAATGACACCATTTGCATTTTGTTTATTAAGAGTTGAGTCACGCCAGGGTTTATCTGGAGCTTAGCTTAGGTTAGCTGTTTTGTATTCCTGAGGATGAGATGGTTCACGGTGACAAATGTGACGGGAAATAAAAATAGACTCAGTTCATGGATGGAAACTAAATTTAAACCTTTTCTTAGGTTGTCATGATGATTTCATTTTGCTGCTGAGAACTATAAATGGGCCTCTTTCACAAGTTTGGTCTTCTTACGAAACAATCAGAAAATGTGTTACTAACTCTTTCACTGCTGCTCTGTTCTCACCTTGACTCCCCCTTCCCAGACGATTTTAATTAATAATCACACACACAAAAAAAGTGAAACTGAAATACTGACATGTTGTACTTCATATGAGACAGACAAGTGTCTACCTACATTAAAAAAATGTTATTCTACATTAATCTTTCCCTTTTAATGAGCATTTGAAATTTCCCTATTTTCATTAGAATCAAGCATTTATATACAGAAAGAAGATGCACTGAAGAGGACATGATGAAAATGGAAAATGGATAAATTTAGGACTGGGGAGAAGATTTACTCGACATTTTTGGCTTTTCGGAACATAAATATGAAAAAAAGGCCTGAAAACATGTTTGATATTTCGTTGTATATCTTTTTTGGAGACCGCTGCATTACTGCTGTGTTCAGAAATTATTATATCGTGTTTGTGGTGATGAAATTACTCACATTAGTCACTAAGAACAAAAACACTTTCAGGTGAAGATTAAAACCTAATTTGCATTTCCATTCAAAAGTATTCAGAATACAGTACCTGAATTTATCTTGCTAAATGACAATAAGTAAGTAATCTTTATTTTTAATTATTTATCTTTATTTCATTTATTACATACAATGAGATATAGTATGTATCAAATTAACAAACTAAAAATGAATGAAAATAAGCAGAAAGAAGAGTAATGTTATAATATCTGCCGCTTTTTTAATTGACAGAAGTTCCTGTTAAGCAATACAATTCGATTTACATGATCTTGACATAACACAATTCACTGCAGACAGATACATTCTTTTAACCATAACTTTATTTGTATAGCTCTATTCACAGACAGAGTCACAAAGTGCTTCACAGTGAGATGAACCCTCCCTTCCCACTCAGTGATAGCAGCTGCCCTGGGGCAGCTCGGCAGAGGCGATTCGCCTAACCACCTGGCACCTCAACCTCCAACCACCACCAAGTGTTCCCTAACCTGCATGTTATTGGTTGGTGGGAAAACCGGTGTGCCCAGAGGAAACCCCCCAGACACGGGGAGGAACATGCAAACTCCACACAGAAAGACCCAGGGCATGTGGAAATCGAACCCGCGACCTTCTTGCTGCGAGGCCACAGCGCTATCTGCTCGGCCATCGTGCTACATAAGTATAACTTCGCTCACCTCAGACTTAAACATGTTTGCTCTGCTCATTGATTCTGCAGAAATCCAATATGTTTTCAGTTCAGTCTGATATTTTACAGGAGACAATGCTTGTCCCAATGCTTGTCCCAGATTGGCTAATTAATCTGTCAATCACGCCCACTGCAATTAGCAAGAATTTAGCCAAGTAACGGATTATGTTACAAAATACTTTTGAGACCACGTATTCTGCAACGAAATACATTTTCAAAGTATTTAACAAGATGATTCTGAACTCTTGAGGATGAAGTGTAGAACAATACAAGTTTACTCAAACATGCATGACTCAATCCAATTACAACAGGAGTAAACTAATGATGTGAGACACTGCTACATGATTAAACATTCAGAAAAGTCGATTAACAAAATACTGTATGTAGCTCCTGCCTTCTGAAGTAATGATGCTCCAAACTTAGTACTCCAGACGAACATTTTTAAGTCCAGTCATGAACAGATCACACACACATTGTTTCTTTTGTTTTTTACAGGATGAGTCATAACAATGGGTGTACTGGTCATTGGAACACAGAGCAGCAGGACAGATAAAGGTCTTAACTGTGCACAACACGACTCAATGAGAAGCTTCTATAAATAGCTTTGGTAGCACTTTAAAAGACCTCCACGGTACCTACCAGTTAAGTACCGTGTCAGTTACTAGTAACTAACAGTGACACTTACTAGTACTTACTCTGGTACTTACTGTGGTACTTACACTGGTACCTAGAGTGGTACTTTGAGTGGTACTTGTACCAGCAGTTACTGGTACATACCAGTGGTAGTTACTATGGTACTTACTGTGGTACTTACACTGGTACCTACAGTGGTACTTTGATGGTACTTGTACCAGCAGTTACTAGTACATACCACTGGTAGTTACTGGTACTTACTGTGGTACTTACACTGGTACCTACAGTGGTACTTTGAGTGGTACTTGTACCAGCAGTTACTAGTACATACCACTGGTAGTTACTGGTACTTACTGTGGTACTTACACTGGTACCTACAGTGGTACTTTGAGTGGTACTTGTACCAGCAGTTACTGGTACATACCACTGGTAGTAACTGGTACTTACTGTGGTACTTACTGTGGTACTTACACTGGTACCTACAGTGGTACTTTTACCACCAGTATTGGCATGCTGGTATGGTCGTAGCCATACCAGCATGCCAAAGCCTGATCCAGTCAGATCTCAGAAGCTAAGCAGGGTTGGGCCTCGGCAGTACTCGGATGGGAGACCACAGAAGAACCTC
This sequence comes from Mugilogobius chulae, assembly GCA_038363315.1. NCBI lineage: Eukaryota > Metazoa > Chordata > Actinopteri > Gobiiformes > Gobiidae > Mugilogobius > Mugilogobius chulae. Next base: position 3,964,915 of record CM076410.1, read on the forward strand.
AGGTGCCACAGTGGGCAACTTCAGTGGTACTTACTACAGTAGTTGACAGTCAACTACTGTAGTAAGTACCACTGAAGTACCAGTATGTGTCACTTTAGAACAGGTCCCGTTGTTACTAGTACTTAACTGTCAACTACTGTAGTAAGTACCACTGAAGTACCAGTATGGTGTCACTTTAGAACAGGTCCCATTGTTACTAGTAGTTGACGGTCAACTACTGTAGTAAGTACCACTCAAGTACCAGTATGTGTCACTTTAGAACAGTCCCGTTGTTACTAGTAGTTGACTGTCAACTACTGTAGTAAGTACCACTCAAGTACCAGTATGTGTCACTTTAGAACAGGTCCCGTTGTTACTAGTAGTTGACTGTCAACTACTGTATAAGTACAACTCAAGTACCAGTATGTGTCACTTTAGAACAGGTCCCGTTGTTACCAGTAGTTAACTGTCAACTACTGTAATAAGTACCATTTGTAGTACCACTATTTACCATTATGTATCATGGTATTTATCAATAAATGTTGGAATTAAGCTAAGATTGTTGTAAATTGTTTTCTGTTGTTTTGTTTACTGAAACAAATAATCACTTTGGTATTGTCAATACCCAATATTGTTGTGACACAAATAAAGACAGTGGTGCTTTTTTAACACTTGCATTTTATTGTTATTCATCATTTATAAGCTCTACTTTTTTAATTTAGTACCAATAATACCACCACTGAAACATATGTGTGTGCAACAAATTATTAAAAGTGGTAAGTGTACTAATAGTGACCACTGTAAGTACCAGTCACTGATGACACAAGTACCACCTTAAGTACCAGTGTAAGTACTACAGTAAGTACCACAGTAAGTACCAGTAACTATCAGTGTTATGTACCAGTAACTGCTGGTACAAGTACCACTATAGGTACCAGTGTAAGTACCAGTGTAAGTACCGCAGTAAGTACCACAGTAACTACCAGTGGTATGTACCAGTAACTGCTGGTACAAGTACCACTCAAAGTACCACTGTAGGTACCAGTGTATGTACCACAGTAAGTACCAGTAACTACCAGTGGTATGTACCAGTAACTGCTGGTACAAGTACCACTCAAAGTACCACTGTAGGTACCAGTGTAAGTACCAGTGTATGTACCACAGTAAGTACCAGTAACTACCAGTGGTATGTACCAGTAACTGCTGTTGCAAGTACCACTGTAGGTACCAGTGTAAGTACCAGTGTAAATACCACAGTAAGTACCAGTGGTATGTACCAGTAACTGCTGGTACAAGTACCACTCAAAGTACCACTCTAGGTACCAGTGTAAGTACCAGAGTAAGTACTAGTAAGTGTCACTGTTAGTTACTAGTAACTGACATGGTACTTAACTGGTAGGTACCGTGGAGGTCTTTTAAAGTGCTACCATAGCTTTTTGTGGCGCTGTTGTTGTAATGAATCAAGAGCTCTTAAATAAAACGCTGAAGTAGTCACAGACACCAGTTGGTTTCCTTCAGACGCAAGTTAAATGAACGGTGTCTTGTTAATATCACAATACAATCCTGCTGTGTCACTCAGGCTTATTCAGAAGTGTTAGTCACCATTTTGATGACTTGAGACTTGGTGTAGTGGACTTAGACTCAGGACTTGACTTGGACTTGAAGGTTTGTGACTTGAGATGGCTTGATGCCTGAACAAACGTGAACATGTCTCTCCTCACTCAATAGATCTAAAAATACAAGCGGTATTCAGTTACATGAAATAAAGATGTGGGAAGACTTGAAAGTAAAAGTTGAAAACCTGAGAGTAACTTGGGATTTGTTAGGGATTACTGAATTACTAAATTGTTCTTTGTTTATTCTGAAAAGCAACAGGACACTCAATTAAAAGTCTGGTAGAATGTTTACAATCTGTAAGTCTTCACTTGAAGCGAAATACAAAAACAAACTTTTTTTGGTTGATAAATTATGTATATGGTGTTTAAATGCTAACTATTGTTCTGAGTCTTTTTAAAGTGGAAATAGTGATGCTTCATTTGGAAAATGTGCCCACATGGCTTCAACCAAAACTTGTTTTATGATATGAAATATATCTATTTTAGACATTTTCATGTTGTGCAATTTACATCATGCTCATCATACACTACTTTCATGTTGTGGGATATATATGCTTTCTAGTGACACTGTGTTGGACATATGTCTGTCTATATACCAAGGCTGTGTCCCACAAACGTGGGGTAGCCTGGTGACTGGAACCTATCCCAGTGACTTTAGGCCTTAGGCGGGAGAACATCCTGGACGGTGGCCAACAGGGTTAGACAGACAAACATTCACTCTCTCATTTATTCACTAAGGGAAATTTACAGTGATGCCCAATTAACCTAAACATGCATGTTTTTGGCGGTGGGAGGAAACGGAGAAAACCCACGGGGACACAGGGAGAACATGCAAACTCCATCCAGAGAGATCGTGAGATGTTGATATGGTCCGACCCGGGAGTCGAACCCACGACCTCCTTGTTGGGAAGCCACTTGGCTACCGTGTGTTTGACATGTATTTACCACAATTCCTGCACCAAATGAAGGCAGCATAAGTTGAGGGTTGCAATTTAGTTTTTTTTTACATGAATAAATTTAATTGAATTTAAAGTTGGCTAACTACCTTAAATTTGTAAACTTTGTAATTTCCACTCAAAAGTAAATGATAATTGCAACACTAAGTAAAAATATTAGGCCAATGACTCCTGTCTGAACTGAATAATAGAGAATGTTAGTGTCGGAGTCAGTCAGAACATTATGTTGACTTTTTACAGAGCCAGTATAAAGTCGTTATTGAGATACGGAATAGTCTGTTGGTTCGGAAATCTGACTGTAAAATATAAATCACAGATTCTTAGACTGATAAAAACTGCAGGAAAAGTTATGGGTCTGTCTACGATTACTGCTCCACTGGCTATTTACGAACAGTCCACAGTGAAACAGGCTCTGAAAATAATTGCAGATCCTTCTCATGTGCTCCACCCACAGTACGAGCTCCTGCAGTCAAGGAGGAGATATAGAGTTCCTCTATGTAAGAGCAACAGATTCAAAAACTCGTTCATACCTCAGTCGATTAAACTAATTAATAATTTGAATTGTGTAGACAATTGACCTAAGTGAGTGACCGTACATTGGTATTGTTTTGTTTAGTTATGTCTATTGTTTGTATGTGTGTTGTCTTATTGTCTCATTTTATGTATGTCTACTTTTTTCTTTTGCTACTGACCCCCTGTCTCGAACTTAATTGCTCCGCAAGGAGACAGACAATAAATTGAACCTTGAACCTTGAAAATCATTAGCCAATGCTGCGCTCTGATTGGATGTGCTCTTTTCCAGTTTCACTTTCCTGTTTGTAAAAAGAACTTTATAAGTCATAATTGAAACTAAAATGTATTCATGTCAATATTCACCATGTGTTTTAAGAGTTTAGAAAACAAAATGGTCAGATTTAAAACCTACATCGTGTTTGCAGTGTGAAAATCAACAACTTCAACTTTGACCGGAGTGAATTGCCAAATCATCTCATGATCTGTCTGGGTGAAGTTTGCATGTTCTCTCTCTGCTACATTGGTTTCTATCCAGGTACTTCGACTACCTCCCACCTTCAAAAACATGTAATTTCATTTACATCAATTTCTTCTAGTGAATGAATGAAAGAGTGAATAATTGACACTGTCTGTGTCTCTAGGTGTGTACTCTGTCATGAACTAGCCACTGTCCAGGGTGTTCCCTGCCCTAAGGCCCAAAGTCCATTGTATTGAATTGCTGTACTGAATTGCTTAAAAAGAAGATAAGTAAAAAGCATACTGTTGCTTAGTATCTGGACATCATCAACATTTACGGTGACAGAGTGGATTGCACTCTCGCCTCACAGCAAGAAGGTTGTGGGTTTGAATCCTGTGCACAGCCTGAGCCTTTCTGTGTGGAGTTTGCAGGTTCTTCTCCGTGTCTGGGTGGTTTCCTTCCGGCACTCCAGTTTCCTCACCAACCAACACATGTAGGTTAGGGAACGCTTGGTAGAGGTCAGAGTTTGAGGCTCCAGGTGTTCAGGGCTGAGGGGTTGGTTAACATGTTTGTGTAAAAGTGCTATATAAATAAACCATTCCATTCAAATAAATTCAACAGCTTTCTTTATATGAGAAAATTCACACAGTTGTCTTCATGGTAACCAGCCCCTTGTGTGATTCTTTAAAGCATCAACACAAATGAATTCTCACAAACTCTCCTCACGTCACTTGTCGCTTTGAGTCCGTGAGCGAATGAGCCTTTTGCCTGACTATATTCTTGTCCATTTCTCATTCTCGTGTAGCTGCGGGGCAATGACTTCCCTTTTCAATTCAGAGTAATAAGGCATTTTTCACTCAGGTCTGTCTTCAGAGTAAATTAAATTGGCTTCTGGAAGTTTGACAGACAGCTCTCACAAAGCCGGGCCCGCAGCGTTCCAAATGAATCCACAGACAAGAAGCTCATCCCAGTCAGCGCCATCAGAGGAGCCGCGGGTAATACACGCTGTCATGTAGAATAGGCCAGTGCGTTTGGGTTTCTGAATGTTTGAAATGATAGTCTGACTTTCCTGAAAACGAGAACTGAGCGGGTGATATGTTCGCTCAGAGCTGTTCTCATGATCACAGAGACGACAGGATGTGGCGGGGCTAAGTGGGAGGAGGAATGTTAAGAGTACTCAAACTTCATAATGTACTTTTGGGTTCAATCAGTGTTTGTTTGCCTGCAGAGGTACGCATACGCCATACATACACATACGCAAGTAATGAAAGAAACCTACCGACCACATTTAGCTCAGGTCAAAGGTAAGAGCCTCACTACAACTTACTGTTGAGTTTACAAACTTCACAAACGGCTAGCTAACTTCAAATAGAGAGTCTACTAATTTAATGCCTATGATTAACTCATTGCTTAACAGTACCTTTTAGACACAAACACAAAAGCATCCATTGGACAGAAACCTCCTCTACAGCTTACTGTTCACTGTCAGATCCTTGGAGTATTTTTTTCATTTTAGACTAAAACACTGAAACTCCAGCAACAGGAAATATTCCTATGTACATAATTAGCTGTTTTGAATGTAAACAAGCCAATTTACGTTTTTCACAGAGCTGATCAACTGTACAATGTTATCTGTTGTTTTTAAAGGTTTTTAAAACACCTTCTATTTGACTGAGCTTGTAAATGTCTTAAATCCAAGTTGGGGGTTAAGATCAACAAACCAGCTTTGGCTGACCAAAAAATAAAGGTCATTAATATGTGTAACTGCACTGACGCGGGGATCCCACTACATGCATCTGCTCTCCGCTCCGCTCCGCCCTGGTCCGCCTCCGAAAGTTGCCGCAGACCCCTCGCCCACTGTCTCCGCTCCAGTCCGCTCCGCAGGGCTGCGTTGCCCCCGAGGAGTTCAAGAAGAGCATGCGCCAAAAACACGAGTTTGTGAAATAAAAGTCCTCGTTGAAGGTCAAATAACTATATCAGGAGTACAGACGACTCATGTGTTTTACGTGATCACAACAGAAGGACGTGCTTTCCTCCTCCGCTGAGGGTAAAGAGGCTGTTACGAGCACGAACTCAATAACGTTGTCCTGTTTATGTATCAGTGACATAGTCTGTAGTGAAGAGTCTGCTGTGTCCAAATATCAAAGAAACTTTATGTAAAACTACGAACTTTTCGTTATCTGATCAAATCAAAGTACGTGCGGAGTGATTCTACTTTGTAAATCCGGACATAGTTCACTTTCTTTTTCCTGTTTGGTGCGTTTTGATTGGCGGAGATTGACTTGGCCGGACTCAGGCGGACGGAGCGACGGAGCTGAGGCGGAGGATGTGGCGCACACGGAGGATGTGGAACGGTCTTCATTCATTAAAACAGCTGCGCAGTTGATCCGGCAGTCGAAACAGAGCGGAGCGGAGATGCATGTAGTGGGATAAGCCCGTGAAAGAGTGAACCGACATTGTTTATGTTATCATAGTACAATTGCAAGAAAAGTACAAAAACTTATAAGGGCAAGATTTTTTTAAATTTTTTATTTGGTTGCGTTCACAATTTTAGTGTTGTAGGATTTTGTATTAAACAAAAATCTTTGTAGCTACATGAGAAAGAGATGTTCACTCAACATGTGTGTGTATGAATATGCACAGATCAGAGCAGACAAGACAGCAAGTCATGGATCTATTCAAGGAAATAAGGGTATATAGTAAGTTAAGAGATGGTTTTATTTGACATACATTTTACAATTCAGATTTTTAAACTCAACTTAGAAACTTGAATACACATTTTAGCATAAGTCAGTAATTGAAAAAAAATAAGATAATCAGTCATATGGGCAACATATTATCAGGAAACAAGCAAAAATGTTCTCAAATAAACAAGATGAATCCCCAAAACGTTCTCAAACAACCCTTAAACTCAACCCGCTGTAAAATCATGCATTTATTACCTTTTTTCTCACCGCAGACAAACACTTGGCTGTTTATCATATAACCTTGAATCTTTTGTTTTGCTGCTTGTTGATGCTTTGGGATTCACTGCAGATCTGAAGTTTTGTAAGAGCACAAATCCACCTGGAACTGCAGGGGCCGAATCCGTGAAAAATACAGCTGACCTTTACCGCTGAGTTTTTCTCGTCTTTGTGGATAAAATCTTCCAGTCTTTGTAATCAAGAGGAAGTTCCCGTGTCGTGTGTCTGAGGAGTTTGGTTCAGATTTTTCAGACCGAGGAGAGACGCGTAGCTATGGGCGGCTGCTTCTGGTCATTAGGGTTTATTGGTCATTAAACAGTCGCAGTGGCTAAAGGAACTCGGAAACTTTGCCACTGGAAGTTCTCTAGTTTTTAAGTGAGTATAACTTCTGACAGTTTGGAGAGTGTATGAGTACTGGATTATTTTAAAGCAGCATGCTCAAACTGCAGCCCGGGGACCAAATGCAGCCTGGTTTTTGTTTGCCCCCTGATCTGAAGACTTGGCTCAAACAGCAATAAGCAATGCATTTTTAATTGGAGTTTAAACATCTACCTTTATCTAATGCCCAAACTGTGTACAATAGAGGTTATGCAGGTGACATCACAGCATTCTAAATGTTCATGCTGAGTGGCAAGGATGCATTAGAGTTAATGGAGAGAAAGGACATTTTCTCTTGTAAGAGTTCAATAAACAGCTAAAACAGGAAAATTAAACTACAGTTTGATAACAAATTCAACCCACCACAAGTCTACTGAGCACTGGATTTGTAACTGACATGTAAAATGAGAAAATCAAGTCAACTGTTGTAGTAAAGCAGATAAACTTTAGCTTCTCACATTTATCAGACATTAAAATCACACACAATTAAACTTATTACCTTTTTCTTCTTAAAAAATATGTTTTTGAGTCCATTTGTTGCAGTCAAAATGTCCTAAACCATCAACTGTTTTTAGCAGACAAGTTTGTGGCAGACAAGCCGTTGCCACGACAACAAAGAAATACATTGAAGAAATGCCACTCATTCCAAAGTTGCTAAGCATTTTTGGAATAAAATTAAGTCACCTGCATAACCTCTATTGTGAGTTGAAGCTTGAATAAATGTCTTGAGGCTCAGTTTTTTTGTTTTCTTGGAAACAAAATGGGTTGCACATTATTAACATTGCAGATTAAGGCAAATTAGTCCTCGTCTATCAATGGGTAAGGGATGGAAAATCGATTGAAAACTTCGAAAAACTATCGAAGCTCGCAGCAATCGATTCAAAAGGCCAGAATCGATCCGTTTTGCTTAAGCTGCCACTGACTAAAACACACACACTCTGTAGCTGTAATATACACACAATAATACAGTAAAAGCCACAGTGTTTGAAGAAACAAAGAGTGAACTTGCGCAAGACCTGACTGAATGTGCTTTATTAGGATGTGTTAACAACTGATGGGTTGACGACTCTAAATATGGACACTAAATATAACTGTCTGTTGTTCAAATGTTGATAAAAAATACAAGTTATGACACTAACAGTGGCTTTGTTTTAAATCTAATTTAATTTAGCCCGTTTGGCGCCCTTAGCGAGATTTCAAATAGCACCCCTGATTGTAGTGTTTTTCTAGCCCTCTGCTCCCCTTTCCAAAATACATTTTTATGTAAATTATATTCACAAATAGACCCTTAGTGCCATAAGCCCTTAAATACAAATAAATGTAAATACATCAAGATTTTATGTAATTCAGGGGGGTCTCTGGGAATTCTCGCCAGGATTTTTTTTTTTTTTTCTTAATTCTGTGCAATTTCCTGCATTTTTGGTGAGTTTTAGCTGTGATATTCCTATTATGTGATGTAATTGTACTGTAATTAAAAAAAATTAAAATGGCAGCCACGCTTCCATCAATTGTGACTACAATAGTAGCTTACTGCTACCAAGAATGAAATGAATGAATAATGCATGATGTGAATTGTCTTTGATTTATACAACACTCATGAAAAGTATTGTATAAATCCAAATAATTTTTATTGTTATTATTAGCTTCTATTTCATTTGCATACTTTAAAATTCGAGCCCATTCTTTTCAAAGTATTGCAATATGTGTTCAGCATATTAGGCAGGTATTTATTTAGAATCTTATGCATAGAACAAGAAAAACAAAAAAAGTCTTATCCAAAGCAAACCGCAGGAAACATGGTCATAGAATTCACAAAACAGCATGCAGCAGAACAAAAATGGAGGTGGTGAGTATTTTGAAACTACACATACATTCTGCTTGTGTCTGATGTGACGTGACAGCTCTGGATTGTGGAGCACTCTCACGTCTAGAGCTTCACGCTGAGCTCTAATGTGACTGTATGAATGAAGCGCAGCAGCAGTTCATGGGACTGAATGGAGCGCTAACATCGGCTCTTTCAGGACGTATAACTGTGATGGCTGTCATCTTCAAGACAGAATTAGCATGTATTGGCTCCAATGACCTGCAAAAAGACATGTCCAGTTAATAGTCAGTAATGACGTCAGTTTGGAACACTGAGGTGGTCAGTGTGAGTGTTTCCGCTCAGACAATTTTCACAGTGTGTGGTCTTTCTACTAATGCCTTTCTTGACGTATAAAGGAAACAGTTGTAGGAAATGTATTTTTGTGTCCCGCTGCTCTAAAAAGCGAAATAGGTTTAGTCCATTTTCAAGGAAATGCGTCTGTATACTATGCAAATGTGTACAGGCCTATAATTCAGGCAATTTCTCATTTTTTGAATTTTACAGATGTGTGACGTCACTGATCAAGCTCCAAGATTTTCTGAGTGATTTTATGTTCATACATAATTTCCTGCTCCTTTTTTTTTCCTGCTTCAAATCATGTTCAGACAACTAGTTGTCCTGATTATTCACCATGTTTTGAATCACTTTTCACATATTTCAGAGATCATCATAAGTTAAGCAGAAGCTAGCCTCATGCTAAACTATCAATTTACAGATATTAAATACAACTATTGCAAATAATATAGTGCTGCCTGTGGCTGGCTGCCTGTGCTTAGAAGCAGCCTTGGAGAATTTACAAAACATTATGGAGCACATACATGCCATTGCCAAAGTATTTGGTATATTGTAACTTAGAGCATTTAGGTTACGCAATTCACCTTTAAAATGATGTATGTGTTAGCAGTGCGCCAAAAACATTCAAATGTTATTTTCTGTATTTAGCTATACTAAAAAAACTTTGTTACTTAAAAAAAAGTAACAAATGAACAGGCCCGATGGGTCAGCAAAAAATAATAGCACACGCTATTTAAGGGCCACGAGAGCCAAAAACAAGAAGCCCGGCTCCTCAAACTGCATCACAAAAATATATATACTAAGATATATTACCGTGTGTGGGCGACACGGTGGCGCAGCGGTTAGCGCTCTGGCCTCATAGCCGCCCGGGGCCTTTCTATGTGGAGTTTGCATGTTCTCCCCATGTCTGCGTAGGTTTCCTCCGGGTGCTCCGGTTTCCTCCTACATCTAAAAACATGTCCAATGTGCCTCCCCTCTCCCCTACCCAGGACTAATGTAAATTAGCTGTAAGCTATAATCTGGTGCAAGCATGTCTGCCTTTGTGCTAAATGCAAAAAACTGTACATTGTCCTTAATAAACATTCCTACAAAACTAGAACTACAAAAGTATAATAACAAAAAATACATATCAATATCAAAATAGGAAAAATATAATGATACAATAACTACAACTAATCTACAAAAACAAATAGAAAAAAAATAACTACAGAAAAAACATAATAAACATTCATTCATTTTCTACAGCCTAATCCCATTAGGGGTCGCGGGTGACTGGAGCCTATCCCAGTAACTTTGGGCCTTAGGCGAGGAACACCCTAGACAGTGGCCAACTCGTCGCAGGGTTAGACTGACAACTATTCACTCTCTCACAGGGGAAATTTACAGTGATGCCAATGAACTTAAACATGCATGTTTTTGAAGGTGGGAGAGGAAACTGGAGTACCCGGAGAAAACCCACGATGATACAGAAAGAACATGCAAACTCCACCCAGAGAGATTGTGAGATGCTGATATGGTCCGACCCGGGAGTCGAACTTACAACCTCCTTATTGGGAAGTCACTCTAACCACTCTGCTACCGTGCACCCTTATAATAAACTATGTAATAGAAAAAGTGCTTCAACAACTGACCTTAAAGTGCTATTCTTAGGTATTTTTAGACCGGCCTTGCTGCAGCTCTGTAAAAAGGCCTATAAACAACACTTCTACAATTCTAAAAAGTATTTTGTTATTCCTCCTCTTTTCTTGCTGTGGTATTTTGAGCTGATATCTGCTTCCTCTCACATTTCCATGCAGACTAATCCTGCTCCAGCTCGTGCCCCGTCTGTGCCGTGCCCTTTACCGAAGGTGAGCGACAAATTCAACTGAGACTTTTTAATCTCACGGCTCTGTCAGAGGAAGTTTAATTATGAGCGATGTGTGTGTCCGGAGGATAGCACAGCACCGCCAGGCTCCATGTGGGACGTCGGCTTTTCTATTAAGACTCCGGGCGGACAGACGAGAACAGTTCAACATTACACATCTATTCACAGAGATATGAAAGGATCCGACGTCAGGCTGATTAGTGAACACAGGAGACACTGAGTCTGTTTGTCTGATAGAGTTAAACATTCACACTGAAAAAAGAATGAAAAGTCAGAATATGTGTCTAGATTTGAGTGGGAGAGATTGACAAAAAAATTATATCGATGCTAATGGTGGAAGTAAACATGTGTTATTATTTATGAAGATTAGCAAAATCCAAATTCCAGTCTTAACTAACTAAACTTACCCATTTTTGTTTGTCTGGAAAATCCAGACGATTTATAAAACATATATCATCTGGTCACCATGTCCCTCTTTTTAATTTCAGTGGCCGTGATTGACAGCTTTATTAGCCAATCAGAGACACACATCATCTGCCGTGTGAAAACCAACATGGCTGCTTACAACAACAACGAAAAAATGCATGGAAGGAATATCACATGGAACTGAAAAACATTGCCGATTTCTGCAGAATAAAGAAATGAAGCAAAAAATTATTCTAATGTGAGGTGAGTGAAGTTAGATTTTGGTCAACTCCTTTGTCTCATCTGCATCACAGAAATAAACTGATCTGATTGACCGGTACGATGTAGATTTGATCTGAAACGCAGTTGGGGGCATGGTGACCAGACCCACTCTTTGCAGTTTGCTGAAGTGTGGGCTCTGGATGTCATGTGACATTTTTGTAACTTCGGACCAAATTTTGCCTCTAAACCAAAAAGAAAATGCCCATGTGGCCTCAATCAAAACAGCTAAGAATACGTCTCTATTTGATGCTTTTCACAGCATCGAAAAGGCGTTGTAATAGACACACAAAAGGAGTAGGAGCGTGCTCATGATACTTTATAACATGTTGTAGTGTAGATACACATTTCTGTGAGATTGTGTTAAAATGTCACGTATTTCACAAGAACCTGGGGGTCTAAAAGGTTGCCAACTTTTTAGACCTGGGATCACAAAAATAACCATAATCAACTCGCCCCCCACGTGTCTTTAATAATTTCAAATTGGACACCATTAAAATTGGGTTTGTATTTATTTATTATTTCAGTAGTAATCACTTTATGTATCAAAAATTCAGCCAAATATGATTCTTCCGTTAAAAAACAGATTAAATTCAAAGTTATAATTTTTAAACTTACATCTCAAGTCCACGACCCTCAGATTATTGCTTTGCGACCATCACATATATATAAATTAAAATATTAAGTAAGTAAAATTCCATGTCAAAGTGCTGAGTGAAATTAAGTATAAAGTATGCCTGAGTAAATATTGATCATATTTCACCTTGTCGTTCCAAAAATAAATCGAGTGAGAAAAATTGTCTTGACTGAATTCACAAGCAGCAAAAGCATGAGTTGAACACAGTTTCTTCTACAAAGAGAGGAAAGCTGCGGAGGCAAAGCGGCAGCTGCCTGCGTCTGGGGAAATATGGCCGACTTTCTTTAGGATTAACTTAAGTAGGTTTAACTGAAGAGCAAACAATAAGGATCGAGGCAATTAAAGGGCTTCATTAAACTCGCGCCTTTCCAACAAACACCCGGGGATCCTTTTCTTATGAACTTGTTTTATTTATTAAGTGGTGCCAAACATGAGGAAAATACTTCTTTTGAGTCACGGACAGAGCTACAGTACTGTACTGTAATAACTGCTACATTTTACATTGAATACTTTTTGCATCACTACGTTTCAGAGCAAGTATCTGTACTTTTTACTTGACAACATTTTGACAGGGAGTAAAGTAAAATATGTTCTGCTTGAAATGGGAGGTTGTTTTGCAATATTCATAATTCATTAAATCTAAAGATTTAATACAGTACGGTGGCAGAGCGAATAGCGCTGTAGCTCACAGCAAGAAGGTTGCAGGTTTGACTCCCGCTTGGCCCGGGCCTTTCTGTGTGGAGTTTGCATGTTCCTCCTGCCAACAATAACAACAGGTTAGGGAACGCTTGGTGGTAGTCGGAGGTTGAGGTGCCAGGTGTTTAGGCGAATCGCCTCTGCTGAGCTGCCCCAGGGCAGCTGCTATCACTGAGTGAAGAGGGAGTTTGACCATCCCACTGTGAAGCGCTTTGTGACTCTGTCTGTGAAAAGCATCTGTTGATAAACAAATGATCCCTCTATACGGTGTAACATAAAAGGTGTGAAATTGTGCTCATCATAGCTACTGATGTGTCGTCTTAAACATACATTTTCTTGTGATACAGTGTTGGCTTTAAATGTAGTTATTTTCAAAGTGTTGTCAAAATAGGCCATTGTTCAAGACCTTACAGGCCACAAAAAAGTGAACTGAGGGCCGGATCTGGCCCGTGGGTCTTGTGTTGACATGTGTGTCAAATGATCAATGGATGAGTTATGTTACTTATTTATATGTCTAGGGTTTGTTGCTGTAAGTTTCTGTAGTAACAATTACTCTACTCCAGGCCTATTCAACTTAAGGCCCAGGTGCCAATCGCCCTCAACTCTCTTTCCAAATTTTGTAGATTTAATTCTGGGTATTTGAAATGGCCACTTAAATTTATTGTCTAAAAATGTGTTTGAGATTTGTGTATTTTTCATTAGTGACCCCAACAACAGTGAAAATGGCATTTTTTTTTTTTTTTTTTTGCCAAAATCATTTATTTGTTTATTGGCATTATTGTTTAAGAAAAACAAACAAAGATAATATGATTATTTTAAGCATTTATTATTCATTATCCAATTTAAGATCAATTTAAGAAGAAAAGTCACTTTTTACGTGTATGTTTCTGTCCTGATTTATCTCCGCTTTAGACCTGGTTTAGATTTGGCTTAATGTTGGGATACTCTCAGTTCAGATGTGGTTTAAGGCTGATTTGGACATTTCGTAGAGCAATAACGGCAAGATAGTGGCAACGCTAAAAAAAATCTAGTCCTGTGAATGTTGCAACCTCGTGTCAAAACGGCGATGTATTGTGCAACTACCTGGCCCAGAAGCTCTTTCTGCAAAATTTGGCCTCTGGAAAATGAAGTTGAATAGCCCTGCTCTATACTCAAAATGTTGCAAACTGAAACCCATGTACAGCATATAGCATCGTAAGCTAATGATGCCTTAGAGACCTTAATTGGAACAACTGTGTGTAAAGTCACAATCAAATGTCATTTCTATTAATGAATGAACTGTAATTATGTGTAAATGTGAAGCCTTGGTCTTTCTGCCGCCCCCTAGAGGCTCCAGTAAGAGCTTATGTCGGGGAAATGCTGTTATTGACTGCTGGAGGGCGCCGGTGCTGCTGCCAGATTCACAGAGCTTAATACATAGATTAAAAACCCTCCGAGGCACAGCGCTTTCACCAACTCGCAGCACGCAATTAACGAAGAATAACAATGCCATGTGGCGTGTAATTAGCAACGGGGATCAGGCACCTCCCGACGTTTCACGCTCCCTGACCTCCGCGACAGCCAGGAATGTCAATGTAGAAATAAAAAAAAAACATACGACAAATGATCAAAATTAGCCTAAGCTCGATGCGCTCCATTGAGATGTTGGCAGGAACTTTTCTTCATGAATGGTGTCACTTCACAATTAGTCTGAATTTGTGTTTTAAAGGACACATATTAACTAAACAGTATAGAGGTTATGTACAGACCATAATGACCAGAGAGAGCGTAGTGGTAAATATAGCAACAGATCTCCAGTTCTGGCAGCCATCTTGTGTAAGGAGATTCTACATAGAATATAATTAGTAGACGCGCAGTCCGACTTGATGCTATCGAACACTTAGCATCTGAGCTAGTCCGGTATGATTTAGCTAGTCGGAGTAGGGATGGGAATCGAGAACCGGTTCTACTTAAGAACCGGTTCTATTTTGTAGCAATCCATCGGATCGAATGAAGATAACGTTAACGATTCTTCTTATCGATACCTCGCAGAATTTGCGCCGACTTACCAAAACAAACACGTCCTTTTTTTTACCCATTTCGGCTACCGTAGCTCGCTGAGACCAGTGTGTAACGTGCGGTGCGTCATGACGTCACAGTCCAGCGACAAAATGGAGAGGAAAAAACGTTCGAAAGTGTGGTTATATTTTACAAAAAATAACGCTAACTACGGAATTTGCAACAACTGCAAGACTACTATTTCATGCAAAGGCGGAAATACAAGCAATATGATAAAGCATTTAACTGCTCACGGAATCAAATTACTAGAATGCCATGTTTTTGATAAACTTCGTAGCAGTGAAAGTGGTCAAAGCAACCGCAGCACGTCGTCTTGTTTACCTGCAGCTGACGGGGTAACGTCGTATTCGCGCATCTAATTCATCTAATTGATTTCATATTTTTCACAACTGGTAATTTTACGCGATGTTGATGTATTATCTATTTTAGTTATTGAAAACGGAGAATGTCAGGAGGAGGAAGATGGAACTGAATCGTGCTCAACTAGTGAAAGACGAACACCGTTCACTCTCGCTGCTTTAGGGGGAAAATTCAATGAGGAGAAGGTGAACGAGTGCCATAGAGCAGTGACCAAGTTTGTAGTTAAAGGTTTACACCCTTTTCTACTGTAGAACAACCAGAATTTCGGTAGGTGATTATTTCAGAGAGCAAAATGTAATCAGTCAGATTGAGGGCAGCTCAAATTAATATTGATTAAATGTAGTTTTTTTGTTGTAATATTAATGTTGAATAGGTCTAGTCACTTGCAGAAATCACCAGAATTTATGTTTGTACATTTCTATTAATAGGAAAACTGCATCTTGCCCTCCATCTGCCCTTATGAATTCCTGTGTGTGAATGAACCTATTAAATGGGATGTTATTACAACCATTATTTTGCCTGAATTATGTAGGGATATGGTCAGGACATTCGACTCCAGATATAAGCCTCCATCAAGGGACAGTCTGGCCAACAGGTTGATTCCAGCCTGGTACCAAGTTGAGAGGGACAATCTGATGTCTGCTCTCCGTGAAGTAAGCACAGTAGCCATCACAGCAGATGGCTGGACAAGCTTAGTCCAAGACCATTACCTCACTGTTACTCTGCACTTTGTCAATAAGGGCACAGTTTTAGGGAAGGTTCTACAACCAAGGCTGTTTACGAGTGCCAGACAGGCGATGCTGTGGCTGAGGAAATTGAGTCAATACTCAATGAATTTGGTGTGAGAAGTAAAGTTGTTGCAGCAACTGTCGACAACGCAGCAAACATGGACGTTGCATTGAGGAAGCTCAGAATTAGGAAAATTGGATGCTTCGCTCACACATTAAACCTGGCTGCCCAGAAGATTAACCGGGGCAACACAATATCCAACTGGGCTGCAAGAGTCCGCAGCATAGTTGTCTGGATAAAAAGATGTCACATGGCAAAAGTAGTACTACGAGAGAAGCAGCAGTTATTAAGTAAGTAGTACATCAATGTGCCAATATCTCTTATCCTAGAAGATTTTAATAAACTGTGTTTCACAACTTTAATCTCTTTATTGCAGACCTTCCTCCTCATGCACTCATTATGGATGTGAAGACCAGGTGGAACTCACTGTATTTAATGGTTGAGCGATTTTATGAGCAGTTCCCAGCAATTCAGGCTGTCATCATGGACCCCAGAATAAAAAAAACAAACTGAGAAGGAACGGTATGAAATAAATAAAAAAGGTACAATTTTCTAACAAAAAACTTATTACTTAGTCACTACATAATACTAATATGTTTTAGGCTTGTTGAAAAACTTCAAACCGAGACCTAAGAAGAGCAAAGGAATTCATTGACTTAATGTCAGTCCTCTACACCTCAACCCTGTGCGTTTCATCTGAAAATAAACCCAACATGTGGTCAGATCATACCCATTTTAAAAAAACTTGAGAGCCACTTCGCGGGTTCAGCCTGAGGACTCAGCTTTTGCACAAAAAATCAAACAAAAGTCTGGACAGATTTGTCTACTCGTTATAAGGTTTGTATACTCTTCTGTTTTCATGGTATTTTAATTAAATCACCAATTTAATCCTTTTGATGTCTTTTGAAAACTAAGGATGAAGCAGTGGTATGGACTTTCTTGAGGAAGCCACAGTCATGGATCCCCGTTTCAAACTTAAGATGAACAGTAACATGGTCATATGGGATAGGCTGAAAATGGCAGCTATTGTTGAAGACACTGAAAAGGTAAGGGATATTTTGTTATATTGATGATTTGTATTGTACAGAGAAGAATAACATGAAGATTAATTTCTTTACTCTGTAGCGATTTGAAGAGGATATTGAAGATGATGATCAGAGTGTGGAGGTGAGCAAGAAGATCGAACCTTCAAGGAAAGAGATGTAAATAGAGTTGTCGGTCTCTGTCTCTCTATCAATGATTTTAACAGTAAAGATTTATCTTCTCAATTTACTTTTCAGTCATCACCACCTAATAAACGTCACAGAAAAACGGCCTTGGAAGAGTTGTTTGCGGAGGAGGAGCAGAATCTGCTTTCAACCCCATCAGTTGAGACTCAGACCTTTGCTGACCGTCTGGAACTGGAAATTCAGATGTACCGGGGCATACCTCCAATCTCAGTGTCTGCAGACCCAACGTTATGGTGGTGGCAGAAGAAGGACACAATGCCTCTTTTGGCACATCTGGCAGAGAAATATTTGTGTGTTCAGGCTTCCTCTACTCCCTCAGAGCGAGTGTTCTCCACAGCTGGAGACACCATCAGTAGGGAAAGATCAAGGATCATGCCAGATAAAGCAGACATGTTAATTTTTCTGCATAAGAATTGTTGAAGCTGACAGAAAAGTTGCTTGTCATCAATGTTATAGAGAAAGGCCTTGGGTTCAGAGTTTCTAGTTGTAATAACAGCAGTGAATTAAACCTTTTTTATTATTATATTATTTATTTTGGACACCGTTACCTTCTGAAAATATCAGACATTTCTAATTTCTAAACAGTGTTAGAGATATAAGTTAAGTTTATGCTTGTGTTAAAACAAGACAAAAACCTGGGTTTTAAAATTCCATGTTTTAAATAAAATTCCAGATTGTTGCTGAAAATTAAACTGGTTTCTTTTTTCACTAGAAAACATATGTTTCAGGTATCGATAAGAGAATCGATAAGGAATCGAATCGATAAGAAAAATTATCAATGGTATTGATATTGATAAATCCTTATCAATACCCATCCCTAGTCCGGAGCATTCTACTGTTTATTTTCCTATAGTTGTTAGCATTAGCCCGCAAAAAAACGCAGTTATGAAAGATCCAAAGCGTGTCAGCAGTACAAACCCACCGACCACATTTAACAAAGGTCAGAGCCTTGTTACAAGTTATTGTTGAGTTTACAAACCTTTTAGTATTTTATTGTAGATAAAATTGTGTATGAAACTGCTAACAGCTAGCGAACTTATGCATCTTTTAAGGCTCTAGTGACCACCAAACGTCCGTTTTTATATGTTTCTAGTGAGAACAGCAGAGGAATGACATAAATAACTCCAAACAGTTATAGCTTCACTTATCTGTGGAGGCGCGTCTGTCGCATCGGAGTGATGGAGCATTTCCAGCCTAAGATATAGTAGTTTGAGAAATATAATTTCACATTGCCAAAGTTGTTTAAAAAGCTTCATAAGACACAAATCAGTCCGTTTTGCTCATGGTTTTGCTGAAATCGCTTGCTTAAGCTCGTTTTATCCATCAAAGTGCAACTTCTGCATTGACTTCAATTGACTTGCGTCATCATCTGTACCGGAGGAATATAGCGTCGCGCTGTCCGTGTTGTGGCAACAGTGCGGAGCTGCGACTTCGTGTCTACTAATTATATGTCTATGGAGTCTACAATGTCATACAAACTAATAGCTTTTTTAAAATTATTATTATTATTATTTTTACCTGTCATATACAATATTCAGTTGTTGTGGTGGTAGCTGCAATGTAACTTGTCTCTATTGACTCTCATTCATTTTCACCACTCACTGCTGAAATGCATAACTTCTATTCTAAATGTCACAGTTTTGAGTTGTAGGTAGATCTCTGAAATTTTCTAGACTGTTTTTAAGTCCATGTCACATGTGTCTGCTATTATTGAGATTTCTGTTCTGTAGATTTATCAAATTAAAGACAAAAATGATATTTTTATGGCTGTATGGGAGATTAAAAAATAAATAAAGTTTGCAAACAATCTTGATCAAAATCAGATGGTAATTGCATAACCACCATTGTAGCTGGAGTTGAGTGAATTTGGTGTAAAGACTGTTAAGAAGGAAGTTGCCTTCTGATGAACACGCCGAGAATTTGAGGTTTTCTCAGTATCGTCTTAATGTGGAAATACACAATTTTTATGAAGTCTTTCATGAATGAAGCCCTAAGTTCATAACTAACTAGAGAAAACAGTCTCAGTGGTATAAGGGTTGGTTCTGGCTAATACACCACTTCATTTCTGTTTGCTGATTGGCTGGATGTACTTCCTGGTTTTCAAAAACTATCTGCAATAGCATTTGAGAAGATAACTTTAAAATGTATTTAGTTACAGAATACTTGCATTATGTAGTATTTTGTAAAAGTAATCTTGTTCCTCAAATCAGGTCAAAATGAGAATTTTGATCTAAGTCAGCTTACCTGGATAAAGGTTAAATAAAAGAAATACAAGTATTCTGAATACTTTCACGTTGAATATCAGACATACTATTCAAACAGCTTTAGGTTCTTGGTTTGTTTTGTTTGCCATTGCTAATCAAAAAAGAAACATTTATAATTCGTGTTAGGCAAAAAAAAATAAAAATGCTTTACTAATAGGGCTATTTTCTTCAGTTTTTGTAAATAATTCTATGAAGTTTAAAGCTAAATGAAAATATTATGACTAAACACAGTTGCTCAAATAGCTTCTGAATACATACTTTCAGTAACAGTTTTAGTAGCGTCCCAACACTGTACTTGACCTAGTAGCTGGAGTTAAATATTATTAGGCGGAGACACTGCAGCAGCCTGGCTAAACTGGATCAGTGGAGCAAAAGTACACTCATTGTATTATTCTATAGGTTAAAGTTATTCTCAGGCCTCCAGCGCTTCAAGAACCATTCGACAGTAAAAGTTTTGCTAATAACTTGTATTTTGTTGTCAGCTGGGACAGACTGAAGGAAAAACTCGATATAAAGAGTCAGAGCTGCAGTGATGGACAAGTCTTTTAGACGCAAATCCAGGAAACCGCTTTGATCGCTGTGATTTCAGCTGCCAAAAGTGTACATTCTGCAGCGTGCTGTCGAGAGGCTGACGTCTGGAAGGGCAAGTGTTCCCCAAGCAGCACTCACCTGTTAGAGTCGAGAACAGCACAAAGAACATTTAGCAACTGGAGCCAAGACTCACTTTTTAATAGTCTGGAGATTTGTTTTATTTTGCTCATCATGTTTTTAATCCAACATGCCCAACCATTTAGGCGGGTGTCATTTTATTTTGTATTTTTGTTGCCTCTAGCACAGATTTCGATTAAGTTTTCAGCCACAAAAGTGAAGCAGACTTACTACGCTGTATCCAAATGTCCACACCCCTCAAAACTATAGTCCTGCCCTGTTGTGTCTGCTTGGGTCACATGAAAAAAAAAAAAACATTTATTTTTAAGGTTAAGTTAAAGGTGGGGTAGCTGACTGTTTTAGTTGTAATTGGTAAATTTTGTGTTTTTCATTAAAAAAGTTTGTTAATGTTGACTTGTGAAAAACAGACCATAATACTGTTGACCTGATATAAGATTTAGTCTAATCAGGAACCAAATGCTGCACTCTGATTGGCTGAGCTTGGGTGGTCCTCTCCAGTTAAACTTTTTAAGTTTAGTTTAGAAGCCAAAAAAACAAACCAAAATAAATGCATGTTGATATTAACCATATGTCGAAAGATTTATGAGAGGAAGTTGCCAGAGTTAAAACCTAAATTGTGCTTGTGATATGAAAATTATCTACCCCACATTTAATGTCCAGATGTTTTATAGACTTGGTCAGACCTACTGTAGCTGGAGGATATTCCTTAACATATTCCCTAGCATGTTTTGGTTTGTGCCCAGAGGAAACCCACCCAGACACGGGGAGAAACCATGGATAGTATCTAGATATGGCATGCTAGCTTGTAGCTGCTGTATCAATATCTAATTCTGCTGTCAGTCGCAGTGGCCGCTCCATTGGTTCTGCTAAAGAAAAAGCCCTTTACAGCATTTTTTCCCCTAGAGAGCAATGCAAACACAAACTGCTCGTGAAACAGCAAAAAGGTTTTAGTTTTGTGTAGAGGGAACTGTAGATCACTGCCAAACTGGAACAACAACTCGAGTTAGAGCTGTTGTCTTTGGTCACTGGGGCTTGGGAAAAACTGCAAACTTCACATGGAAACGCCCAGGCCGCGTGAGAGCCAAAATCTAACCTTTTTGCTGTAAAGTGTGATCATTACAATGGCTGTGTCTATGTTAAACGTCAAATGGGTTGCAATATTTAATTTTACTACACAAACTAAAGTAAGAAGTCAAATGTAGTGATGCAGCCTTTCTGTCGCCTCGTCATTCTGTAAAAGAGATTGCCTGACCCGCCAGCCCCTCCTACATTCTGTTTAAATGCAAAAGGGTCTGAAACCAGTGCCTCGGCCAATAATTTCCTCGTCCAATGTTAGGACGATCCAATCAAGCACGGCGATTCTGACACATGACACAAAAAAGTCGGAAGTTGCTTTCAAGTCCCATTTCAAAACATTTAGAAGGCGAACGTAGTTGATTCAAATCTTGCTTGGGTTTTGAACAATGAACTGAAAAAATCCTCGCACTACATTTTTATAAAAACATCTGGCTTAGCGTGTCGCTGTTTTGGTGGATTTTCCGGGTTTTCTGTGATTGGTTGACTCAGCACTTGGAAAGCCCTCCCTCGAAATTGTACCCGGCACTCTGATCTTAGACCCTCATGGTTTGTAAAGTGTCTGTCAAAGTGTGTAGGACTGCTTCGGCAAAAAAGAGGTGTTTATGTTTGTCCCACTGATCTTATGTGGGACTCATACAAGGGACGTGTGTGCAGCACTTTCCGTATTGTTCTGGAGGTCCACCCATCAGTTGTTGGCGCAACATATTCACATGCAGTCAGGTCTTGTTCAAGTTCTCATTGTGGGATTACGATGTTACTGAGTGTTTTCGGTTTGGTATTTTAGACCGAGACATGGCAGTGTTTAACATCTGCTTAAAGCCTGCGGCCCCAACAACCGCGTAAGGCTACATGTCATTAGCGATAATCTTCCCAATAGATTCTGTAATGGCCTTTGCTTAGTTTGACTTTTCACTCAGTGGGGTCTAAAAGGCTGTTTGCATAAGTGGCTGATGATGCGACTGCCGTAGTTTTCTCCTCTTGCTCTCTGTCGTAACACCTGGGTGATGTCTTCGTAAATGCCCCAACGTGTTTGATATGTATCCAGTAGTATGATACGGCACACGTGTCATGCATATGGTTATAATTTAGTCCACAGTTTTCTTTCTGCTATTATATTTGGCACTGAATCCAAAGTGTTCCCAAGTTGAGGTTGCATTTCTATGCACTTGGAGCAGTGCTAGCGTCTCCCTCCTCCGCTTCAGCCATTTCCCACACACAACACCGCTCTCTTGCACACGTGCTCACTCACTCTGTTCAGCCCTTGTAAACAAAACGCTGCTTCATCAATCCAATGCACCATCAATAAAATACAATACATTTAAGATGAGATTGGGTTCCAGATTACTTTGCAGGTGAATATTTGGACATCGAGGTCAAAAAGGTTAGAACTCCTGCTTTAGCGCATGCACAAAATTAATTCAAACTATGCAGCGATTGAATTGAAAGGCCAGAACGAACGATTCCACTCTTTTTAAGGAATCGTTCCATCCCTAGTCCTTAGGCAGAACACTCATGCTGCTTGTTGAACTGATTTGTATTATGGCTGAAGTATATTTGATTCATATTTATTCCAGTGAGTGTTGCATTGTACAATCTATAAAAATTAAAATTGACGACCAGCTGCTAATGACACGTCTCGCGTTGTGTGTTTTGGCGCTGGATACGCTTTAATTACTTTGATCAATACTAATTTGTCAGAAATGGTTTGTTAAGTGTTATGCCTCATGCTGATGGCTGGATCCATACTTTCCACTTGATAATATTGCATGACTTGGCACAAAAAGAAAATGACACCAGGGAATTGTCGGGCTATAGCTGCATTGACACAGGCTGTATTTAACTGAGGTCCAATCAACTCTATGACACCATATTGAAGTTTAATTAAAGAGCGACCAATGAGAGATGGAAGCTATCCCAGACAGCATTTGAGATTATTGATTCATAAACCCATTAAAAACACTACAGTTAAGTACAACAAGCAATGCAACAGTCTACAATAAAATACTTGATCTCACTAAATACAAATATGATATTTTTATATTGAAGACCATCACTATGAAAACCTTTTTGTTCCTTGCATAGCTGGTTAAATATTTGAGTTAGTTATAGTTCTAATGTAACTGGAGCTACAGATAAGTTATTTTATTATCTGAGGGTGTAGGGCTTCTTTGTATTTTGACAACTGACAACTGGGACTGACTATGGAATTTGCTCATTGTAGACAAAAGCACTTTACAACTTGGCTCCAAGACGCTAAGGCCTCAAACACAGTGTTAAACCCTGTTCAATGTTGATTTGTTTCTAAAGAGTGATTTATGTTCATGTTTTAAAAGTTTCTGTGTATCTAATGAATAGGCGCTGCCTGTTGTGGCTACATGCTAACTGTGGCTAACACTGATACTGCCAGGCAGGTCTTGGGTTAGGGTTGGGATATTTTAGTAGAACTCAACTGAAATTTAGCACGTATCGTAGCATGTATTTACTTTAAATGCTGTTCCAATGGCTAGTCCCAAGTGATGTGGTTAGGTTAGTTCAGCTTAGCTTAGTTTAGCATTAGAATGCCCAATGTGTAAACTGGACAAGCAACACGGTTTCACAGCACTCCACCAACCAATAACATGCAGGTTAGGGAACACTTGGTGGTCGGAGGTTGCTGAGCTGCCTCAAGGCAGCGTACCATCACTGAGGGGGGAGGGCTTTATTGTGTGAAGCACTTTGGAGGACATCAGTCTGTGGAAATGTGCTATATAAATAAATAATTCATTCATTATTTATTTAAATTTGCATGGTATACATACACATTACTGCTTGAATGGATTGGGACAGTGATAGAGAGTTGGGTGCTGTAACCAGATGCGTTACATATTTTCTAGACCTGGCAACGTTGCACGTTTTTGAGAATCATCATAGCTACTGTGGCTTTGAGAAAGTTGTGATGTCACATGACATAATCTTATTCCTACATGTCCATGACGGGAGGAAGTGCATATGTAAAGACAGAAATCTCTACAAAGTATTACAAGCAAGAAAAAAAGATCAAATGTAACGCAGACTTGTCCTTTGGAATCTTTATTTTCTGCTAATGCATCCCGATGTATGTGCAAAGTGATGCACCCAATCACAATCATTCAACACTACATACTGATGACCTGTGGTGCCAGACACACAGTTGACGAGTTTTGCTCTCTGTCATGCTCACTTGTTCTCTCTTTGTCTGTCTTTTACACTGCAGTTTTCTGCTCACTAGAATGGTTTGGCCCAAACATTGAGCCTCATTTGTCACAACACGATTTTGGGGAGGAATGATCTGAGTAACAAATCGTAAGGTGGACTTGGAACACAAGACGACTTGTGTCACTATGTTGAACTGAAATTTGATAAAATGGACTAAGACTTGGGACTTGACTTGGACTTGAACGTCAGTGATTCAGGACTTAACTGGATGTGTGAAAACATGTGCTCTTCTTTGAGTTTATCTGATCGAGTCCATGCTCTTTTTGACTGCTCTTACACTCTTATACATTTGTCCCCTGGGGCTTTTTGGAGTCAGATTGTGCCTTTTTGTCCTCTCATTGCCTTGTCCTCTGCTAACAGCTCTGACCTTTCATCTTTACTGTACCTATAATTGCAGTGCCTGAGGTGGCGAGCTTTAAGGCCTTGAGACTTAGAAATAATACAAAACGATGGAGGAGAAATCCCAGCGCACAACCTTCCCATGCAGCTCCTTCCTCTCTCCTTTTCTCCTTGCTTCATCATCATTTCTCATTTTGATTGAGACGTAATACCCAGGTGTTTTATGCATGTCCCGCTGTAGCTCTGATCACTGCAAACGAACCATCAGAAATGAAGAAGAAATAGGGATAAGGATTGTTTTTCCAATACCTTCTGTCTATTGACTGGAGAAAACTATTGATATTAAGTAGAATATAATTTAAAACCGGCTGCACATGGAGGAGAGCAGCTGCAAGCGGAGAACAGTGTGTCCCGTGATCGAGGACAGAGTGTTTTCTTTCATGTGAGTGGTTATAAAAGTGAAACAACAACAACAACAATGATGAAATGCCAGTGGATTAAACCAGATTTATAAGGACAAAAAGAGCAGAGGCTCATAGAGGTAAGAAATGTAATGGTGCGTTCAGACCGGACAGCGTATTTGCTTCCATTTTCAATGTTAAGTCAATGCAAACCCTTGACTTGAGCGCTCAGCGTATTTGTGGCATGTAATGGCGTCTCTTAATGCACCTTTCTGGTCTGAAACCGGCTGAAACCGGCGTCTTGCGAAGTGGAAGCTCAGGAGGCAGGAGTTGGGAAATACATCTTCAGAGGCGTTGGAAGTCAGCTTCAGCCAATCAGAGACTACATACCTGTGACACGTGACATGCTGTTGTTCTCCTCTCACATCAAGGGGAATGGAGGACCGTTTACTCAAGTCTTTTTTAACGAAAGGTCGCTTGTTTGGGGGCTTTTTTCAAAAGCTTGGTCCTTCGTTGCTCTGACAATCTGGGGACACGGTTAAACAAACAACATGGGACATGATCTGGACTGGGTTAGGGTTAGGGTTAGGGTTTGGTGTGAACGCAGCATTACACTGACGCAGTGTGGGCGTCAAATAAAAAGTTTCCAAAACTATGTGGGGACAGAGTTGAGCACACACTCACACACAAAGAACGCTTTCTGAACTTGGCTGATGCCAAGAAAAATTGGATCATAGATTTTTTGACAAATACAGTAGATTCCTTTTCAGTAATTCTTAATTTTCCTAACACCTTATTGCGCTGCTCAGTTGTGCATCTAAAGGCTCACAGAAATAATGTGGAACTTGGGATCAGACAAACCAATTCATGTGTGTCGTGCTGGGCTGTGCTGCTGGAGCTTGTATTGGCCGGCAGACAGAATAATTCTTTGCTCCAAGTTTGTGCTAAGTCAGCGGGGCAGGGTACAACCTATGTCACTTAAGTTTGAAGAGGTTGATCTTTGTCAAAACGTAAAGAAAACGGCATCTTAGTCGTGTTGGTTAAAGAAGCTTAAACAAGACCTTATTCTCTTTTAGTAACTTTTACAAAGGAAAACACTTCAAACATATGGCAAAAGCCCATTTAAATTCTTTATTATAGTATGACATCTATAAAAAGCGTATTTATTAACATACTAATCCCTTACACATTTCAAGTCATCGGTTATTTTTAAGAGTTTAACACAGCTCATAGTCTTATTTAAAACCAAAGCTTTCTGCATGTGCCTATCTTTTACTGAAATGTGACTGAATCCCTCTGTCATTGGCCTCACCACTGGATCCGAGTCAACCTATTAAA
The DNA here is from genome assembly GCA_038363315.1 of Mugilogobius chulae. Lineage (NCBI taxonomy): Eukaryota > Metazoa > Chordata > Actinopteri > Gobiiformes > Gobiidae > Mugilogobius > Mugilogobius chulae. Next base: position 3,991,574 of record CM076410.1, read on the forward strand.
TCACATTGCGTTCTTCTTGCTCCACAATGGCCGCCTCATTAAAGCCCATGGCAGGACGCTGGCCCTGGAGACACAGCAGAAGTCAGATGATAGGACTTGACAATAACATTAGTAATGGAGCCCTAAAAACACAACGACCGGTCGTAAAAGGAGAAAGAGAGAAAAAGGATTCATCTGCTCTGTTTGATTTCAGTGTTTGAGTCTAAAGGCAGCACAACAATGAAAGTCTGTATAAGGTTATGTAACATTTGGTTTAGGAATGTATGTTTATGGGGCAAAAATAAGTCAGTTTTCTTTATTTCTGACAAGAACAAGAATTGAGATTATGCTAATGTCAGTGTACATGCAATAAAGCAACCAGACGTTTGAAAAAGACAAGAGACCTCAGCATTTAAGACCATCTTTTTGAAAAGTACTAATAGCTAGTCATAATGCTAACAATGTAAAAAGTGCACTTCTTGGATTTTAGTATAGGCTATAAATGTTTATTATCAGATACATTGCTACTTGATTATCTTTTTTTTTTTTTTTTGGAAAGTTATTATGTAATTCATAATTAAAGACAACAAACTCAACAGTTCTATATCATCATTAACAGAAGTGACTCTTTTTGGAGGTAGAGTGGCCCCACTTTTTTCTTATTTATTTTATTGTGTGCATCATCTGAAAAACAACACCAACAACAACAACAAAACTATTAAAAACTATTTAAGCTCCTAAAATACTTAAGATGATAAGAAAAATTAGAGGAAAATCGGCCATTCTAGGATGAATCAAACTCAGTTTGTACCATAACACCTACAAATAAAAAACACCCCAAAGTTCTCCAAAATGTATTCTTGCAGAGATTCATTCTGACTTCTTATCTGAGTTTTTTATTTACATGTCATCCATGCTAAAACTAACAAACACCATCGCTGGATCAGGGATGACATCGAGATTTGCAAACGAGGACGTAACAGCATGAATTGTGACGGAGCTTACACCTTATCACATGCATACATACATACACACACTGTCCTGGAGAAGACGCCAGACATTGTCTAGCAAAACAAGACACATCCCTACACCAACCAGTGACTCTTCTGAGGAAAGCTACAGGAAGTAGCTGAAACATGTAAAGCAGGTAAAGAAACAACGCTTAAAAGAAAACACACACAAAACTAAATAAAATCTCCATAAGTTATTGCAAGTCACTAATTTTTTTTTTGTACAAAAAAATAACTTCATATTTTGAAGAAAAATGGTCAAAATCCATTAGATGCTTTAATCTAATGTGATTCAGGCCCCGTGCTACGTGTTCTCATGGCTTACGTGTAAATACCACGCCATGATAAATTATGTGTCATCGTCACTTCTGCATTTTTTGGAGTGGTTTGGATACGCGATGTGTTTGAGGACAAACAGGAGGTTTTTGGGGTTAACAAATAAGTTTAGGTCTGAAGTTACAAAAATGTCTACGTTTAGGTCTGAGGCTTTTAGTTGGTTATGGTTAGGATTAAGATTGTGTTAATATTCATGAATAATTCGTATTTACATTCACCACAGAAATGAACTGGGACAGAAAGGCGTGAAATACACACGCAAAAAATAGAAATTGCGTTTATACGACACGCTGTTTCAATTTGCGTGGTATTGACATGTAAGAAGCTGCTCTTTTATGGAGAGCTTTTCCTGCTTATTATTAGAGTCATCACAGACCAAAACTACAGAGCCTCAGCTTCACAAGACTCCTGGCAATTGTGCTCCAAAGGATTCAAAAGGGACCACCTTAATAAAAGACAGATTTATATGTTGTTACTCATATCCGTTGTTTTCTTTTTGATGAAAAACAAAACAAAACACTACAGGTAGATAAGCAGAATGTTTAGGATAAAGTTTCCTCACCATCTTACCTGGTGTGACTGTATAACACTGACAACCTTCACCTGCCTCGTCTCTGTTAAAACATAATTGAGTGCTCATCCACTTATAAAAAGCTGCACTCATTTGTCCTTATTTTAGCCTGGTGTCAGATTAAACCTGTTAGTGCTCACTGTAACACTTTGTAACAGTGTTTAAATATATTTGTATCTCTGGCTGGCACACACACTCTCCCACACACAGAGAATAGGCCGATTGTCAGTGACTAAGCCCTTAATATGCAAAATGTACTGCCAGTGGAAAAAGATGCCGCCAAATCCTGTGTGCTTTTGAGAGATGCTCTTTGGCTTTTTGTTGTTTTGGACCAGATTCGGTGCAGTCAAATTGGATTCGCTAAAACACTAGCCTTTCTTAGATTATTTTTGTCAATAGTAGGAGATTAAAAACTGTCACTCATGTGTTTTGAGGTTCTATTGTCTTACGTTGAAGCTAAAACATTTTGTTTAGGACTTCTATGAAAATTACTCAAATGATGAAAATGTGTATTTAAGCCACCATGGCTGGAAATACTGTAAATTTATGTGGCAATGTTTAATTTAGTTGACATTAATTTAACCAGGAAAGTCCCAAAAAAAAAGCAAGAGTAACTAGAAGAAAACTATGCAACATTATACTTGTGTATCCTTGGCGTGGGGGCGGGGCTAATCAGAATGTTTGTGGATAAAAAGTCAGATTGTAGTAAAGTAACAGCCCTTTACTTGTTCATTATCATAACGGCCTTATGATAACCGTAACAAAAAAATTGTAATTAGATGTATAAAGATTGTCACTCAAAAGTGAAAATGAAGCAGGACGAGTAGGTCCAAACCGGTGAGGTGTCCTAACCCTAACCCTAACCCTGGGTTTATGTGCAGCAAAAACACAGACTTGAGCTCGATGTACTTCGCAAGGATTTGGCGCAAACACAGCAGACTTCTTGCTGTACCAGCGGGACCAAGCGCACCACTGCTCACGATGGAAAAGTAGGCCACTTGTTCTTTAGACTTTCTCTTTTTTTCTGGATATATGGATTTAAATGGACTCAGCAAGTCTTCAGGACATTTTGGTAGTTTTGTTTGCAAGGCTCTTCAATAAACTATTCCAAGGTAAAAAGGCTGCCCAAGCGTTTTGCTGTTATGAAATCTTTTGCGTGAATTAAAGTCTTTATTTGAAAGAAACAAGTGCCAGAAAAAAAAAAAAATCTTGACGATTTCAGACGAAATGTAGATAACAGAATAAATAGTGTAGGTATAGGATGCTCAGAATACACAACTTCAGTCAATATTTTGTCAGATGCACGCAACATTCACATAAAACAAAACCACAGTTTTAAGTGGCTCTGTCATTGTACGCTGTAGGACAGGTGGCCCTTGTTCCCTTGTCCCTTGTGCGTTGTGACTGTGGCTCGTCAAATACAAAAAGCACGTGTTTCGTGTTTGTTTCAGATCGAGGTCAGTTGTTGTCAGACCATAAGCAATCCTCACCAGAGTTTGTTTGCAATCGTCTCGAGACCGACATAAAGAGGTGGTCTTGGTCCGATTGTTTGATTTAGATCAGAGTTCGCTTGTCTTTATTCAGACCTGACAAAAAGTTCAGAATTTCCAGGGATATGACCTCTGGTCCATTTTAATTGGACCAAATTTGGTAGGTCTGAATATGCCCTTAGATGAAACAGTGCCTTGCCACACCCAGATCAGACCAAGGCAAGGCAAGGCAAGACACCTATGCTTTGGGAAACAGCATAGGAACTTGAGAAACTACATAGCAGAAAGACAAGGACAAGGAAGGAGTCTCACAATTCTCACACCACCAAAAACATGCATGTAAATTCTTCAATGAATGAAAGTGAATGTTAGTCTGTCCGCATCTGTTATCCAGATATATATTTTTTTCAACATCCCCCATTCCTACTTCTGAGGTCGATTTCATAAGCAGTCTTGATTTTCTACAGACAATTCCTGCTTGCACCGTACAGTCACACATACACTAATCCTCACATAACAATGAGACCGGAGGAGAGGAAGCACAGGACCTCACAGAGCAGGTCCCTCCGGAGGACGCCTGGGGAACGGTTGAAAAAAAAAAAAAAAAACACCAAATGGCTGGTCATTGTATTAATCCAATTGCACAAGCAGGAGCAGCGTGTCAGATCCAGCAGCTGTCCAGGCTTTATATAGAGAGGCCCTGGGCACGAGAGGAACCTGCAGTGCTGATTCAGATGGCACATGAGCGCAAAGGCAATGGGCCCGAAATACAGCCCTGTCCCCACAGCGCTGTCCTCTGCTCTGCCTCTTCTCGTTTAGCTCCGGTTCACAATGGGAATCAGATGTGATCATAATGTGATTTGTAGTATTTGGAATCATTTTGAGAAAGCTGTTGTGTTAGCAGTAGCTTTATGGGGCCTTTCTATGCTTCGGTTAGTGGCAGTTTGCCTTTAATACCTGTATAAAGTCCCATCTTGTTCCCTTCTAGATGCGGTAAAATGATCAAAATCACAAAGCAGAGAGCAGATTTCAGCTAGATAATCATTGGCAGAGGGTTCAGACCTTCACATACGAGGTAAATAAAGACTATGGGCCTGATTTTACAAGCCAGGTGCTAAATTGTGGGGTGCAAAAATTAAAAAGAAATCGTGGTATTTATGAGCATTTGACACAAACATTAATATTGGAAGATGCACAAACAACATACTAAACAAAACAGATATGAACCACCTCAAAATCTGCATATGTAGAGTGTGTGTGAGAGAAAAATGTCATCTCTGCCACGGTTTTGCTCCCCCTAACCTATTTTGCACAGGAGCAAATGCTTGATAAATCAGGCCCTATGTGTTTATGAAAGAGCGTGTTTATGGTGCAATGTTTAATGCCATAAATCAGGGATATCGAACTCATTTTGACAAAAGGTCACATTGCTATTATCGGGGTTGTCCTCGAAGGGTCGGTTGTAACTGAAACTAATCTTGCTTATCTTTAATATACCACAAATAATAGTCTCTGTATTTGATTATAGTATAGTTATTGAAGTGACAATTACTGAATATACATCTGCATTAATCTGAAAAAATTACTTACTCTTTAAGTTTCAGACAAATCATTTCATTAGATTAAGACACCCAGATAACTCCTAAATACATAACATTTTAGTAAACCTTTTTAAGGCCTTGAGGTGTCCATCTTAAAAATACATTAAATGCTGATTATTTAGGTAAAAATCTAGTTCAGGTCCAGTTATTTTAACTCTATGCGTAACCATCTCACTGTAGAGCGCTTTGTGTATGTGAAAAGCGCTATAGAGAGATTATTGGTTTATCAGCTCGGGCGATGCACATGCAGAAAGAGTGGTGGAAACAAGTCATGCGCTGTAGTCTGAATACGAGTTTGCCACTGTGTGAAAACAAAACTTATGCTGCCAAATCAACATTTGTGAGTGAAATTCGGCCCTACGACCCTTAAAAATCACATTCAGGTGAATGAAAAAATGGCGAGAAAAACAGTCTCAAGCTTCAGGAGCCAGACGTCTGTCCGACCGATTCATATCTGATCCAAACAGCTGCTCTTGTCCTGTTTTGTTGTTTTATTAAAAAAAGTTTCCCCAGTCAACTTGATGGTCAGAGTATCTTTCTGCACAGTAGAGCGGAATGTGACGTCTACTGATAATTGCTATACAAACAAAGCTTACTTAATGAATTAAATATAGGTTAGCACACAATAGACACATTTTATAAAACCTAATTACCTCATATGTGAACGTCTGAACATGCAGAAAATCATCTGGTTGTAGTTTTTTGTCCGCTTTGTTTCAATTGCAAACTTACATTATTATTTAATTTTATTTCTTCACTCTCCACAAGGAATGAATGGAACCAAAAGGTGAAAAAGGCCAATTTCTTCTATTCAGACAACTTCATCGATGAAATGTATTGAATTTTTTGACATGTTTTGGTTAGTATCTGCAAGCCATCTTCAGAAGCGTCTCCATGGTGACGTGTTGCGTATGTGGTGTTACTTCCAGGAGGCGTGGTCAAGCGTGGAACATCATATCAAGGATCATCAAGGAAGCCATTATGTTGTTTTCTACATGTTCATTCATTCATTTTCTACCACGTGATCCCATTAGTGGGGCGGGTGACAGGAGCTTTTCCCAGTCACTTTGGGCCTTAGGCGAGGGAACATCCTGGACGACTTTAAAGTGACACTACAGCAACATCTTTTTACGGCTTAGATGTGTATAAATAGCATCAACTTCAAGTCATTTTTTTTTTTTGCAAAGTTGCCAAGTTTTGTATCAAAATAGTCACAAGCTAACATGCTCACTGCTGTAGCTAGTGTAGTTTTTCCTTTATTTGTGACCTCATGGATTACCCTGATTATTTATGGTTGATGAACTCCTGCTGTCAAAACAAATCATGCAGCTTCTCTCCACTCTCAACCCCTCCTTTCACCCCATCCTTTTGTGCTCACCAGCTCTGTTTGAACTGATGCTGTGGAAGGAGTTTAATGGCATTTTTCTTTCTAACTGGTGAAGGTTATTAGCTCACTGGGAAGTTGATTTGACACGTTATGTCACCTCAACGTAATGAAAAGCTTGTGCATGTTATTCTTACATCTACAAGAACAAATTGTGTTTCCATTGTGTCTAAAACTAAACATAATGTGGCAGCATTAGTTCCCACCTCCTGTGTTCACCTTCACCTTGTCCTTTCTGGAGTTCTGGGCTCCTTCTGGGTCTCTGCAGTCTCTGGGGCAAAGTCAGACTCACAGCGGGACGTTAATGTTGCAGAAAGCACACAAATAGCTGTTTCCAAAATAGTACACAAAACAGGAGGTAATGGCCCCCACAAGGGATTTGGTAGAAGGATTGACTTTTTACATGCAAAAGCCAGGCATAATGACCATAATTATCATAATAGTGCTTTATGGTAAAGGGTGGAAGACTGTGGCTATAGTCTAATAATAAGCAACAGAAAATATAATATTCTACAGCCAGAGGTGGGAGTAAATCATTATTTTGCAAGTCTTAAGTAAGTCTCAATTTCAAGTTAAGTCCCAAGTCAAAAAGAGACAAGTTCAATTGTAGTTCCAAGTCAGTGCCTCAGAAGTCCAAGTCAAGTCAGTGCCTCACAAGTCCAAGTCAAGTCAAAATCCTCTACTTTAAGGCCAGACAAAGAGTTAAATAGTAAAGAGTTAAATAATCTGTAGCCAATGTTTCATAGTTTTTGTGGCTGTCAGAGCCCTCGGATTCAATTTTTGTGGTATTGTTGACCAGCTCCCAAGTCATAAGTAGGATTAACTTCACCAGTACATTTTTTTAAAAGGAGACATAATGATTTTTCTTTACATTTAGGAAGAAACTATGGAATATGCATAACAATAGTTCACGTTTTGTTCATTGCAAAACTCAAAGATTTGTTAAAACGACTTGGAAATAGGAACAAGGTCAAGGTAATCTTTAATGTCCCCACGGAGCAATGTAGTTTGCAGCAGCAGAGCACCAGTACAGCAAATGTATTTACCATTCGCAGCAGTAAAAAAGCAAGAACACAGACACAGAAATTACACTACAGTTAAAGTGACAGTTCAGAATGCCTATGGAAGCAGGAACAAACGAGTTCTTGTATCTGTTTGTCTTACATTTAGAAGCGGAAGCAGCTTGAACTCGACCAAAAGAGGGTGGCTAATATTAGAGCAAATATGTTGAGTTCTCTTAAGAATTTGTGCCCTATGGGTGTCTAGAAGGTCTGTAAATGTAACCCCTGCAATTTGTCCACATGAGTGTGCAATGTGATAGTGCTCCAAACCAGCAAATAAAAGAAAAAGTAAGTAAGCGTGAATAAAACATTCTCATAAAAGTGCTAGCAACATTAAAATTTTTTCAATTTTTGATAAAAATACATGCGCTGATGGGCCTTAGTACACAGAGTGTCCACTTGGGATTCAAATGTCAATTTATCATCAATAATGATACATTGTAGAATTTAAATGTAGTTAAGTAACAATTTTAAATAACTATTTTCTGTTGGAAAGTGGCTTCATGACAATTTTGAACCCTACACATTTTACTTGTGATCTGAATTTTTGAGTAATCGGAAGTAAACACAGACGAGTGGGCTGGGATAGGTGGTAGGTGACAGGGATTTTCTGGGCACTGGAGAATCAGCTGCAATACAATACAAAATGACTCAAGCATGCATGAATCAATTCAAATACAACTTTGGGTAAACTAATGATGAGAGAACACTGCTGTAACAGGGCTAAAAGGTCCTCTTTAAGTTGGAGGTGGTAAATATCCCAGCTGCCTGGAATGCACCATTAGGTTCAAGTCTTTTCAAATCTTGTGCAGATGAGACAGTCCCTGAGGCTCCAAAGCTAAAGTGAGAGAAGAGAATCGCACGACGTCTCAGTGGGAGAGCCATGCCTTGGTCAAGACTGTTTACTGTTACTATGTTTACACACACACACATACATTACAATACTCGTAATTATCGGAATCATCTATGGGACTAAACAGCAAGCAAGGTTTATTTCTATAGCACCTTTCATTAACAAAGATCCACAAAGTGCTTCACAGGTCAAAATATCAATCCACTCTTTCAGAAATGTATGTGTACCATGCAATTTCTCTCTCTCTCTTTTTTAAATGATGTGCATTGCTGCCCCAAGGTTTTATGGTGGTAGAAGAAGAATGTTTGGGGAAGTTTGGATAGAACAGTACGCAGCAAAGTTTGGATGTTTGGACTTTATTACTGTAAATGGATTAAAAGAGTCTACTGCTGTTTCATAAGTAATCTGATGATGTCGATCTGATTCTGACCAACGATCACAACAAAATGACGAGGAGCCACATTTACTTTGCCACAGCTCAGGTAACTTATGCTGGGTAAAGGCGGGCAGACACTGCAATTTTTAACCCATTTTGGGACAATTTTTCACTTGTGCGACAATTTTGGTTGTGCACATGGGGTACCGTGAAGCAAAATTACACCTCACAATCTGCTTCCGACCAACAATCGTAGGATCGCAAGAAAATCGAACTCCTTTGAAATCCTGGTGGGAACATTTCACCGTAGAAGCAGTACCACGATCTCTAACACTGCCCATGCGCAAATACTGTTTGTGGCTAAACAAGGGGCATCTCCACCTCCGGATTCTTCTTCTTCTCCTCCACCTTTTATGTTGAGCTTCAGGATACAGAAGTTCGACATACAGTGTGAGCGCTCAGATCGGTTGTGTAGTGTGAGGACATGAATCGTGAGTTGATAATTTTTGACCCGAGCGATTCACTCATGCATTCTGAGCAGGCGCTGCATATCCACGACTAAAAACATCACACAGTGTCAGCCCGCTTTAAGATAGTTATAATAATAATAAAATAATAAATAATGTGCAAAAACACATACACGTAAGCGAGAGGCTGTTTCAGTTATAACTAATTATGATAACATGAACATACATCACACTTGTCAGCAATTATTCACAGAAATAACAGTTATAAAGCTTAAATGAACAAAAATAGCTCACGCTAATGCAGGAACTATGTATACAGTATTTAGTGTATAACTAAATGAGTAGATGGCATATCTTTCAGAGGCAGTTTTACTCAAACACATTTTTGTAACATTTTTCACTGACTCTAGGCATTTGGAGCGATCCAAGGCCGTACCGTTACTCTGTCCTCGATGTCTTTCACTCACAGAGGGTCCTTGAATGTGAGGCAGGTTGGTGGAAAGGTTCATAAAAACAAAATTAAGCCCAACAATGCAGAAGTTCCGTGCTACTCGTTTGTTTAGATGTGACACAGATCATGCAGAGCCTTCTTTGAACTTTTTCTGTGTGTTTCTGTCCCACAGCGTCTCTACAGGTGAAGAGTATATGTGTTTATACAGCACTGGCGCGAATGGCAAAAGTGTACTGTGAACAGAACCGAGTCAGATTAGAGAAAGACAATGCAACTTTGGTCCTCAATCGAGCAGAGTCCGGTTCAGTTTGCACTACCCTTTCTCCACACAACACTGTATTTCTAGGACTGACAATGACACTTTTACGCACCATCTGGGATTTACATGGGAATGAGAACACATCTTTTTAAAAAAACACAGTTAATGCATGCTTCCACATTTTCCCGTTTCTCTCATGTTCATTAACTATTATAGATTCCACATGTAAATCAGATTCAAATGAGACGGAGCGTTTCCAGATAAATCACACTGTTTCTAATTGATTCTTGGCAGCTCTGGGCACAAACAACACAAGCAGCTGAAAACAGGAGATATACGTGAACATTAAGCACATTTGGAAGATGGATTTCATTAACATAAAAACACAATCACTAAACCTTACAGATTCAAGGTTTTTGAAAAATACCACTGCTGTTTTTCTTGTTTCCTCAGAGCTGTGCATAATATTTGTTTGAGTCAAGCCTGTTGTTGTGCAACTAAGACATGAGTGTTCAGAAATGTTTTGTTTGCACCTTTCTCCTGTCCCCGCCCACTTACAGTGCTGCTGCCGCTACAGAAAACACCGCATGAGTGACCTATTTTCTAGTAACGTGGATAGCTCACAATGTTTGTCTCTTCAATCTTTGGCTAGATGATGTGATTTAATTTATTTGTATTGCCCCAAATCTTAACAGCAGTTATCTAAGAGGATGTTACATGATTGCTAACTTAGGAGGCAAAATTGTCCGAAAATCAAACAATGAATCATTTGGTCAATAACAACAGAAGCGTTGGGAAATCAGAAACAGTCATTATTCAGAAATACAGAGGCAGATTGTCCAACAACAAACAAGAGGATGAATCATTGTCTCAGAATTGTCTTCCCTGCAATTACAACTTTAAGTCGGTGGAGTCAGAGACCAGTGGCAGAGGGAACGACTTATCTAGAAGGATGAGGACAGCCGATCCAGGTCTTCAATATTAGGGTGCTTCCGAGGTCCAGGCATGTCATTTTTGTATATTTCATACAAATCTCCTGATGTCTTTGCCTGCGGTGTTTGTAAAAAATAGTATAACACTTTTATATATATATATATATATATATATATATATATATATATATATATATATATATATATATATATTAATTGATTAATTTTTAATTGACCTTTATTTAACCAGGGAAGTCCCACTGAGATTCAGAATCTCTTTTGCAGGGGAGCCCTGGGGTAAGGGTCAGGGGAGGCATTAATGGACATGTTTTTAGCTGTAGGAGGAAACCGGAGTACCCGGAGGAAACCTACGCAGACACGGGGAGAACATGCAAACTCCACATAGAAAGGCCCCGGCCGGCCCGGGAGTCGAACCCAGGACCTTCTTGCTATGAGGCCAGAGCGCTAACCGCTGCGCCACCGTGTCGTGTATATATATATATATATATATATATATATATATATATATATATATATATATGTATATATATATATATATATATATATATATATATATGTCCATCTGCAATAAGAAGTTGTGTCTCAAAGACAAGTTTTGACTCATATCAGACCAAATTTTGAATTTAAAGTGAGCCATCTTGCTACAACTGTGCACCTTTAAGTAGAGACCTCCACTGAGGCGGTTTTTCATTCTCGCTCCTGTGCCTCCAAGTTCTAGGAATCCTGAGTGACTCCTGACTGGTGCCAACTTATTTTTTTTGCTGTTTTTAGTAATTCAAAGATTGCACAAAGACCCTAGGGCTGCAGGCATGAGGCATAAATAAAATGCACCTAGAAACAAGTAAATTATAGATTATAGATCCCTGATTGATGACTAAGTGAGCTGCATTAATGTTGACATTCAACAATTGCATTGTGACAGATGTGTATGTATTTGCAACACAATCTTATAAGAAAGCTCACATATACCACGACATCACAGGACATGTCAATTTGACAAGCTCAAGGTGTATTATTTGTGTATATTTTCCAAAATCCTAATCTGAACCTGCCCCAGCCCTAAAGTTACCCAATTTAATAACTGGAAGCCAAAACCCCGTTTGGGTTGTGGTTTCAACCAAAACTTGTGTGATCTTTAAGCTATGAAATATCGTGTGATTTTTTTATAATAATATATACAGTGAAGCACAAAAACAGCGTGAAATTGTGCTAATCATAAACTATTTTTGTGTTGTGGTATATATACGCTTTCTTGTGATACTGTGTTGGCATTTCTTACCTGAGGCAGTTCCACACATTTACACAGTTTATTTTGCCCATGTGTTACTTTATTTCCATCTCTTTGTGCATAAAAGTCAGTCATTCATTCATTTCTTCAGAAAGTTTTTCTCCCTGCTACTGTTGATGCGAGCAGACTGTCAAAGTTGTGCAAGGTTTAACATTCTTAGTGACACTTGTAAGGCTCTAATGTTGCTGATACAGGATTGAGTGAAGGTGATGAGAACACTAGCTCAAGTCAAAACATGGCACAAATCTCAGAAAAAAGTCAATTTTGCATACAACGTGTCCTTTAAATGCTCATCAGATCCAGTGTAATCTTGAGAAAGCTGCAGCAGCCTGACTCAGCTCACGACTCGATGTCTTTGTTTGTTCTCAGAGCACTCACGACTGAACTATCCGCCCAGGACACTCATATCTCTCACACCATGGTTCCTTCGCTCGTGGTGGAGAGCCTTGGAAGTCACGGAGCTGCTTTTAAACGCCTCCTGGCTCTCTCCGACAATAAAACACGTGAACAACAACACGATATTTCGGCTTTGTTTGTTTCTGCTACCTGCCTGTTTCCATGGAGACGTCACTGCTTTGCCTGGAATATGTAACTAATCAGTTTTTCATTCATTTGTTGAGTTGCGTTATTATAACACCTTGTACAAATGCTTTGTTGCTGTGTAAGTTTGGCTTGCTGTTTGTTTAAAAAAGCTTCACACACTCTGATTCAGACGTGTGGATTTGTAAGTCGAGACTTGGCCTCAAGTCAAAATTGAGTCACCTTGATGACTTGAGACTGGACTTGGATTTGAAGCTCTGTGACCATCGTGTTCTCATGGATTGAGTCTCTAAACCACATTCTCTAAAGTAGTCGTGGCAAAGCTTCTTCCTAGTCTTTATTTTCTTGGCGTCAGAGAACATTTTATTTAGGGGTTAATGGCCAAGTTTAGGTCTGAAGTTACAAACATGGGTAAGTTTAGGTTTGAGGCTTGGAGTTGATTAACAATAGGATTAGAATTTTGTTAACACATCTTGATGCTTCTCCTCAGAAAATAGAGAGTGCAACTTTACTTTAACAAACTGCAACTTGTCCATCCTAACATATATTTTGTGTCTAGAAATGCATCTTAAATAATGTATCTTAATTTTAGAAAATAAAATCAATGAAATCGTTGATATACAAGATGTGTTTGGTTGATATAAAAACTTGAAACTAAAATCAGAGAACTTTAACTTGACTGGGCTCATTCAGGGTCTAAGGACGTGGAGACACTTATTTGTCCCACAATCTGCTTTGACCAACAACTGTTTCTGATTTCCTCTCTTTTACTGTTTTTTTGTTATAAAACATAATGCTTTATTTTATGTTTTATTTTCTTCTATTGATGTTTGCTAAATTAACAATTATCCGTGATTGTTGTGACTATTGTTGTGATCTAGGGATCTACAAAATCACCAGGTGCCACAGTGGAACATTAAGAGTGGACTGTTGTTGTGTCCTTGGGCAACACAACAGTGTCTGCATACACTGGGTGAGTGGATTCTTGATTGGAAAGCCCTTTGAGTGCCTTAAAAGGTAGAAAAGCACTAAATAAATAGAAACCCTTTAGAGACCGTTTACACACAGTGAGTTGCTATTTTGGCTGAGCACACAGTGCAGCCAGAATAAATAGTCAATAAAGTGGCCCAGTGCATGGCCACAGTGTATTTTAGTATTCCTTAAAATGCATGATGTACTTCTGTTCCCTGTAGCTACAATGAAACAGGTCTGAGACAGAGCAAAGCTGCGTGAGTCGTGTTAGTTCAAATGTAAGAGCTGTATTTGAGCTTGATCCCTCAGAGAGTCGTGTTTACAGACTTCAAACACACCAACATGTCCCTGAGGATTATCCCTCTGCTTCACATCCACACTTACTGTATGTTACACACAACAAAAGGTGAGTTTGAAATGAACTCAGCAGGATTCAACAAGGACGTTACTTGGATTTAACTCTTTCCCTCCCAATGACGAACATTTTCATCATGTCGGACTCTCTGATGCACGGTTCTGACTTTGTCTACAGTCACAGAAAAAACACTCGTATTCATTGTTTTAATCATGTAAACCTTGTATATTTATCCTGAGGACATTATTGTACTGTAGTAGCTCATATTCTTTCACCAGATGAAGTTTGTGTTTGAAATCTCAATCTTTATCTCAAAAGTTTGCTGTTAAACGCTGAAATCTAATTAAAACAATTAAGGAATTTCAAATGCCCATACAAAGCATATTATTGTAGAATATATATTTTCTTAAATAAAAGTAGACATGTCATTTGATGTACAACATGTCATGATTCTAGATGCACAAAGTTTTTTGTGGAGCTGTGAATATTGTTTAAAATGAGCAAACGGGCCTGGCTGGGAAGTGGAAGAGAAATGTGTGCTGTTCTGGAATAAAAGATGAAGTATGTGCAGAAACTAAACTCTTAGTAGAGCTGAGGTTTTGTGCTTTCAGACAAATGTTTGTGCTCTAAAGGCTCAGAGGCAATTTAGCCAATTTATTCGGGCATTTTAGAAAAAACAGGAAACATTTTGAAAGAGTTAAGTATCATTCTCCCAACTGTTTTGGTAAAGCGACTACAGCCAAGGCCGTCAAACCCACTTTAAAACTGCCCCAGCAGGTTTCTCTCTGTAGCATCAGCGGGTTGGGTCACTTTGATCTGCTGGTCCCTGTCTTTCAAGTCATTTTCCTTCTGTGGCACGTTCCTTATCAGAAAGCTGCTGATGTGAGAGGAGAAAACACACAGAAAACATTTCAGCTTGGACAGCACATTTGGAGGTTTATCCCTGCGCCGCGTTGATAGCCCGGCCACCAGGGCATCATTACTCTTTCATGTGTCGTGCTGTGCGTCTGCTTTGGAAGTGTCAAAGAAAATGTTTGCATCAATAATTGAAAGTGAGGCAGAGTCGGTCATAACATCCGGGGCTGGGTTTACCTCACAGTTTGTCCGCTGTCCCATAGAGCTACACTGTCGGTTACGCTGCAGTTTGGGACTAAAAGCATGAATGACGCAGTTTGTAAAGCCGGGTTCAAATGTGCAGCAGAAAGGGAATTAAATTAGCAATTCTTATTTTAAATGCTTTTTTGCTAGAACTGTAGCTACTGACATTGTGTTATATTTGGTCCACACAGGCTTAGTTTCAATTCAATCCAATTTATTTCTGAAATCACAACAACCATGGCCTCTTCACAGGATTATTGATTTATGCCTTCTGCACATTACAGGAGTTTTGGCCCAATTTTAAGCCTGATATGCCTCTATGGGTTCGTGGAGGTGTGGTCAGAGAAACACCAGGCTCACACTGGCTCCAGTTAAGATGGTAGGGTCCATGACCATAGTTGCCAGGTCCGCGGTTTTCCCACACAATTGGCTATTTTAAGAAAATTGTTGTGGACAAAATACAACTCCGTAGGTTGTGGTTTTCTTGGGCTATTTTTAAAATGTATGCGGCCGCAAATTAAACACGTTACAGTTTTTAAAAAGGGCTCGAGCGCTTGCAGTCCGAAAAATGTCCTGCAAAAAAAAAAAGAGACCTAGGATGCGAAAGTCGCTATACAAATAAATGCTACTTACATGACTTTGCAGAAACGAAGCCGCAAAGGTATAATTGTCCAGAGTGTAACCTGTTCTTACACCTCCTTGGCAAGGAAAATATATATATATATATATATATATATATATATATAAACAGAGAAAAAGAGAAAATTGGAGAACATTGAAGGAGAGATCCACTCTCATGATGTGACGAGGACATTCGTGCATACATCTGCAGATAGAGTTTAAGTCTGTAGAGTCCATTAGCATAGGGAAACAACTCATCTAGCAAGAAAAGGAGACACTAATCCTGGAGAGGGAGGTGGGGAGGGTGTCCAGGCTTTAATTGTCCAACTTTAGCCACTGGAACATCAGCATCTGAAACAGTTACACTCTCCGAAACAGCAGTGGACAGAAGACAACAAGTGATTAGCAAAGAACTGACTACAGACGAGCTTGTAGTTCAATAATCTTTACAGATAAAGCAGAGAATGAGAGGAAAGTGCTCAAGTCGCCACACTTTCCCCAGTAAATCCTCTCCTAAGGCAGCATGACTAGAACTGTGAGGTTAGCTTTAGGTTTCTGTTCATTTGCATTTTGATGAAATCAGTGAGAAATGCCATTCTGTTGTGAACATTTGCAAAGTAGTTCTGAAACTTTGAATTCACAATCCTGCAAGTTTCACTGAAGGCTTATTAAAGTGGTTAGATTCTTTGACATTAAAAGTGGCTGAGTCAACATGAATACAGAGCCTGGTCCATGTAAATGAGACGCTGACCTTTGGAGAACTGAGCGTTTCTGTGGAGATGAATCGCCACATGTCTAGAACATAAAGAGGATGTAATGTAAGTATCCTCTACACTCTCCTGTGAGTGTGTTTTATAACTTTACTCTGATTTGTATCACCCTGCAGTGACCTGTAATGGAAAGTACTACTAATTCATTATTTGCTTTCCTGCTTGGCAAACAACTGCTGACTGTAATTGGCAACAAAATCAAGCTTGAGCTATGGAATTAATTATTATTAAAAAATCTGGCAGAGCTTTGAATAACTTTGCCAATAAATATATATATATATATATATATATATGTTTTCTTTAGACTTATGTTCTTTGTTTAAGTGGAATTCCAAATGATATATTCTTTGTTTAAGTGGAATTCCAAATGATATATTTCTAATACATCCTCTACATTAGCAGCTGTTGTGTATAAAAGTGTATATTTCTGAATAAATGATTAATATTTAAAAAGAAAGAATAATGCATATTAATAATATTTCCTTGGCCGTACCCAATGACTATTGTATTTTGAATTGATTTAGGATTAATATTTCACAAAAACTTGAGGCTTTTGAAAAAAAAAAGTGTATAGTTATGACTATGAATAAAAAAATGATATTGCACATGAAAATAGTTTCATTGGGCGTACCCAATGCTTATCTTTATTAAGACTTACGTTGAATTAATTTGGGATCAGTATTTTACAAAACCTTCATGCTATTGAAGAAAAAGTGTATATTTTGTTAAAAAATGTTCCAATAAAACTAAAAGCTATTTTTTATATATATATACAGTATATATATATATATATATATATATATATATATATATATATATATATATATTATATATATATATATATATATATATACATATATATATATATATGAGAGGGTGTAAACAGTGCTTCTTGTCATAACTACATCTTTTGTATTGATTTAAGTCGACATTTGACACGAAAACGAAAAAGTTCTCAAAGAAACCAAAGAACATCTGTTCAGATAACAACCAGAACATTTACTGACACTTCAAGCTAACCAACACCACATCCCACACATTAGGTTTGGAATCATCATGACTTGTGGCCCTTGGGAGTAAAAATGTCGCATATCCATATCCAAACAACTTCATCGAGGTAAGAAAAATTTTGGTTATTTTACATTTTGGCTTTTTGTAAAAACGTGAAAACTTGCTTAGTGTACTTTTTTCGTTGTATACTGGTCCCTCGTTAATTGCAGGGTTTACATTCTGAAAATAACTCGCGAAAGGAGTAATTCGTGAAGTCGTCATCTTAATATTTTACTTTAATTTCAGTGGCTACAGTATGGCCGTTCACCACACACGTTACACTTTTCTCAAAAGGCATTAACATCTCTCTTGTTTAAACAAACAACAGTCCAAACCTTCGTACACACTGCAGTGATGCGCGGGTTTGGGCTGATCAAGAAGGCTGATGTGTGGCCAAGACGTGCGCGATTGGATGGATTTACAGCAGCTGGAGGATCCTGTTTGCTGGAGCACTTTGAGAAAAATCAAGGAATGTTTTTGGATCATACGCCAAAACTTTAAACATAGAAAAAAAGTTATTGACTGTAAAACACAGAAATTCCTATGCCCCAAAAAGTCCTGGGTTAGACCTGGTTGAGTTCTCGGTTGGTCCTGGATGAGGCTGTGTCAGGTCAGCTGGCGAATTAATAGCAAAAAGTTGATTTAGTAAATGGTTTCACTTTTTATGATGCTTACCTAAAACCCACGTCTGTTCTCCCTAAAAGAAGTAATACTAATCAACAAACAAAAGCCATTCCCTCCTCTTATTTTGTATGTCTTCCTCTCCATCTCACCTCCGTCCGCTTCCTGGAGCATGACTGGAGCCGAGGCAGAGGTTGGGTGAGCCTTCCCCATCACACGAGCTGTCAGCCGGGTTCAAAGAGGGTTCACAGACAGACGGAGGCCTCACTTTGACGTAGAAGCAGTCCCGGGCCCGTCCTGTCTGCCGGAGTGACAGCGTGGAGGCCCTGGACGCACACCAAACACATGACAAGTCTGACTGTTTGTGTTTTAGATGCCTCGCGCAATGTGAAGCGAAGAAGGAAAAACAACAAAGTTTGGCAGGTCAGAGAGGACTAGGGTAAGACTGTGAGCTGTGAGATTGACAGCTGGACATGTTAGTCATGGCTGTCAGCGGCTGGCTATTTTAAGCTAAATTCTAAGCTAGATTTGAGTTGTATTATGTGTGTCTGTGTTTGTGTCAATGGATTTTTTTGTGCCTGTAACACTGTGACCACATGATCAATCAGCAAAGTCAAACACATTGGCGTTGATAAATTACAGCGATCAGACCTGCCTCAGATACTCTTTTCGTTGCTTTTTGTTACTTTGAAGCACGTCTGCATTCCCTTGAAATGGGTGGTCAAGAGCTAGTATTTTATTCTCAATGATTATGTTTAATTAGTTTGTAAAATCAAAAAATAATTTTTAGATTTGCTGAAGCTGAGTAGAGCGAACAAATATTAACATTTTTGTTCTCATTTTTTACAACACAGTCTCCAAAGAAAATGAAAAGTCAAAAAGGTATGATGAGCACATTTTGGCGCCTTTTTTACGTCAAATGTAAAATACATTTGGTTAAAGCTATTTGATGACATTTTCTTTAGGTTTAAAAGTAGTTGGCTCAAGTGACTAAAATGGCTACGTTTAAGTAGTATATCAGTACTCAAGACCGCTTTTTACGGGCAGGGATTCTCAAACTTTTTTAGGCCAGGGACCCCATATCAGTATGAGAATATTTCAAGGACCCCTTATTGTTCGACATAGTGACATCACAGTAAAATTAAGACGTTCAAATCATCATTAAATTTCTTGTTATTACTTTAATTATTAATTTTGTGGTCAAAAACGTGCCTGTGATTGTGTAAAATAAAATATACAAAATAAATGCAGAATTCAGTGTCATCAGAGATTTTTGAGGGACCTCCAACATATGGCCCAGGGACCCGACTTGAACCGCCGTTTTAAGGTCTTGGTTTTATTACAGACTTGAGCATATTTGCACTCGGCCTTGTCTGGTCTCGAGGGTGCTTGGAGACTTGATCATATCTTGGACTTTGTCTTGGACACCGAGACCACATTTCATTATCACCACACTCTGCTAAACTTGCTCCAGGGTGCGGTAACCCAGACACAGTTTGTAATAGCCCTGCACAATAGGATCATGTAGTCACTGATAACTGTATAAAACTCAAAGGTGGTCTTGATTTGGTCTTGGTGGACCGCGGTCTCGGTCTCAACCTATAAAAGTCTGGGTCTTGACCTTCAGTGATCTTCTTGTCTGGGTTGACCCGAACCCACCACTCAGTCAGTCTACATCCAGAGTTATTGTGCCTACCCTTACAAGTACAAAACAGTTTGAGATTTGTTATTTTATAAAACAATTGTAACCAAAAGTAATTGAGCCATTTCAATGCATTCGATACAAAACATTTTTTATTTCAATCTCAATATTTGATTCCCGCCAAAGTACAGTCTCCCATTTAAAAAGGACTTGCTTCACATTTTGTTTTTGTACTTATTATTTATCAAAGACTGGCTCCTCAAAGCTGTCCTATTACAGTGTGGGGATAATAACACTATTTTCTGATGCTTTTGTCATGAGATGATTTCACTTCTGTGTTGTTATACTGACAAAGAAGACTTTTGTGGTAGTTTTTGTTTCATGTGGATAAACCCAGTAATCCAGAGTCATGATGAACTTGTAATCTCACAAGAAAACAGCAGATTCTACCACAAACCTCTGATCTAATGCTATAAAGGCTCCAAACTTCTTCATCGACTCAATCTGAACAAACATTTCATATTTGGATTCCTTTTGGACAATTTGTTAAAGATAAACTTTGAAATCTGTTTTGCCATCCTTCAAAACAGAAAAATGTGTTCAACGTCAAGGATAGATGGTCCCAAAATACAGCTATCATCTTTTCCTGAAATTGATGTTGAACCTGCAGCTCTCTGACACAAAGTGAACTTAGTGGATGACAAACTGCTCAAATAATAATACAGATAAGAGTATATTGTCTTTTCCAAATGAATGATAGTGCGCTGGCAGACTTCAGAGAATAACAGCTTTGGAGAAGACCTCAAGAACTTTTTACCCTTGTAAGTGTAGTATTTCCCTTAGATCTATGTATAGTAGTGATCACTGAAGCGCTTATGTATACCTAGCCCGTTCTCACAAGAAAGTGTGTATATATGACAAAATAACAGGACATGAATGGTTAAATATGACACAGGTTGCAGCCTCAGTTCATTTCTATGTTGGATGTAAAAATGTGGTATTATTAGGGGTGTAACAGTATACATGTTCATTGGGAATCGTTTCGGTACAGCACGTTCGGTTCGGTGCGTGCATGTGTGTACCTTTTCATTACTAGGGCGGAACTAATGTTCACATGCGACTGGAGTTTAAAAACTTCTTCTTTGGACTACTTACTTGGTGCCAGGTGAATATTTCTTATAGATTTACATGACTCCGTGCTCATAAACACTTCCGAATTATTGCGGTAAAAAGACGAACATTTAGACTCGTCGTTCTCATTTTCTCCCATTCATCTGCAGCACACGCAGTCACAGCCACACAGCGTTCTGTGAGTAAAATCCTGCACAAACACCGCTCCTTGTGAAAAAAGTCCATTGCCACATTCGCATGTTTGCACTACAGATGTGCAGATCAAAGTAGACATTTCTTTTTGGTGCTGTGGAAAGCTTGAAATAGAGTCCCCTAACAACAGACACGCAAAAGAGTGGTAGAGATGTGTTCATCATATGCTATGTTGTAGTAAAGAGGAATTATTTGTTTATTAACATGGGAGATGCACACACCCAGTATGCAGAAAGCAATAGCAACAAAAACGACCAGCGCTGTTCTTAGCTAACAACAAAAACTTATGACTGTGCAAAAACAAAAGTTATGCTGCTAATTCAACATTTGTGAATGAAATTTGATCCTACGACTTTAAATATTACATTCAGGTGAGTGAAGAAACGGTGAGAAAAATACTGTTTTTCAGACCTGATTGAAACTGCTAGCTCTCGTCCCGTTGTATGTATTTAAAGACGTTTACCCGGCCAACTAGACACACAGCGTCTCTTTCTGCAGGTGACATGCTGAGTAGAGTGGAAAATGACATCGACTGGTAAACCTTGTATGGATACACATTTCATTGAAACCATGCTGAGCACTACTGGGCACAACACATGCTCTTCTGCTTTAAATGTTTGTGTGTTAATGAGCAAACAGAATAAACAACTTTTTACAATTGTGCCATTCAGACTCTACTGATGTATGGCCTGCTCTTGTGTAAAGTACATTTTTCACTTGGGCTACAGATATGACAAACACCAAAGCTCAAAGTTTAGTCTCTTTTAACTGATTGCAGATGTTTTCATTTCCAAAAAAGTAAAGTAAGTAACTTATTTTGCAGTGTCACAAGTCCACAAACCTTACAGTGCACTTAACAGTTTACTGTTCTAAGTGTGAGTGCTGCCAAACCAACCAGATGGCTCGAAATCTCTGGTCACATTTCTCATAAAAACAAGCTAACGATTCAGGGCTGCTTTTAAAACTGAGGCAGAGTGGCCAAGAATTATGTCGTTTTCCCTCTCTACAACAACTATACATGCATAGTGTATTAGCAACTTTTACATAGTTGTCTACATTAATATGTTTGTATGTGCTTTAAAGTGGGTAATTGCACTAAACTGGTAATTCTGTATGACAGTTTAGACAGTACTTTGTTCTATGCTATAAATCTTACCCCATCCACCTCATTTTGATTCTGCACAATGGTACAAGTAGAGCGAAGAGTCCATAATTTATAAGCTTAGATTATATCCCTGAGACTATGCTATTACAAAAACTTACACAAGCTCAAACATGAACAACATTTATTTTTTTAAGTCTTGTCTAAATATTATTGTCAGCTTTTCTATGCTCTGAGCAAGCTATACTTCATTGTATGTCTATGACACTACACTTGCTGGTAAATTGTCCCTATTTATATAGCACTTTTCCACCTTTCAAGGCACTCAATGGGCTTTACAATCAAGGCTCCACTCACCGACACCGAGGCAAGGCCCCTTGTGACAAGGAATTGGAATTAGCCTTTGGCTACAATGTCAACGCAAAAGTGTTGACATTCATGTTTTAACATCTCTGTTCATTAACAACCTCTGCTTAATCAAATTAATAAACAAACAAACAAGAGGTTTTCGTCCAATACACAACAACTGTCCCATTGGTGTCTCCATCCAAGTATTAAAGCAGAATTAAGTAACATTTTGACCTTTGCAACTCTCTTTGATGGTGCTTGCTTATGTATTTTTGGGGCATTTGAAACATGTGTCGTCTCTATCCACTGTCTCCAGTAGAAACTACAGCAACTGCTGCCTTCCTCCCTCGCTGCTTCCCAACACATTCCCGACCCGAATTTCTCTCTTGAGAAACCCTGGCTTTTTTTTTTTTTTTTTTTTATGAATCAGTGTAATATGAGATTAAATGTGTTTTTGCTCCCTTAATTCAATCTTAAAGAGAAAATTATGAGAAAAATAAATAATTATGTTCGTTTCAAGTCAGCTGGTTAGTGTTTGTCTGTTGAAGTTGCTAGTTTGTTTTAACCAGGCCCTAGCTTACTTAGTTTCTGAGATCTGTCAAGATTAAACTTTGGCAAGCAAGTATGCATCTTGTTAAAAACTATGTAATTTAACAAACTAAATATTTTGAAGCTTATAATGATATGACTTCATTCTATTCTGTATACAAATGTCATGATATTAGCACAATGAAGATGAATTTTTGACTGTATTCACATATCCTTCATTTGAGACCATCTTCTTTTGTTTGTAGAATAAGCAGCACTGTTAAGTTCACTAATAGATCATTTTTGGTGATAATAAAAGTAAAATATGCCACAAATAAAGTCAATGAGTGCGTTTACAAGTTTACAATCACAGAATCAGGAAACTTAAATTCACTACCGTTACTGGAATAATCAAGTACATGGACACTCTATGACCAAATGGAACACTTTTAAACCTAAATTAAACAGATCATACTAGAAGTGATCAAATGATGGTTTTTTGATCATTGTTGTACCGTAGAAACTTCATCCCATCCCATTTCTATTTCATACAAACATGATTAGTGTTTTCAATTATTTCTTCAACGGTAATTACCTGCACAAGAATCATTCCTGTTGATTTCCTCACCATATGTTCCATTAATACCAGCAGGTCGTATCCATTTCACAAACACACACTGATGACTGTGACCATGAAAAGCTCTCTGCTCCATCGCTCTTTCTCTCTCTAAGACGTTAGCCAGATGTCAAGCTCCGCCTCTCCTCCGTAACCGCATCATGTGTTTGTGTACGAGCCACCTCACTAACGCGCACATCTGGAACCGACAAAATGACCGCGATACAGGGCACGGCGTCCTTGCTGCAGCTGCGAGAGACGGCAGAAGTGTGAGAGAGCGCGAAGGGGCTAATTCCCCGGGGAAATAGAAAACGTTTATGATGCTGTTCTACATAGAGAGATGACTTTGAACCGGGAAATGATCGTGTTACACTCAGATCGGAGAGGAACATGTTTGGGCTCAAAGGACAAGGGGATGTATCAAAGTGGCTGTACAGAGTTTTAAATGGAATAACTGAGGGGCGCTGTACATATTTTTTGTGTCATAGAAACTGTTAAATAGTGCTATACCTGGTTTTGCAATCTGAAAATATAAACACAGAGGTCTGGCACCGGGACTGCTGCAGGTCACAGCCACGGACAGGTGCTTTGTGGATCCTCACTTCTGTGAAAGTGTGGAAACAGTTTGTGGAAACAGACCTGAGTGTATTGACCCTTTGCACGTGTCGTCACGCTCTTCGAGGGAACACCCACTTCTCCATGATGGAGGACAAAGCTCTGTCTGTGTGCATTACAACTATGGAGACTTTGTTGAAAACTTGCCTGTTTCTAAGTTACTTTTATTGTTTTCTATTGTAAATGGCTGTATCTTGTGCGACACGCTGCACTAACAAGCAGGAGATTGTAAGCCTAAGCCTAGAGCTTTTTCGTTTACATTTTGATTAAAATAGAAAACGCCAGTGGGTCGCAGCAATAAATCAAAAGAACTGGAATCCCTCTAAGTTGTTACGGATTTGCAGTGAAGTCAATGAGAATGAGAAAAAAAAAGGAAATTAGAATAAAAAAAAAAAGATGCAATGAATATCTGAAACAACCTGGATCATGCGTGGCTAACACTAGCCTCACATGACATACAGTCAAGTTACTGAAAGCCTTTTAAAGCTGCTCCAGTGTAAGACAAAACCGTGTTTACCGCATAGTGGCACAAATCATGAGGAGTAAAGTCGGGCAATTTTTTATTAAATCAGCAAACATAGCAGGAGGAAGAAGGTATAGCTAGCATTCATTAGCTTTTCCAAGTACTTTGTTTTGCGCATCCAAAAGATGTCCTACTTCCACAGACAAATGTACTGAACATGCACTAGAAGCATCTACGGCTTTCTTCACACAAAAATAAGAAAACATGTTAGAATGTGTCAGTTTTGCGCTCCTATAATGCTGCGTACGCACTTCTGCCCTCTGTCATGTCGCACCCACGTGATCATGTGACGAAGGTGCAAAAGGTCAATAGCACATCTCGGACATTTCATCATTAGGGTTTCTTTTGCTTTTTATTTAACCAATAACTGTCAAATTTCTGTTCAGGAAGTAAAGCACAAACATATGTGTCATTGTATGTTGTCATTTCTGTTTGGTAAACTTGCATATTAAAAGGTTAAATATCAAATTCTAATATCTGACCCAAGGTCAGTGAAGGAGAGCATATACAGCCTGCTATCTCAACACTCTGCTCCTGCTTGCTGATTGGACGACCATACTTAATGCTTTTTGGGAACCGTCTGCCTGTGATACCTGACCGAGAAGCTGGAGTGAAATGAAACTGAGTGGAGGCACTAACTGCACCAGCCTGGCTAGTAACGACCGACACTATCTACATAAAGCCAAGCTCAGGGATTTATGCAAAACTATTAGTTTATAATGTAGTATAATCTTAACCAGTGTTTCCTCATCGTCACCTTGGATAAAGCTAAAGTTCATTTTACATAAGAATACATCTCATATGAGGTAAAGTCACAGATCACACACTTGCATTCTCTCTGACATTTACATTATAGTTGTTCCGCCTACAAAAAATGAACATGCCGGTCTTTGGTGTTTGGCGATGTCATGGCAACAGACAACACTTGAGACGAATGACATTAATCTGGAGCCGTCAATCAAAAGGAGCACCTTCACACTCTGGAGCACTAAATCACTGTGTTCACATTTCAGCTCAACACCTTTCAGACGCAGCCAGAGTCT
Organism: Mugilogobius chulae; assembly: GCA_038363315.1. Taxonomy (NCBI): domain Eukaryota; kingdom Metazoa; phylum Chordata; class Actinopteri; order Gobiiformes; family Gobiidae; genus Mugilogobius; species Mugilogobius chulae. The sequence continues at coordinate 4,017,420 of CM076410.1, forward strand.
CTCAAGCACAAGCACCGGCAACAAACTCATCTGGAGCATTTCTGAAGACAACTTTAAATTGTCAGTTATGTTCTGAAACTTGTGGATGTTATAATCAGGCTATATATAAGCAAGTCTGCTGGCTTCTTGGGCTATTAAAATCTGTGGTGATTCTGCATGTATTACAGTGTAAGAAGCTAAAATTCCACCCCAAGTGTCAGTTTCTATTGGAATTTTATTCCACCAAAATTCTGCCTCCTTACATACAAAGATGTGCCATGCTGCTTTTTCACCAAACAATAAAGGTATTTGTCTTCAGATTTGATTGATCTAAACCTGAATTAAGCATAAAATATCAATAAAACCCACAAACAAAACACATTTGCTTATTTTATACTATATCACTTGATCTTGTTTGAGATTAAAGTTTGAAAATGCATAGGATGGACTGTAGAAATGCAAACAATGATGATACTACAGAAATGTTTGGCATAATTAAGCTCCTTGGATAAAATGTGACAGAATCAGCTCAAACACCCTCATATTGATCCGTGATCAGTAATCAATAATGTAACATATGTGTCACATTGGGGTTTTCAAAGTCTAAAGTCCCATATAGTGACATATTATGCTTTACAAACAATTACAATTGATCTGTTTTCTGTCAAATATTTAAGAAATATCAGGTCATGTTTGATAAGGCACTTCCTATGTAACTGTTACAACAATAAAGTAGTTGTAGTTGACTTTGAACAAGAATATATTCACTTTGTCCAGGGCCGCGATAACCTGGCCAGCCATGGTTTATGTTGCGGTATTTGTGAATTCACAAACTCAAGATAATCCATCTGGCCTTCCAGCCGCCCGACTGGTCTGGTGTCCGACACAGCGGGTTACTGGCCCAGTCACATCACATCAGGGTGATGACAGGAAGTAGCTCTTGAATCAAACAAAACTGGATTTTTTATTTTTTATTTTTGTATAGGCCATTGCGATATGTTGCTGTGATTGGTTAAGCACAAATAAGGTCGGCTGCACACACAATCAGCTCATGTATTTCATTAAACATCCCATTTTTCCCCAAATGCTTTCAGCGAGTTATGTTCCAGATGTTTACTGTGGGAGAACTCAAGTCAGACACAAGTCAACACAGATCCATCTGGAGTGAGCCAGGTCAGGACAGATCACTATGTTCACTCTGGGACTTGTACAAAGTCAAAACTGTGAAAACAATCATTTATAGAACCTTCCAGGTACGCTTACCAATGTTTGAGAAACACTGTTCTACATGTGATGTTTTTATGCAAGTTCACAGAAGGTTACAACCCATAAACAGTTACAAACAACAACAAATTGTAATGTGTTGTTTGTTAACTATAATGTGTTATTGTGAACCTTAAGGGCCACCGTAGATATAGCTTTACATGTCAATACACACTGTTCAAAAGAGGAAAAAGTGAACTAAAGACAACATCAGTGCGACATAAACAACACTGAGTCACTGCCATTTCAAATCAAACCAGCGAGATACAGCTTTTAGCTTCAGACCATTTGTCATTATTATGGTGTCATTTTACAAAACATTTCCAAGAGTTGTTTTGAAAATAAATGTTTGATGTTTTCACAACAGTTTTAAAGTGAGCAGCAAAAACAAAAGTGTTTGAAAGACTGAAATGTTACTCAGGCACTTTTTCCTAATGGATCATTCGAAGTCATTTGCATTTTAATACCAGCTTATCCTGATGTGTCATATGAAAAGAAAAACTCCTTACAGAAAAAAAAAATAATAATAATAATATTATTCAACAGTAATATTCATTCATTGTTTTTGTTAAATATTGATGGGACTAATGCATATGTTTGTGTTTCAATATAATAAATACATATAAAAGTGCATTGCCTTGTGTTAAACCATAGATAAACTAACGGATAGATAAAATGCTGAATACTGAATTACTGATATGTTTACCAGTAGTAATCTAGTTTCCTTTAGGTTGTTTTTATTGGTTGGCTAATGTATTCATTCATGGAAGTTTGGCAAACCTGCTACAAAAATGACAGATTTTCCTTTATTTACACGTCTTTTGTTCCATCCCAAGGTCTATAGAGGGATTTTTTGTTTATCAACACGATCCACTTGCACCCCGCCTGTAGAAAGAGACACAAACAGTGGAAACAAGTTGAAAAAGTTCCGTTATCAGCTAACTACAAGAGTTTATCACTGTGTGAAAACAAAAGATATGTGTTGTATGTGTCAACATTTGTGAATGAAATTCGACTCTGCGACTCTTCAAATTTAGGTGTATTCAGACCTGAAAAGTGCAAAGTCGCTTGTTTGATCCAATCGATCCGGACTTATTTTTTTCAGTTGGTTCGCTTCATATTCTCACTGCGCTCCTGTCAAGTGATTTACAACGTAAACAGACGCAATATGTGGAACAGCGCTCTCATGGACAGATCTGACTGGGGCGGGCAATCGAAGAGCTATGATAAAAGTTAGGCTTATAGTTAAGTAGCAGGCGTATTCGTGATTATCAAAGCCTTATAATAACTGCCATAAATGGTCTGTCAGTGGGAAAGCGAAAATGAAGCAGGAAGACACGAGTCAACCAACTCAGCCAGCGGACTTCAGTGGATTTTAACCTGTGCGGAGCCGAGTGAGGCGGCAGGAGCCTGGGTTTGTGTGCGGCAGAACACGGACCTGGCGCTCGCGGGGAGGATGTATTTTGTGAGGATTTGGCGCAAACGCAGCGGACTACTCACTGTACCAGCGGGGCGGGCGCAGCAGTGCTCCCGATGGAATAGTAGCCTGTCTGTGCTTTCTTATTTGTCTGGACATATGGATTTAAATGGACTAAGCGAGTCAGGACCCGGAGGCGCTTTGGTAGTTTAGTTTTTGAAGGATCCCCGTCTCTACTCCACGGTAGGAAGCGTTACTGTTTTGCTGTTATTGTGCAAACACGCAGGGTCATGAATGAAAGAATGAAAGTGATTTATTAGATACAAACACGAGAAAATATCTTTGTTTTCTGACAAATGTAGGCCTAGACAACAGAATAAACAGCGTAGGTAGTAAATATGCTTAGAATACACATCTTCAGTAGTGTGATAATCTGGCAGATGCGCACAACATTCACAGACAAAACCCCATGAGCGGCTCTGTCCCTGGCTGTAGGACAGCCCTTCTCTCGTCTGTGTGTTGTGACGGTGGCTCGTCAAGTCCAAAAAAGCGCATGTTTTTCGTGTTTGTTTCGGATCGAGGCCGTTTGTATTCAGACCAGAAGTGATCCGCACCAGAATCTGTTTGCAATCGGCCCGAGACCGACCTGAAGAGGTGGTCTCGGTCCGTTTGTTTGATTCGATCAGAGTCACTTGTCTATCAGATGAAAAAAAAAAAAATCTACGTACATCGAAAATGTAGTCTGAATACATTCAGGTGAGTGAAAAAACGATGAGAAAAACACTGTATCAAACCGATCAATGGAAACCGCTGCTCTCGTCTGTTTCAAGGTTTAATTCAAAGAAGTTTACCCGGGTAAACAGACGGAGAGTCTTTCTGCATAACGCCTGTGCTGTAGGGCGGAAAGTGACGTCGACCCTAAAATTCTTCTATGAAACCAGAAAGCATGCTAGTTGTCGTTATCTTCACAATGACAACAAACAAGCTCTGGGTTTTGGAAGTTGTGAAAAATCTCTTTGCAATTAGTAAACACATGGAACACTTTAGGCAGAATGTGTTAGCTGCAAAGTGTTTTGAAAGGCTCTGAAACCTGATCATTAGTTTGCAGTGTCTCATCAATGTCTAACAGAGCAATTTGTTCCTAAAACCCAGTGTTCATGTCATTGTTTTTAGCGTGTGATATTCAATACCAAGACTTAAAAAGTAGCTAAGCTTTTTACTTATTTTGTAACAAAATAAGTTAAAATGTTACCAAAAGGAGTCCAAAATTTGATGGATGATTTACAAAAAGTAAAAAGTAATGATTTGAAAGTACTGAAAGTAAGATGACAACAACATACAGCGCCTTTAAGAACATTACCTAAGAATCTGTCTAAAAATAAAACTGCATTTATCACAATCTCTCTCGTCTGTTCTTGTTCTTCTAAAACGTCCACCTGACTGCAGGAGGAGCTCGTTGTGTTGATTGCTGATTATGTCCTGATTAACTGAAGCTGCAGGAGCCTGTGTTGTGCGTGTCATGGAGCACTCGGAGCACTCGGAGGGTTTTAGTGGTGCCTCTGGGGTAATTAGCAGATGTGACGCCCCTGGGTGCCTCTTGTCTTTCTGCTGTATTTCTTCACTAGAGGAGCTTCCGATTCTGCTCCGTGACAAATACATGTTTTATTTAGAAATCAGGCAGGCCATATTGGTAGATTTGGATCGGGTTTGGCATTGCAGTGATAACTGAATGTTGATTAAAAGCAAAACGTACAAGTGTTGACTCTAGAACAGTGGTCACAAACCTTTTCAGCTCACAAGCTCTTTTTAGTGCAGCCCGAAAATCTTCCTACAGCCATACATAATCCTATTTGATTAGTGATGTTAAAAGTTTAGATTTTCAGACTAGTCTATTGAAACAAATCAATGTATTTTGTATAGCCAAAATCACAACAACAGTCGTCTCTGAGGACGTCCCAAGAATAATAATTTCGCAAACATGAATAGTAGCAAATAAAAATAAGACAATACACATTCAATGAACAATAAACATTCAGAAGCAGTGATTGATCAAGCATGTCAAAGCAGATTATTAGTAGAGCAAATGAATGATTGTCCAGAGCATCCCCTGTCCTTAGACCCTCCTTCTCAGCAAGGAAAAACTCAAAAAAAAGAGAAAAAGAGAAACCTGGAGGAGAACCACAGTGAAGAAGGGATCCACGCCCATGGACGGACAGGCTGTAGATGTAACTAAGACTAAAGTTATAGAGTTTATGTTTGTGGAGCCAGAGTCCATAAGCAGAGGGAAACGACTCGTCTAGCAGGACCAGGACAGGCCAATCTGGAGAGGGAGGTGGGGCGGAGGTCCAGAAAGAGGAGGGGGTCCGGCAACAATAAATAAATAGTCTACAGGCCAAACACTGTTGGCCTATAGACTATCACATAAAAATCATTCATTTTCTACCGCTTAATCCTGTTAGAGGTCGTGGGTGACTAGAGCCTATCCCAGTGACTTTGGGCCTTAGGCGGGGAACACCTTGGACAGTAGCCAACTCGTCGCAGGTCAGACAGACAGTCATTCACTCTCTCATTCATTCACTAAGGGAATTTACAGTGATCCCCAACTAACCTAAACATACATGTTTTTGAAGGTGGGAGAAAAAAAAAACATTTTTTTTTACATATTATAGTAATACAATTTCATCAAAATGTAGTTATAGCCTGAAGCTGCTACAATGTAACAACTATATTCAAAAATAAATTATTGTGGCTAAAAAAAAGTTGTAGTGAAAATGTGAAGAGTAGTGTTGTTGATGTGCAGTTTGCACGTCTACATTGGGCGTGTTCTGCAGTGTGTACTTTGAGAGTAGCTTGTGATTAAAATTTGTATAAACAGACGTGGCTTTGGGGAACTATTGTAGTAAAATGTGAGTAAACCCTAGTTCAAAATTTCAACAAAAAATGAATTCAGAACATATTATTTTTGTAATTAAATCAGTTCAACTCAATTATACCTATATTGTTAAAGTAAAATTAGTTTGAACTGTCTCATTTATGTCCAACCATGGAACATATAGTTCCCCAAACCCTGGGTGTGTGCTCTCTAAATTGTTGTTGTTGTTTTTAGCTTGGCTCGTCATTAATTTTGCTGCAAATACAGTCTCTTAAATGTAACAATTTTATCTGACAAGTAAAAATGTCTGTTGCTAAAGAGAGGAGTTTTGACCCAATTTATGATGTGGTTGCCAGGCAAACTCCTAGTGTGATGCCATCATTTATAACCAGGAAGTACATTTTTATAGTAAAGTGGTTTAACTGTGATGAAATTTGTAAAATGTTGAGTAACAATCTTAAATATAACGATCCTACCTTTGTTTTTAGATAATGGGCACTTCAAGTCCATGAACAGATTCTGGTAGCATTTGTAGGACTCCTAAATAGTTTCCTAAGTTGAACCAAGTTTGTAAGTGATCCCAGCCTTGACTTTGATGCTTTCCTTCAAACACCACTGTATTTACATCAAGTGTTTTTGTCTGAGCCCAATTTTTCCGGGAGATTAGCACAAGGTGAAACAAATGTCAGAATCCATATTCATGCGTGGTGATAGATTATCTGTCTCACACCTGGTGGCTGCGCTCTCCTTCACAATGATTTACAGCTGCCACGGCGCACGGGCCTGAGTGACACTTGACTTGGAGATGAAGACTTCCACTCGACCTGTTCCAAAGTCTGAAGAGGATTGGGCTCTATCCGGCTCCAGGGACGAGCCAGAACAACCCGGACGCCTGGAGAAATATGGATTGGGCACTTGACGACTTGGAGAGCGTGATGTGTTGAATTAAAAGAGAAATATTACACACTGCTATCCTATTCGCACGACAGAATATTTACCTTGTAGACCAGGGTCTGCAACCTTTCACAGCAAAGAGCCATATTTGCCCTAATCAAACCAAATCAAAGTCGGGAAGAGCAAATAAACAAACAAACAAATGCAAATATTGTATGAATTAACTAAAAAAAGACTGATCAGTTTGTTTCAATTAGCACGTTACTGTATGTACTCCTGTGCATTTTTGAGAGAGCCTCCTGTTATGGTCACCAATTATTATTAATAGAAACTATTAAATCACCACTATACATACACTTAGCCAGTGGTTCCCAAAGTGAGGGTCGGGACCTCTCAGGAGGTCACAAGATGCTTTCATGATGTTTTACAATTATGATTTGTAACTTTAGCATCAGGTTGACTGGATTTTGGTCAATAGGGTTAGGGTTCATTTTATTTTGCTGTGGAGGTCGCGAGTTGATCATATTGTTATTTTGAACTTTCTGGTCTGAAAAGTTTATGAACTGAACTTTTACATGGAATAGTTCCTTAATCTCATTTGATCTCAAAAAGCCACACTGGTGTCTTTAAATCCAAATGTGGCTTCAAGTCGCAGGTTGCAGACCCCTGTTCAAGTTTTTTTCTGAATCTTACCTTCTATAATTTTCCAAACAGGGCATGCAACTCCACAGAGAGATCGTGAGATGTTGATATGTCTGACCGGGCGAACCACGATCCTTATTGGGAAGCCAGAGCTCAACCATTGGTCCGGCACCCCGTTTTTTTTTTTTACAGTTGACTAAAAGCTAAACATTATTTTTTTTCTTTAAACTTTTTTTACCAGTCCATTGGATTATTAATCTCTTTTTATAAGCCAGCATTAGTTTCAGTTGAGAACGCATATTGACATGGCGCTTTACCAGTCTCTGTGCAGACATTTGGGACAGAAAGCAACAGTATAAGTCTTGAGAAAGCAGAGAATAATGTCCATCTGTTTTAGCCTGAATATATGCACAACAAACTACACTAAAATTCGTGACCTGGAAGTACGACCCCGTTGTCGTAGCAACACCAGGTTGAGAAGATGAGTGTTGTAAGTTTGGACAGAGACTTGAACATTGTAAATGCATTAACAGAAAATGACGACTGTTTCATGAGAAATCTGATTATGTGAATGTGACGGGAGGCAACAGCGTGATGATTCTATTCTATTGTTTTAGACTTGATTTAGTGTCAGTTTAAACCATTTAAGCTCAAACTTAGAACTAAAACAGTGAAAGTTTTGATCTACATTAAGCGAAAATTTGAAAACCAAAACTGATACAGAAATAAATTAGATTGACTCCTTTTCAGAAACCAGAACTGAGCTACTCTTTATAGTAATGAGCCCCACTTCTTTAGTAAAATATAACTGTAGCAAGCAGCAGTAAACTAATGATAAAAGACACACACAGCATGGTAGCTGTAGCTGACAGTTTAACACTACCGCTTCACAGCAAGAGACTGTAGGTTTGATTCCCTTGTGGCCCTGACTCGTGTGTGGAGTTTGTATGTTTCTCTTCATGTCTCTGTGAGTTTCCTCTGGGGATTCACCAACCAAAACATCCACCACAGGGAAATCCTTCAGCTGTGGTCGCCTAACCAAGCTTAGCAAGAGCATCTGGAGATGGGTCCATGAACATGAATTGGTTCATGATGAATGAATAAAGCATAAGTAAGTAAACATGTAAATCCACTTTCAAAAGAAAAAAAAAAATATGAAGTGGACTCCCGCGAGAATGCTCGCACTATGACTTGAAAGTTATCCAAATATTCTATTTGGATACATTCACACTTTTTAAGTCTTGTGTGACACGCATGAGACCCGCACCGAACTCCAGTTAGTGTATGACAGGGGTATTGACAAATGACTGCTTTATTGTTTGGTTTTGTAACATTTTTGTTTGGCAAATGAACGATCTTGTAAGTCTTCAGAAGCGACTGTAGTAACTTGGTGATAGACTTTATTAATAATGAATTGTGACCGCCTGATTAGAGGCTGATCACAATAAAGATCACTCAGAAATGTTCAGTTTTAGCTGACATCAGTTACTACAGTTCAAAGTTGTCCATCCTCTACATTGTTCCAAAGTTAAGTTACATAAAATGTACCAATAAAACTTATAAAAAGCCCTTTCACCTGAACCACAACTTGATTTTTTGGCTGTTTACATACAAGGACTGTTCCTGCAATTATGCTACAACCACTGGATTTAAGAGTGTTGGTTGCAAAAACACTGACTTAAGAGAATGGAAATCTCCTGCTCCTTCCTTCAAAGTGTGGGTCTTTGAGCCATACAGACCTGCTCAGTTGACACTTTGATAAAGATATACAATCCATTTCTTGCTTATCTTGAAGAAACACATTTGTAGTTTTGGATTTATGTCAGTGATTTTGCTACCTTTTTTGTTTTTGTAGTTATAGTTTTTTTTTTTTTTTTATATGTTTTTGTTTCCTTTTTCCAACAACATTTTAATCAAGTTGAAAAATACACACCAAAATAAATTCAAAAACAACGACACACAGGATGTATTAAGGCAGTGTCTTAGTGTCCATGCAGCGCCTGGTGGTAAGTTAAAGGTAGTATCCTTATGTCCATCCAGCGCTGGTTGTCCTGCATTAAATGGTCCATCTGAATGTAGCGTGAGTGATGAGCTTGTATTATGTTCAGGTGTACTTACTCAGACCTGCATCGTTAATCAAGACATGTGACGTCAGAGTAATCTCTAACAAGAACACATCTTCTGAACTCTTGACTTGTAGATGAGATTGTGTGCTGCTGCTGAAGAGGCCGCTGTACCATCCTGCTCCAGGACTCCAGGGACGCCCCGGCACAACCCCCGGCTCCAGGAAAATGGCAAATTATGGATCTGCCGCTTGTTGAGTTGGAGAGCGCGGCGTCTTAAATTTTAATGAAGTGCTATTCTTAGGGGCTTTTGCAGTGGTTTGATGCCTTACAATTGGACATGACTAAACATTTACCCTTGGTTCCGCTCAGCTCAAAATGTCCACAGAGGTCAGACTGAGCCGGGTAATGAAATGTCCGAAGGCTGAGGGCACGATCCTGTGATATAACACTCTTGTTCAGCCTTTTAGATTTGGGGGGAAAAGTCCACAGCTGCTGCCAAACTGATGCTGCCTTAAAATGTGAACATTTTTTGTGAATGTTTAGAGAGAAAGATAAAAAAGAAAGACTTAGAAATGTGAGTAAGATTTTGGTAAAGAGAATATGGTGAATTTAATAGACTGGTTGATAATTGATGATTGTGTTTTAGTTTGGGCCAAAGGGTGTTCTTTAAATTCACTATACACATTTTTAGACACAATTTATTTTTCTATAAGAAGGTCATATAAAATCTTGTTTTCTTCCAGCACAGATGCATTTGACGATGGATTTTTTATACTGACTAGATGCAATGTGGGTTTTGTTTCGGTAAGTTCTACACTAATTGATAATGTAAAACAAGGTCATTTCATTCGTAAAAGTGAAAAAAGGGAGTGATTTATGAACATCTAATGCTACATTTGTGGTTCTAATAACACAGATAACTCCACGTGTCTGAGTCTGGACATTTTTCCTGATTTGCAATTATAAATATTCAGTCTAAAACACTGCACTAGGCTGTGCAAACTGATCTTTGATGTTGAGCTCAAATCTTCTCTTTCCACTGAGCCTGAGATGGTGATGGAGCAGTGGCTCCTGCTTATTCTTGCAAAAATAAAAAAAAAAACAAACGTTTTTTTTCTCAGATTTGCTGATATTAGGTTTGAGGTTGTTTTGACACCGACTAATCAAATGGTTAATGTCAGAACAATAGCCTGTTCCGTCATTACCTGAGATCAAATCTGTGACAATAGTAGTGGAGTCAGCTGTAGACAGGCAGACATGGGTTTAAAGTGAATAAAGCAGGGGGGCAAAGACACATCCCTGAGGTATACCAGTGCTCAGCTTGTTTCCAAGAGTCCCAGTGAGCTGCAGCAGTAAGAGCTAAACTAGTGTGAAAGAAGCTGAACAACTGCAGCTGTGTTTTGATGAGAGATGACAGAACCTTTAAGTGAGCACAAACTGTGAGAGCCCTTCACGGTCAATAACCCAAAACGTTAACACAGTTCTTTTTATTGTTGTTATTTTCACTAGACGTTTTATAATTGAACACAGCAGCACTACAAGAGTGAACTCTGAGCATACACAGACCGTTAAACTGGGTACAACACGACTTAATAAAACCCTCTATAAACACAGTTTTAATGCACTGTTGCACTTTGTATTATGTGTCATGATTTAATGTTGCTGCTAACGTTAGCTGCTTACCTTAGTTTGCCTTGAACAGGTAAAATATCGATAGTTTCCCAGGCAGGTTGATTAGTCAAGTCTTCACTAACATAAAATCCAAGGGAATAAATCCAATCATAAGTAATATTAGTTCATACACACTGCAGTTTCACGTAGGTTTGTTCAGTCCTTATGAGAAAAACTATGTTTTTGTAGTTTTAGCAATATTTTTTTCCCTCTCTGACAGTCACCAGAACTGTTCATCTGCTGGACCAACTGTACATTTGTGTCAGTAAACCGGTCACTTCCTAATCGGTAAAGCCATTAGTCACAGATAATTGGCTGATCGCTTAACCATGAGCATACCTAGCACAAATATACAAAAAAAAAAAAAAAAAAAAAACTGTTTTGCTGCAGTCCATCATGGTCTTTCCTCTGCTCTGCACCTATAGTTATACAGGCTGATTCCACATCTTGCAAATCTGCTGTCCTGCGCCTCAGAACATCTTCGATTTTGGATATGCAGAATGTGGAATCAGTTTGGTTTCTGAGTCTGTTCTGGATCTGTTCTGGACCTCAGTCTAGTCTCTGAGTCCTGAACACTTCTCAACTGTTACTTCGATCTATTTTGTATTTTACAATGAACAAATTGTAAACTACTGATCTACATTTGTTATACATTATTAATAAATAAATAAACACACACACCATCTGCCTCCTTTAAACATTTAAGAAAGTATTTTGCTGGGTGGTTTTATTCCACAAAAAGGCCTTGAAAAACATGCTTTATTATAGATCTGACTTTTAACTGGTGTTACCACATACTCGTCTCCATGGAGATAAGGCATATTGTCTAACATTCTATTATAGGAATAACAATATCATCCCTGTGGAGAAGAAAGTGATTGCCGATCCTTCAATCGACATACACAGTACATACGGTGTATAATAACTGAACACTGGAAAAAAACAGAATTCCAAGTAACAGCAGTTATTTAAAATCTCCATCCAAAATATTCATGACGAGCAGATGAGAAGTCAGATCTGTGGAGCGGCGGCCACCAATAATCCAAACAAGTATGTACAGAGACTTCCCAAGATAGAATATCAAACGTCTGGATGAAGGATGCAGTGTTTTTGGTTTGTCTTTGATTTTTTTGTTTTGCATTCTGAGGCTAAAAACATCAAAGTGATCCGACCGGCTCTGCTCCGTGACTCTGCGGATCATCTCTCGCCTCAAAGATAATGGATTTCCCAAACAGCCATGACAGAAAGAGCCAGTCTTTGTCTGGGTGTGAGTGTTTGGTCTGACCGCTGCGGAGGAGATGAATGCTGCTTCATGTTTACCATAGATCATGAGAACTCTGGCTTTTTGTCACTGTTAGGTGGAAACTGGTTTGATAGAGCGAATGCTCAGTTCAAAGAAATGTATTTAAGTAAATAGGCAATATCATCAGTCAAATTGAAAGGATGTATAAACATTTTTAATCCTGAGGTTTTTTTTTTTGATAGCGGAGTGGGTGTGCGACAAACCTACTTCCCTTTGGATAGTTACAGAAAGAGCCCTGTCTGATTGCCCTTTGACTGTTATTGTTCCTTTAAAAAATTAAGTCCCTTAAGGCGGTTTGTTCTAACCCTATCACTATCACTACAGTGATGGCATGGCGATCAATAAGGAAAATAGAAGGCAGGTCAAAAATAACTTCAGTTTTTACCCCTATTTGTAATAACCCTGAGTTTTTACCTGGTATGATTGACAATAGATTTCAGTTGTGGGCACATAAAGGCTTATCCAGGCTAAAAGATTTCTTAGAGGGGCCTCATTTAATGTCCTTTCAATCAGCTAATTGAGAAATATGATATCCCAAGGAAGGACTTTTACCAATACTTGCAGATAAGAGATTTTATTAGGAAAGATACAACACATATGGAGTTTGAGAAAAAATCAGACACAGAAAGGCAAATTTTTTTAATAAAATCCAACAATTCTAATAGAATATTTTACAGTATCCTTAAGGAGCATTCTACTGTAAACACATCTCATATGAAAGAGGTGTGGGAAAGGGAACTTGACTGTACAATTTCTGAAGATGAATGGAAAATTTTTTGGAAAAATGTGAAAACACTTTGCGTTTGCAACAGGGTCAAAGCAACTCAGCTTTTAATTCTCCATGCACCGAGCTCACATTTCTCCTTATGTAGGAAATAAATTTAAACCTAACACATCTCCTATTGTTGAAAATGTAAAATTGAAATTGGTACCCTTACACATTGTTTTTGGTCATGTCCAAAAGTGCAACAGTTCTGGCAAATAATTGGACAAGAAATTAACACAATTCTTTCAGTCAAATTGAACAATAATTTTATTTTTATTACTTGGGCTGGTTGATCCTGTTGTCAACGGACAGTATAATAGGAAACTTTATAGAATGCTGACTTTCTGTGTTAGAAAGTGTCTTTTATTTAACTGGATTTCTGACAAAATTCCTTCTAGAACTCAATGGCAAAAGACAGTTTTGTGTTTTGTCTCTTTTGATTACTTAACATGTCGATTGCATCATAAAGATGATATTTTTGCTAGGACTTGGGAACCTTTCTTGGTGTATACTGGACTTGAAATCTCAGCTATTGTTAAAAGGGCATTTTAATTTTGAAATATATGCATGCTACAATATATTACACTATGTATAAACGGGCCTATTGTTTGTTTGTTTATGTTTTAATTTAAAAACAATAAACATATTTTGAAAAAAAAAAAAAAAAATCTGTTTTTCAAAATTTTTTCTGTCAGAAATTTGTCCCTGCAGGCATTAGAAAGTGCTTAAAACCAATTAATTATCAATTAATCAATCAATTAATTATATGTGTGTTCTCGTTTGATATTAAATGAATCGGCGTGGCTTTGGACAAAACCAGACCGCAGTTGACAGCATCTGGTGTAACAGACACTTTACAAGAAACTCACACATGTCCCGACCCGAACCTGCTTTACAGTCTGTGCACAACATTCAGCGTGAGCCGCAAAATACACAGTTGGAAATTTTAAATAGAATCCTGAGATCTTTATCTTTTGCTCTGTTTTTAAGTCTATAAAAAACCCTTCACTCGCTCACCTCATTCACTACTGGAAATTTACAGGGATACAGCCTCAAAAGCTTTTAAACAGCATTTATGAGCTCTTTGATTAATAATCTTGGGAAGTCCTCAGAGACGACTGTTGTTGTGATTTTGGGCTATACAAAAATAAATTGATTTAATTTGATTTGACAAGAAGGCTCTGAACACCTTACAGGACTCTTCTCATCCTTAACCAGTCACTTTGAACTGTTTCCTTCTGGAAGACAATATAGTGTTATTTCAGCTAATAACAATATTTTTTTAGAAATATGCTTTTATACTGAGAGCAGTTAAGGCTGTGAACTCTGGGAATCTCCACTCAAACACAGATTTTTTTTGGAAGGGAATTGTCTCATTTCTTTGTTGTCTCACAAAATGCATATGGATGTGTATGTCTTTTATTCATCTTGGTCAGTGGACAATTAAGTTTCTATTCTATTGTATGCCAAGTAACATGAACGTACATGTTTTTGGAGGTGGGAGGAGAACCCAAAGAGTAGCAGAAGAAAATTCACGGGGACACGGGGAGAACATACAAATTCCACCCAGAGAGATGATGACCTGGTCTGATCTGGGAGTCAAACCCACAATCTCTGTAGTTCAGCCTTTTGCCACTCTGCGACCTTGTTGTTTATCTCACATTTGTCATTTCCTTTGAAGCCAGATGGTGCTCTTTCTCAATAATTAAATGTTGTGAATTTAGTTCTGAGTCAGTATTGGAGTGTGTTGTGGAATTTTGTATCCATATTAGACATAAAAATCCCAAGAGAAACTACCCAAGCTCAAATGTATGGTTTATTCACAGTTATGCGTAATTGGTCAAGTTCTAAGTCCTTGTTTGTTTATTCGTCTTGTTCTGAAGTCTTCCCCTCAGTCCCTTAACAACACACTGTATATCCAAGAGAAGGAAAGACCCAACCTCCTCGTCACACTTCCAAAACAGATTAGACAGCAACAGGATGAGCTCAGCAGGGCTTCGACCCAGATGAAGTTAACACTGGTCAGGTGACACAGCTGCAGATGTTCCTGCAGTTGAATACAGGAAACGATAGCACTGTAAAGGGATTATGCTTGATTTGTAATAGTCTGCAATGTCTTGACTACATCTACAATAATATCCTGTTTGTTCACCAAACTCCATTGCGTTGTTAACTGCAGACTGCTGCGAGCAAACCTGCACGCCTCACTCCTAACATCTGTGATAAAAGCTTGAAACATATTATGGTGAACACTTCTGAGGCTAAGGACAAAACATGTGACTGATGTAGGAGGTTTAAAATTATTTATTTCTGTTTGTTTACATTTTTAAGGACTGAAAAATCAGATATTTTTATTCTGCCCTGTTGTCTTTGCCTGGCAGTATAGTTCCCATTTAGCTCTGTTAAAGTAGCTAACATGTTAGCTTGTCTGTCTCCTGTGGCTGTCTCAAATATAGTCACAGTTAAAATAAACCCCGTGACTGAAATCTACAGGCTAACCGCAGCTAAACAGAAAGTTTGCTGCCAAGAAAATTGGTTGGCGCAGAATAAGGCTGGTAAGATCTTTTAGAGTTTGTTTTCAAGCAAAGCTTCTCAAACACACACTTGTAATGCAATATAATTGCAT
Source organism: Mugilogobius chulae (assembly GCA_038363315.1). Lineage (NCBI taxonomy): Eukaryota > Metazoa > Chordata > Actinopteri > Gobiiformes > Gobiidae > Mugilogobius > Mugilogobius chulae. The sequence goes on from CM076410.1 coordinate 4,032,919, forward strand.
TAAAGGTGAAGTAGCTGAATTTCACACTTCCTCTCCTAAATTCTTCCACACATGGGTATATTGACATGCATTCCTTTTGATTGCAATTATAGCTTATAAACTTCTTTTACAAACAACAAAATGAAACTGGAGAGGACCACCCAAGCTCAGCCAATCAGAGCGCTGCATTCAGCTCCAGATGAAAACTAAATGTGTTACTTTTCAGTTCAGACAGTATGCTGTGGTCTCAAAACCGAAAGTTAATTAATTTACAATCAAAAATGTTAGTTACCCTATTTCAACAACTGACAATTTTGTAGAAGTTATGTATTTGTGATTTTCTACAAAACTATAATGCATGTCCCTGATTGGCTAATTCATTTGTCATCAAATCTACTGAAGATCACTAGATACTGGAAAAAATAGATTTCCAGGCAAATTTTAAATGCCAAGCAACCAAAATTTCCTTCGGCAAATAAGTGAACTACAAGTGTCTCTGTCTTACTATTATACAGGTAATTATAATAGTTTTAATGTATTGTATGTTACACTTAATGGTGAAATCTCCAGTTTAACAGTTACAGTAAAAACAATTCTCCACAGATCACCCACCTCTTGTACGATACAAGTTGCAGTATTTTTCCAGCACAGCAGCGGCAGAGCTCAGATACGCTCCAGTCCAAAGCAGGTCATTAGTAACCTCCTTAAACGCACTCCTTCAGAGGCGCTGTATGCTTCTGTGATAAGAACCACAGAGCTGTTGTTATCAGACAAAAGCACGAGTGTGGAGCTGGGCTTTACTGCCATATTCATGAGCGGATTAATGGACTAAGGAAAAATCCATTGGTTCATAAAGACTTTCCGGGCCTAAGGATATCATGATTCTCAGAGCAGACAGGTGCACACGGGGCCGCAGACCAACGCTCCATTTACACACAAAAGAATTTTAATTAAAAATCAAATCAATGCAGCTTTGTGAGGGAAAACAAAACAGCGGAAATGCAGAATGTATGGCGCCTCCTGTGTGTGTGTAATGTGGAAAAAGCATCAGGATGTGTAAGCTTTTGGATACACAATGCTTCAAAACACTCGTAGAATAAGTTAGTGAGAAGAACTTGTGAATGACTTTGTTGGATCATGGTTTATGTTGCCATTTTATGACTCACTATGTTGACAGCAATAAAAATAGTAACAACTCTAATGTGGTTGTGAGAAGAAATGTTAGCCTGACCATCAGCTCCTCCTACTTTTGTTGCCCAATTAGGATGATCCAATCTTAAACGACCGCTCCCCTATCCCAACCCTCCCCAATTCCAAAACTTATTTTTTCCCCCTAACCATCTCAAAACATTCAAAATGGCGGACATAGATTTTTTTTCTTTGACTCTTGCTTCAGTCTTGAACAATTCAGACTGAAAAGAGTGTTTGTGCTACATATTTGCAATAACATCTAGTTCAGCATGTTGTTGTTTCGGTGTAACTTCCGGGTTTTCTGTGATGGTTGACTCAGCGCCAGAGGTGGGTAGTAACGCGCTACATGTACTCTGTTACACTTACTTCAGTAACTTTTTGAATAAAATGCCGGCTACTTCTATGAGTATTTTGAATTGCTTGCACTTTTTACTTGCATGGAGTAAATTTCTGACCAAATAACGCTACTCTTACTCCGCTACATTTAGTAGAAGTTGACCGTTCCGTTCTTTTATTTATTTTTTCCCCCGCGAACACTTCTCCTCACGTGACCACGTTTGGCCAGTCAAATGTAGTAAAATAGTCACATGACTCTACCTGTCCTATCAGACGGAACCATTCGACAAGGTACATTTTTTATTATTATTTCTAATTTGAGGAAACCCGTGGCGGTAAGTTCATAAGTTATGATCACACATTCATAATCGGTCAAGTTCATTAGAAAACAGAATTTGCACCATTTATATTTATTGTCTGAATAAAACAATAAAATAAACAAAGTTACGTTTTAACAGTTACTCAGTACTCAAGTAGTTTTTTCAATAAGTACTTTTTTACTATTACTTGAGTCAATTTTTTTAGGTCTACTTGTTACTTTTACTTGAGTAAATGCATTTATAAGTAACTGTACTTTTACTTGAGTACATTTTTTGGCTACGCTACCCACCCAGAGTTTAGATCGGGCTGAAAAAATCCAGCCCGAGCATGTATTGTCCGAACCCAACTGGAACACGATCATTCTCTGTGTGTTTGAGAAAGTCTGACTTACTAAACAGCCTTCATCAACAAACAACAATCCTATATTTTTATGGAACAGTGTTATAGCAAGATCAAACTCTGCGACTGAATGCTGGGGTACATGTAGTGATAATGGTCGATGGCCCTTGTTCTCCATCATAAATTCTAGAAAACAAACACTTTTGTTCTCTTTAATCTCAAAGGTCTGGTTGTACATGACTCACAGGAAGAGCACAGAACATACACTCTTCTCGACTGTAAGCCTCACGTCTCAGTCCTGATGTTTCACTACAACAGCCTCTGTACGGCACACAGACTGTATTTATACCTCACATTTGAATTTCAAAGATCAAATTATCATGTTTGAGCTTTTGACACTGTTGTTGTACGAGACGAGACAAGTCATCCTGATTTACAGAACCGCGTTGTCAACAGCACAGATCAAATGTAAGTGACACTGGATTAAAAAAAAAAAAAGTGACTTCAACTTTGTGGCAATTTGATTTTTTGAAGAAATTGTTGTGTTTGTGTGGTTATGCTCTGAGTGAGTGACAGCTGGATTTGACAGATGACAATGACAGATGCAGTAAAGAGTTAAAAGCTAATTGAATTTTATTTTGCATACGACAGACACAACTTATAAACGTCTCATTTAACCTTCCACACAGCTGCACAACGCCATCCTTTCCCTCGAATAACCCGCAAAGTATTTCCCAGTAAAAAACAGCCACTCTATTCACTTATTATGCAAATCATACATCATCTAAGAGTGCGTTTAATCAGCTCCCTCTCTTCCCCTTCGTCTCTTCCTCTTTCTTCCTCGCTCGTTCCTGTCCCGAGTGAAGAATGATGGGTGGTGCTGCAGGTCATCGTCCCGGGCCTCTCATAAATCCACCTGTGTTACCTGTCCTCTGGCTCGGGCTTGATAACTTGTATTATTGCTCAATGACCTGCAGCCATTCAAGTCCACTTTAGGCCACTTCAGCTCAAAGCCACATGGGAACTCTCTCTATTCCGCTCTCTCTCTCCTCCTCCTCTTTGCAGTCTCTGTTTCTTTCTTCTTTCTCTCTCCTGTTTGTGTCTCCCTCTCTCTCTCATTCTCACTTCTCAATCAGTCTCACTCATCTATTCTCTCCTCTCCTAATTACTCCTTAGTCTCCTCATCTGTTCTCTCTCTCTCTCTCTTCTCACTCTGTATCTCTCCCTTTCTCTCTCTCTCTCTCTCTCTCTCCTCTTCTCTCCTTCTGTCCTTTCTCTCTTTGTTTCTCTCCTCCTTTCTTCTCCCTCCTCTTTCTTTATGTCTTTCTCTCCTCTTTCTCTGCCTCAGTCTCTCTTCCCTTGATCTTTCTCTCTTTTCTCCTTTTTTTTCCTCTCTCTTCCTTATCTCATTTTCTCTCTGTCTCTCTCCTTTCTCTCTTTCTCTCCATTTCTTTCTGATTCACTCCAATCTGTCTGTTTCTCTCTCTCTGTGCTCACTTTCATTCTTGTTCTGTCTTTTTATCTCTTTCTTTTTTTCTTGTATGCCTCCACCTTGTTCTTTCTCTCCATGTATCACTTTTTTCTTTGTCTTTGTCTCTCACTTTTTTTTATCTCTTCTCTTTCTTCTTCTTTCTCTCTCTCCCCTTTTCTCTTTTTTTCTTTCTCATCTCCCTTCTCTATTTTTCTGTCTTTCAGCCCATTTCTTTCTTTTCTCCCTCTCCTCCCTTTCTCTTTCTTTTCTCTCTCCTCCCATTTTCTCTTTCAATTTTTTTTCTCTCTCTTCTCTTTCTTTCTTTTACTTTCTCTCTCCACTTGTCTCTCTCTTCTTTCATTCTTTCTTCTCGTCTTTCTCCTTCCCTTCGCTCTTTATTTTTCACTCTCTCCTCTTCCCTCCTCTTCTCTCTATTTTTCCCTCTCTTTTCTTCCCTCGCTCTTTCTCGCTCTCCCTTCTCTTCTTCCTTCTCTCTCACTCCCTCTCTTCTTCCCCCTCTCTTTCTTTCTATCATCTTCTTCAACCTCTTCGCTCTTCTTTACTCTCCCTCCCTTCTCTCTCTCCTCTCTCACTCTCCCCTTCTCTCTCTCTCTCTCTCTCTCTCTCCTCCCTCTCTTAAAAACCCTTCACTTTCACCACGACACAGTGACTGCCATCGCTGATTCGATCTTGCAAAGTGGATTACAATGGTAGAAAAGCGTTGAACCTAAAGGATGTTTTGTGGCTTGCTGAGTGCTTTATGAGGCCGGTCCATCATCGACGCAGAGGCCATACGAGGATTCTTTAACCCAGGGGGACAGTGGGAAACCGTAGGAAGTATCTGGCAACGCTCAGTAGAAATAATAAAGCAGAGATAAAGAGAGAAGCCCACCCGGAGCCATGTGGAATGTGCTGCTGCCATAATCCACAATGACAAATGCAGGTTTAAAGAAGTCGAGGTGGAAGAAGCTTCAAAAGGTGACAATATACAAAGAAACAATGACTATTACAGTATTGTGATTGGTTGTTTTGGACTTATGTAAATTTAGAATAAGAACTATAAATAAAAGGTTAAAAATGCCTTTGAACAAACCAGAAAAATAAACTTGAAACTTCAGAACTGATACACAGCCATTGGCACAAAGTTGAATGTGGAACTATCAAAGTTACAGAATTGGAGTTTATTCATTCATGTTATATAAACCACAGAATGAACCACAAAAATTAAGAAATAGCTCTGTGTTCTGCCTGTCTTAGCATGGGTTCTCTTCTGTACTTCGACCTTTTCCCACCTCCAAAACATGCATGTAGGTCATTTGGTAACACTGAATGAGTGAGAAAGACAGAGAATGTCTGTCTGTGTCCATCTCAAACTGTTAATCCCTGCAATGAACTGGCCACTCTCCAGGGTGTTCGGCTCAAATTCCGTTCAGTACTTTTGGTGCTGCTACCGAATCCTGGATTGATTATTTGTGAAGAGAATAGGAGGACAGAGGGTTCTGGCTTAAATACTTTGCAACAGAAAGAATCCGGAGCACCTCTGGGTGGACCACTGGGCAGCAGTGACTGCATTTTGGATTTGTAAAGATACAGAAGGTTTGCAGTGAGATGCTTGGCTAGCCATCTATTGCCTCCTCTCAATTTAATGTCACTCCAGCTACTAGTTCAGGTATCACAGGATTGCAGACAGTTCCCAAAAAGCAGGAAGTATGGTCGTCCAATCAACAAGCAGGAGCAGAGTGGTGTGTTGATCAGAACCAAGTTGAGATAGCAGACTGAATATGTCCTTCTCCTTTGACCGTCTGTCAAATATCAACTTAGAATATGATATTGCACCTTTTAATTCACATAGAACAACAATACTGACACAGATGTCTATGCTTTACTTTGTGGATGACAATACAACCAAAAAGCAGTGATAGGTTAAATCAAAAAGGTCCCCACCTGTGAAGTGAAGTGAAATAAAATCATCTAATGCATCATGCTGTTTGACACTGTCCAGGGTAAAATGCTTCACATTGCATTGCTCATTCACTGTGGTAACCACCGTTGCCCTGAGGTAGACTGATAAAAACAGGGCTGTCAACCAATAGCTTCTTTGACCACCTATAACCATCCACAGCACAACAGATCCACACTAGGCAATGTGGATGAAGCCTAGAGACATACTGTAAATATAATTTCTCCTCTACATCCCACAGCAGCAGGTTCCAACTGTCTCCCATCCAAGTACTGCCCAGGCCCAACCTACCTGAGACTATGCAAGTTGAAGCAGAATCTATTGCTAATTTATAAAAAACATCTAATGAATTTGCTCATTGCTATTTTTAAAGATTCTTCCAACGAGAACAATAGCTTCCAGCAACTAGTTCCCATTCATTATCACCATCTCTCCCCTGACGATATGCATCTTCAACAAACGCATCACAGCATATCACACCCTTGAACTTACAGCAGCAATAATAGTCTTCTCTCAGCAGACAATAAAACTGTGCTTTAGACTGTAGAGCACTTTGACGTACACACTTTTACAACACTCCATTCAAATATATGGGCACTTGACAGAAGCCAAAAGAGTTGAGTGAGACAGAGAGATACTGAGAGAGAAAGAGAGAGAGAAAGAGTGCCCTCCGAGGCTAAACACACCAACGCTGATAGCTGTTAAGACCCATATGTGAGGCACTTCAAATGGGCTCCCGACTGCTCCAGGACCACAACAGGGCAACGGAGCAACCAGCGCAATTCACTGTGGGACTCTCACCTCGGGCAAAAGCTCCGTGAAGCTCGCTCTCTCAAATAAACCGCATTGATTTCTGCTTTATTTTGTTGGTGTGTGTGCTGGCGTTTTGTTTTGTTGTACGCGGAAACCCATTTGGGAATTTAAGGGAGAGACACGGAACAACCACTAGCACTTCTGTTGTGGTGTGAAGATGCTTCCAACCAGCCAATGAAGCAGGAAAATCAATTAACATGTTTCGAGAGCTGGCAGCTAAGTCAGGCGGCGGAAAGGTATCAGCAAACTAGGACAAACTGTGGAAGAACACGGTGAAGGGAAAGTCAAGTAGGAGCAGATGTGCATTTTTAGGTTAGAGGCATGGGGAACCACTTTTAGGCCATATTTGTAACAAGGAAAAATAGCTCTTCAAAAGTGTCAGACAAAGGTATTCTGAAATAGCAGTAACATTATATTTAGTCTATATATTGTCTGGCATCTATACTGTTTCTCTCATTCATTCTAGATCAGGAATTCCAAGATGATTTCATGTGGCCCCTGCAATGATTTCTGAATATTAATGATCATGGCCCCCTGATAAAAGCACTCCACCATTTGAACTACAGATCCCAGAATACACTACAGCCTAGCTCTGACAAGAGAAGTCCCATTGGCCAGAAAGGATAATAGGCCTATGGAATTATAAAGGCTTCTTTTGCTGTGATTATAAAATTTAACATCCACTGGAATGCAGCAAATTGCTATCAATGTGTCCAAAATGTTCTTGGAATGACAATGCAATGTAATGTAATGTAATGTGATGTAATTTAAGTCTGGACATAAAGTAAATGTATTATATTAGCTCTATACAGCCCAGTTGCCATATTTGATTATAACACAAAAGGACTGATAGTTTAAAAAAGGTCCTTGCCTAACTCTGACTCTGGTTGATTTGGTCCCAGCTCTGTTTGAGTTTGACAAATTCAAACAGTTCTTTAGGATGCAACTTTTGGTTTTGGTTCTTGGTTTTAAATATTCACAGCTATTTCAAGCTACTGTATGATGCAACATTAGCCAGCGCTGATTTCAGATGCCCGAGTGGAATTTGGTTATTGTGACAATACAAAATTATTGGATATATCTTTGGACTTGGATAAAGAGGGATTATTTGTTCATCAACACAGGGGATACATGATCAACCAGATAGCAGAAAGAGCTGCAACTGATTGACACAAGACGTTACATTCAGGTAAGTGAAAACACTGTCTCAAGCTTCAGGAGCCAGACGACTGTCATACCGGTTCATACCGGATCGAAACAGCTGCTCTTGTCTCGTTTTGTTGTTTTAATCAAAGTCGTTTCTCCAGCCAAGTAAACAGACAGCATCTCTTTTTGCAGGTGACATGCACAGTAAAGCGGAAAGTGCTGTTGGGCGATAATCCCTCTATACCTTTGGACTCATTCAAACCATCTCTCTCCCTCTGTTAGTCTATCAATCTCTTTTAAGATGGTAAAATTAGCAGCATCTTAAAGGTTTTGCTTCAGCAGAAATTATACGACCAATAATTCACATCACACACCTCAATACCCAAACATTCTTTACAAATACAAATGGAGAGCAGCTAAATAAATAGCTCAGTTCAGTTTATAGACCAAATGTGAATTTATCCAGTCAAAAAAAAAAAAAAATGTATGAAATTGCCTTTAGATTTTTGGAGCAGGTGCTGAATATCTTTCAACATCTCTGCACTCTAAACAAATGGACTTTTGCAGCCCTGAAATGGTATTTCTGACACATGCTGGATTGGATTTACAGGTTACAAGAGGCCAAGCTGAATTCAGTTGTATCTAAAGTAACTCCTATATACAAACCCTAATATGATGTAAACATTAAATAGTCCAACTGTCAAATCCCATCTACAACTGGCATGTAATTATAAAACACTTTCACGCGGTCAGTCTCCTTTATTTTTTCAGACCATGCTGTTTTTCTATTGAGCACGTCTTGAGTGATTTGGCGTCTCTGTGTGGTGATGCTTTTAGTGCTGTAATCGGCTGCCATCTTAAACGTATTTTCAATAACATCCCTGTGTGCCATTCATCTGCTCCATTTGGATTCACGAGAACGACTTTGATCAGAAAAACACCCCTTTTAAGATTTCCACTGTGTTGGTATTGCACGTTTCTTTAAAGTCTGAGTGCTCTAACAGAGAGAAATGGCTTTGTATTGTTTCCAATTACAGCTGAACACAATAATGACCAGAGCCGTGTCAAGACAATAAGAGGCGCGGGCAAGGGAAGGGTGTCTAACTGTTACATAAGATCATCTGGCACTTTCTCTGTGTCTTCATCAGAAATATACTAGGATAACCAGTGTTGGGAAGTACAGTAAGAAGACATATGGACTTGTACTTCAGTCAGACTTGTTGAAATGGACTAGGTCTTGGAACTTGACTTGGACTTTAGGGTCAGTCTCTTGGGACTTCACTTAAAGATATCAGGGCTACCAGGGCTACCGTAGCTGGAGGTCATACCCTAACATTCATATTTTAGTTGGTGGGGAAAATCGAGTGCCCTGACCAGCCAGCCCCTACTACATTCTGTTCGAATGCACAAGGGTCTAGAACAAAAGACAGAGCCAAACACTTCGTCGTCCAAAATTAGGACAATCAAATCTCAAACGTCAGCTCCCCTCTGCCAATTTCAAAGGTTTTTTTATTTTTTTTTTATTTTAAAACATTCAATACTAGCAGTTTTAAACGATTAGGAACATATTAATTCCTTAAAACCTGATCAGAATGAGAGCATTTCAGTATGCCCACCCTCGAAATTGCTCTCTGATCCCAGGCCATCAAATTTTTGTAAAGTTGTCTGTCAAAGCGTGTAGGGACTGGCTGGTCAGATAAGAGGAAACCCACCCAGACACTGGGAGAAGCATGAAAACCTTACACTGAAAAGCCTGGGTCTTGTGTGGTGGCACCATGCCACAGAGATTGGACTTGACTTGAGACAACTTCATGCCGCTTTATATATATATATAAATATATATATATATATATATATATATATATATATATATATATATATATATATATATATATATATATATATATATATATATGGTGGTGGATGTGGCAATACCATGTGATGGCAACATCAGGAGAAAGGAGCATGAGAAACTAGAGAAATACCAAGGGCTCAGAGAAGAGCTGGAGAAGGCTTGGAAGGTGAAGGCAACAGTGGTGCCCGTGGTGATCGGTGCACTGGGGGGCGTGACCCCAAAACTGGATGAGTGGCTACAACATATCCCTGGATCTACATCCGACATCTCCCATCCAGAAAAGTGCAGTCCTAGGAACAGCAAGGATACTGCGCAGAACCCTCAAGCTCCCTGGCCTCTGGTAGAGGACCCGAGCTTGGAAAGCGGATGAGACCACCCGCGTAGGGTGAGAGGGATCATTATATATATATATATATATATATATATATATATATATATATATATATATAGTAGTAGTAATCACATGAACAAACTGCAGCATGTCTTTCCTCACTTTCATTTATTTATTTTTTAGGAGAAATATAAGATTAGTATTCTATAAGTATTCTATAATTTGGGATAGAGACTTGAAAATACTTTAAAAGAATTGCGTTGAACTTGTCTGTTTCTCACTGGGTACTTGAGTTGGACATGAAACCAAAGACTTGAGACTTATTAGGACTTGAAAAACAGTGACTTTCTTCGACTTCTGGAGGCAAGTCTTCTGAAATAACAATTTAGAATACTCCTTCAGTTTATTTTCATTTGGAGGTAATTAGAAAACAGTTAGCCAACATACATTTTGGCATTTTAACACATACAAATTCTTGGTTAAGACCGATACTTTGCCCTTATGTTTGTCCTCAGTATTTAACCCATTCTTCAGTGTCTCTAGAACATCTCCTCAGAGAAACATCTCCAGGTCGCCTTAAGGCCAGCGCACACCGGGACGCCCTGCTGAGTGGCAAATTGGGCGCCTCCATTCATTTCTATGAATGTACACACACTGGGCACACGACGGCGCTTTACAACGCGCCGTGATTCGGTTTTGTTTGTTTCCGTCGCGGCGCCACCCCTGGAAATGACTCTGCCAGTACCCGTAGTTTCTTCTTCTACGATTTAAATAATGTATAGTAGTTAACTTGTCAGTGCTATTTTGTTTACCATGATGAACGCGGAATGCCTTTCATTATTTAGGACATATTTTCATATTACTCACCCACTACCGCGGATCGTTGAAAAATAACGCCGAGCGTCAGCAGCATTTGGTGAGTGTTGACACTTGGGTCCGGCGCGTGTGGGCTGGCCTTGTTAAGGGTTGAATGAGAAAACCTGCATGTCGTAAACCAACCACACAGAGGGAGAATCAGGCATTTCTATTTCAGTTTGAAAGCCGTCAAAAAGAGACATATATTTTTTTTGTGTCTGACGTGTTTTGGTTGAAGCCACGTGAGGACATTCCACATCTGCTTTTATGTGTGACAACATGACCGTGTATGTCTCTCTCTTAACCACATCCACTCACAACTCTAACTTGTGATGCTTGACTTGATAAACCGTAGTCTATGCAGAGAAAATCTATTTATTGACCCTGTTTATCCACATACTGCAATATATGGCTCTTGCAGTCGCCCCCACACCAGACCCTGCAGGCGCGGACCATATGTGCTCTACCACTCGCTCACTCCACAACTCTCTCTTTCTCTCTGTCTCTGCTGGACGACTGAAGAGAGAGCTTTGACATGTAGCGTGCGTTGCAGATTTGCCGCGGTGCGAGCGTGGACAGGGTCGTTGTATTATTTCTGCTTTCATGTGAGTTATGAGCAGGGTCACATATGGCTGGTTTTACAGACCAGTGTACAGTGTGTGTGCCCTGGAGCTGAAGCGTGTGTGAAGTTCAGAGGACGCAGGCATACGGCCCAATGACTGATAGCCACTTTGTAATTAACATTCAGAAGAACTTTTGGCGCCAGCGAGTGTAAAAAACAGACCATTTCAGTCAGATAGAGGTTCCTAAATAAACACTTACTTAGCTGTAGATTAAGTTGGCTGTACTCAAATAGAAATGGCTTATCATGTCATTGTGCTGTGTAAAGCTAAACATTTTCTATTATGGCCAGCCTAAAACCTAAGCCTGAGTTTGTGCAATATTCATGCTGTGTAATCAGCATTTTGATCGTTTAAATATGAGGTAAGATGGATTCTCGCGACAAAAAAGAAGTGCTCACTAATACAGGTTTAGACAGTTTTGTGTGGTTTGTTTCTTTAGTTCAAAATGTGTGCAAAACATTTTTATTTTATGGTAAATTGGTAAATTTGTTGCAACATTAAAGCCTTGTCCACATGAAAACAAAACAATGCTAATTTTAAAAACAAATTGCATAAACACAAAGCTGTCTTAGGATTTGTGAACGTCTACGAATCAGTAAAACCAGCCTGAAGTCAGTTTAATGCCTGTAACTGACCAGAGTGTGGCCAGATTGTTAGCGGATCATTTTTTAAACTTAGCAAACATTCTGAATGAACAACGTGGATCTAAAAGAGACACAGAAAGTGGATTAATGCTTCGGATGTCTTTAGAATATTTTGAAAGCTTCAAAACGGATTTAATGGAGATTGTAGTGCATTTACTTAATTTTTCTTATGGTTTATGAAGCAACAAGACACAGTAAACATCATATAAAGATCAGTACATTCTGCAGATGAGATGTGACACAGGGTAAGATGTCATCAAGGAAAAAAAAAAGTTACGGATACAGCGTAAACTGAGGGGATGCTAAATCGGTTTTGAAATCTTTTCACTCTGCGACCTGGTTTCAGAAATATTCGTTTTCAGTGTCCTGAGCTTGGCATAAATACAGCAATAATCTGTGCAGTCATACAGTAATTGTCCCTCTTAAACCTTGTGAAGAAGCAGTTGAGATAAATTGGAAGAGAAGTTAAGCAGTAACCATCAGTTTGAATGGACTTGCGACTAAAGTGCTTGCCTGGTTGACTTGTGATGGCACGCTTCACCTCTTTGTTGACTTCCTTCTTTTCAGACTCCGAGCCAATAAAATCTTCTTATTTAGAATCTGTTTTAATTCCATCTGTGGCTTATTATTAAGTAATATTGTTACTGTTTTTTTCAGGTATAATGTTGTCAACACAGAACGAAATGTACGCTGACTCTGTCTCTATTGACGTTCTCTTAAGATGTTAAGCCGTCCCATTAGTGAATAGTCAATAGGAACACTTTTTTCTTGAATGGCAAACCACACTGTTACACATACTGGCCTGTTCTAGATTTCTTTTCTGTATTTGCATATTTTTTGTTGCTCTATATTTTCCCTAATCTTTTTACTTTGCAAGTTGAGCAGAGGCGTTGAAAAAGAAGGGGTTGAATCCACAACAGTACACAATGCCATGCTTGATATTGGCTTTTAAATAATGGATTTTTAAAAAATCTATGTCGAATGAATTACTTGCTGTTTGGGCCTACCCTTCAGGTTTGAGGACCAGCAGAAATTTGTCTAAGGCCTGCATTTGCCCTCCAGCTTGCAAGTCTGTTGTTTTGTTGTATTTTTGCTCATATTGTACCAGCAGTGTTCATTCAGTGGATGAGATTAGGTCCAGAGCGTAGCATGTCTGGAGGTCTCACATATGGCAGCTTCCACAGGCCTTTCCCCATGTCCTCCTGAAGCTGTGAGTGAAGCGTACTGAGCATATGTGCTGACGACCGGTGGCCATAACATCGTCACACGCCTGCTCTCTCAGCCTTAAACCCAGCTTAATATGAGCCTTTATGGGCCTGGGAGACGGATGTGTGCCTTTGATTGACTCGTGTTCACGGACATGTCTCTTAAAAGCGGCGCACGCTCAGGGCTGATGGGACACGTGTGATGTATGGTGACCTCTGCTGAAGAACGCGCTCACCAACACATTTGTTTGACCCCTGACCCGCAAGTGTAGTTTATAACGCAGACACATCATGGTCTTATGTCTTATGGCAGCATCAAACAGCCAGCAGCAGCAGCAGCAGGACGGTGGGTTTAAGGCGGATCAGAGAGGAGTGGGCTTATCAAGTACATCTTTATAGAGATCAGGAAGTGACGTCAAAGAACAATGATTAACATGGAAATAAAGGCAAATAGGTCATGTTTGTTGCAGGTTTGCCAAATTTTCAAAGAAATACAATAGCCAAAACAATGTGAAAAAGTAAAGAGTCATAAACTACTAAATCACTGACGTCACAAACTCAAGCTTCGTAAAACAAAATTATGTAGATGTTTTCATAGCAAACAAGCAAGAAAACAGTCAAAATTGACATAGAGACAGGAACAAAGTAGGGTTGTCAAAAGCATTGACAATCAAACATCGATCAATACTAGAACTAGTATCAAACCTAATCATACTAATTTGAGCCTGTGGTACAAAAATGATATCGCAGAACGCAATGTCCTGAAGTCAGAAGTCTTCAAAGGACAGTGTTTCCGAAGATCAAGATATTGAGACTCTCATCCGAAAGTCATCTTCAATCAGATTGAGGTTTTTAACCCACAATCGCAACCAAAAAATAATCTGTGTGGATATTAACCATGTATCCAAAGTCATATGCGAGGAAGTAGACTTAAAACTGATATTGCATCTGCAGTGTGAAAATCACTTTTGCCACCTTTAAGAAAATATCATTTTTATTTGAGCAGATTGATCTTGGCTGGTACAATGATCTACCAATGGGACAATACTTTTTATAGGTAGATATAAGACCCACCTTATTCTACTTATTCTGTTTATCTGCCTTTGTCTGTAAAGCGTCTTTGAGTGTCTAGAAAAACGCTATATAAATAAAATTTATTATTATTATTATTATTACTTAGCACAAGGGAAAAAAAAAAACAAAAAACAAACATTATTATGATTTGAGCAAATTTGACTTGTTGAGTAACATTATCTACCAATGGAACAAGATTTTTTTTCAGGCAACACATGGCCCATTTTCTTGTTTTTTTCTTATGTTAAGAAGTACTAGATGTGTTTTCTTATTTCAAGTACAAAAAGACTTGTTATTTTGGTAGATATTTGTAAATGACAAGTGAACTTTGCTCAAACCACGATAACATGTTCTTGATTTAACATCTTTAACCTTTCCTGGTTATTAGTTTTGTCAGTGCAAAATAATAACACAAGAAGTACACTTAAGAGCCACCATATCTGTATTAAAAAGAGCAAATATCTTATTCTAATTTCTTACAACAAAATGTTTTTCTCGTCTTAAAAGCACCACTAGTCTTAAATGCTGACTTTTGTACTGATCTGTATTTGTGTCATTTGCAGTACTAGTACTCATTTAAAGTTAATCCTTTTCTAAACAGCCAAAGTTAGCTCAAATATTATCTTAAGTAAAGCAACCTCAGTGCAAACCTCAGCCGGAGACGTTTTCGGATATGAACAGACACACATATTTATGCAGAACTTTCATCAGTGTTGCATGAGCGCGATATTAGATTTGATCAAAATCTCTGATGCCATCCACAGGAGTCCTGATAAATCTGCGTCTACGGAGCTTCAGAAGTCGTTTGCAAACAGAAATGACACTGTGTTTGCTTCACTGAGGACGGTCTTAATCAAATCCTGCTCAGCTGAAGAGAGAGAGACACAAATCCACTTAGAACTACTCTTGGATTTCACCACATTGCTAATAACACCAAGTTTGTCTGGATCAAGTAATGCAGGATGTATAAGAAAATCAAAGTTCTTATTTTTTTACTCTTTTAATGGTCTTTATTAGACAGGACAGTGCAGCATGAAAATTGTTTTGATCAATGCTTTTGCTCAGTGTATAATTTTGTCTAAACATTAGCATGACAATTGTTTTAATCAATGCTTTTGCTCAGTGTATAATTTTGTCTAAACATTAGCATGACAGACAATCATATTTTTCTAGTTTTCATTTAGACTGGTGTGATAGTCCTTGTGGTAAATATTCATCATAGTTTTAGTAGTAGTAGTAATATTGAAATGTATGAAAAAAATGACAAATGAAAGTTGAAAATGACAGAAAGTAACAGAATCCCTCCACACATATCGTCAAAAAGCACCAAAATGCAAAGACATTTCGCACACAACTGGAATTTAAACAATTCATTGGTAAAGTTAAGGTTCTGTATCTGATTTTTGCTTCCTTATATAAGCTATGCAAACACACCAAACAAATTAATTTAAAGCTTCCTACATCAATCCCATGTTTTGCTCACTTACCTAATGCACTCTAATCCTCTGATTTGTTCATCACAATGTGGTTTATGCTTTTTTCACAGCTGTTACGTCAAGATGTGCTTGTATCCTAACAGCACTTAGCCACAATGCTAACAACAACAACAAACAAACTTGGAGACGATGAACAAATGGGACATAAGGTAAGACAATGTACAATTACATTAAGCATAAAGGCAGAGATGCTTGTACCAGATTCTAGCTCTGTAGCTTATTTCCATCTGTAGTCCTGGGGAGGGGACATGTTTTTAGTTGTAGGAGGAAACCAGAGCACCCGGTGAAAACCGAAGCAGACACGGGACCAGGACCAGGATTGTCTTGCTATGAGGCCAGAGTACCACCGATGAGACACGCCATTGCAGACTAATTTTCACCTGATTAGAAACATTAACAAGATATTTGTGCTGGGGAATTGTATTTATGGTATTTTATCCCTTTAAATTGTTAAAAGTTAACATTTGTCAAATTGTAACTCATTTATGTGGATTTTTGCCATGTTTACAATGTGGCTGCTAAGCAGCAGTTGTGAAAGTGCCTTTACATATGTTATATTTGGTGAAAAAGGACAAGCAACAAATAATCAAAACAGACAAATTGCGAGAAAACAAAAATGTTTTGTGACATTTCAAATATAATCATGCTCACGGTGTGTTACTGAAAAACCAGACCACTGACATGCGATTGTAGTAGGTTTGACTGACAGGCAAAATGGCCAATAGGTAATAAGACAGCCTTGTTTTCTATTTGCTGCTAAGTTTTACTGGCCCATGTCCACAGTTAATATGGATTTTTTTTTCTCATTTTATTGTTTGGTGTTGCCATGTTACTGGGATCTGTATTTCATCCTTTTGCAAGAAACCAGTGTGAATACATGTTTCTTTCTTAATTTTTATATTTTTTTACAATAATACTACATTTTCATACTTATACAATACATTTTGGAAATTATCGATAAATCTATGTTACTATCTTTGGGTTGGTCCTAGTTCTGAATATCAAATCATAGTTTTTAATATCAAATCATCAAGTTTTTAACCTTCTTTGTTTCTTTTAGTTTTTTTGTAAAAACAAGGGTGAAAAATTACCCAAATTTCACACATTTGGAGACAACCAAAATCTGGAAAATGGACACAGCCAGATTAAAATGCACTGGTTCGTTCTGAGGGGATTTTGACGCCTTATTAAATTTTTGACAGAAAATTTGCATAACAATTTTGACAAAATATTTGGACTTGAAACTTTATTAAATCAGATTCAGAATTTGTGATACTTGTTCAAATCTCCCCAAATCCTCTTAATTAAAATGCCCAAAAAATAATAAGTTTGTTGGAAAAAGATAAACCCTCTGCTGAATGAAAAGTACCTGCTGGAACTTGAGATAAACAAGTAAGATGTGTTGTCGTGATTTGACAGAAATGACATTGCACTGACCCACGTCCCAGGCCTGTGGAGGTGTGTCTGCATTAGCCAGCACAAACTGGGTAACGTGTGACATTTCCAGCTGGAGACCTTTACATGAAAGTGGTTATGTAAAGTCCAACCACATGTGTCCAGGGCCAACGTAGTGACACACAGACTCTTACACTGTTGCTTTTAAAGGTGACCTGGTATGCTACAATGTTATAACTGGCATTTAAGTATTTATATAATTATTCATCTGTGACTTATTTTATTACTTTTGTTATTCTTGTGATTTCCAGTGTTTCCTCGTAGAAGCGTCTACACCTGGTTCATGAGCTTCATGTCTGGGCCAATGTCCTGTGGCTCCAAATCACTCTCTGCTCCTCTGATTGTGCTCTCTCATCTGGCTCATCTCTACCCATCCAAATGTAATGAAGCCAAATGAAATTGACTCTGTGCACAGAACATCATTTGAATTGTTTATATTCAAAATAGATAACGTTTTAGCATTTCCTGTTGGCGCTAGCACTGAGATACAAACATGTCACTTTATTAACACACTTTGGTCTTTTGGGGAAGTATTCTCTTGAACAAAACATCCACCATAACTCACTGGATTTCTGAATATTTATTAATTTTAGACTAATGTTGTGAAAACCCAGTAGAAATTAACTGAACAAGAAATGCTCAAGTACAGAAGCTAGGTATTTTGAATATAAACAAGCCAACTACATTCTGTGTACAGAGACTATTTAGTGTGTGGGAGAAGGTATGTGTGTCAGGTTGGTTGGTGTTTGAGTGCCTCTGTGCATGTAGGTGTGGGTTGGTTACCTGACTGAGATGGTTGGGTGGGTGGGTGATGTGGTTGGTTGGGTAAGTGGGTGGGTTCGATGTTGGGGTGGGTGAATTTGTCTTGTTTTAAACACATTGTAAAGCACCCAGTGTTACCTTTAATGTATGAAAAGAACTTTTTAAACCAACAACTCAAAGTTGCATTCGGATTCATTAATGCATGTTGAGTTTCCTTGTAATGTCCTGCAGCCCAATGTTCAGAAACTGTTTAAATGTGTGAATTTTTGTTTTCACCTTCCACCTATCTCCACCCAATTGTTTAAATTTTTATAGACTAAACAATATATAGTTCAAAATTATCACACTGCTAAAGTCAAATTTTACAACAGGAAGTCAATAGACCTGTTTCTTTTTCTAAGCAATTTTAGATTAATTTTGTGTTTTACAATAAACAAAATGTAACTTACTGAAGTACTAGTAATAATTTCACACAATAGACAATATTTTGCTTTAGATCACTGTGCATCAAACTCATTGTAAATATTATGGCTTTCCTGACTAAAGAAAAGTCATGTTGACAGATTAGCTAACTAAAAAGTGGCTGAGCAAAAGCTGTCAAACTAAAAAAGTACCTTTGACATTTTATCTGTCCTAAATAGGACATGAGGAGATTACAAGTTCATTGAAGTTCAAGCAAAAACAATTAGGAAGCGTCAAAAACCAAAGTCACAAAGGGAAAGGCTTTAGTCAGGCCAGTTGGGAGCATTGATCTAGCCAGACTTCGCACAGTTTCATTTCACTCCAGGTACTAAGTCAGGTATTGCAAAACTACAGATGGCTCCTGAAAACCAGAAAGTACAAACAGCCAATCAGTGAAGAGAGATGAAACAGTGTGTTGGTCAGAATAACGCGAGTTCACTGCAAAAGTGAATTTCAAGACAAGTTAAAACTGCTTTACTCTAGGATATGAAACCTCATGTCAAGCATTTGGACTAATTTAAGTTCTGTTTGTTGTAGGGGCCTAGATCATTTTTCTTGTTTCAAAAAGTTTGAAACAAAATTCAAGGCATTATTTCTTAATTCGAGGCTAAGAAAATTGTTTGTATCCCACTGGCAATCTTTTTTTAAGCCACGTTCTCTTATAACCCCTCGAAACAAGCGAAATATTCTACATGACATAAACAAGATTAAAATTCTGAATCCAAGTCACTTTAAGCAAGTATAGATACATAGTTTTTGCAGTGTTGAGATAACAGACTGCATTATGTTCTCCTTAATTGACTCTGTGCTAGGAAAATGATGATTATGCAAAAGGAAAGCATTGATCAAGAAAGTCTTAAACATATTCCACTTGCCACAAAGTAAAACTCCACAATTTTCAAGATGAAAATGACACATCTTTGATTGCAGAGACGTTTAATGTCATTTTATGAAACCTTCTAGACAAAGCACAATAAACAAGTAACAAACCCCTTTCGAGGAAAACAAAAAACCACAGTGCATTATATCCACTGACACAAACCTTGTCCTTTCCCATAATGCAATGCATAAATCTAAATGTACATAACAGACACACTGCATGCTTCGTTCTTGTTTACATCCCCTGAACTCGCCTTCACCCCGCTCACGTGCTCCAGTAAAAGTCATCTTTAATGCACCGTTTACAACAGCAACGCGCATTACCACGTTTATTTGTAATCCCCCGAGTCCAAAAGATTTATGTTCCACACTAACACTACAGAAACGCATTGACAATGAGCACAAAGCCCGCAGCGGTAATGTCCCATCTCCGTGCCAAATGCAGACCACGGCTGGCTGTTTCCGGGGGCAACGCGCGGCTCTCACGGGGAGGACGATGTATAGAGGGTGAAGCAAATGGACTCTAAAAAAGTAATGGAGAAAAGGGCCTCAGTAAGAGAGTGAGAAGAGGAAGGAGATGTCCCTATATGCACGCTATAAGGCACTCAGTGGGGTTAGAGATTCACTGTGCACCAGATGGAGGCGACATCAGAGGAAAGATAAGTGGAGAAGTTTAAGATGCTAAAATAAAAGTAAAGTTTATACAAAACAAGAAGATGGTTCCCTCATTTTAAAAACAAATGTGAAAACTTGACTTTTTGGAACTTGTGTCACACCTAAACGTTGTGTTTTTGACCTTCATTTCAAGAACATGTAAAGTTTATTTATTATGAATGTAGCAGGCAGACTGTGCTCTTTAAGAAAACTGTCTCACAACATTTACCACGACATTACGCAACATGTAAATTATGTAAGATTAGCACAAGTTCACGACAGTTTTGCGTAGTTATAGTACGCGTCACAGTCCCAGTTTATTTCTATGGTGGTTGTTAAGATGTGTTCTTTTTATGAATACTAATAAAATCCTGATCCTAATCTTAACCTACCCCAAGCCTCAGACCCAAACTTAGGTCCATTTTAGTAACTTGAAGCCTAAACTTACCCGTTTCACGTGACGATAACGTCCCCACGTGGCAGCAACCAAAACTTGTGTAATTTTTACGCTTTTTCATACTGTGCTAAATGATCGGCCTAACATAAGTACTCAAAACAGCTGTGAACTCGTGCTCAAACTACGCTGTTTTTGTGTCGTGGTAAATGTACGCCCTCTATAGTGTGTTGGGTCTTGACAGCTGTAAACCAATAAAAAGCGCTTTCGGTTTTCATTCATTCTCTGACCCACACATTTCCAGGTCTCTTGTGTTGCGCCCTCCGCTCTCCAGATATCTGTCGATATTATTCCGACATTCTTATAATGCAGTTTAAATCCTAATAGTAGTTTTTGTGATCGGGTTCAGGTGCCGTGGCCTGTCACCAACGCCATGGGTAAATGCTCCGATGTCATGCTCTTGGCTTGCGCTGTGATTGTTGTGGATTCGCCGTCATTGCCCCGCAACGCGTGGTCCTGTGCAGCTACACATTGAGGTTGTACACCTTGGTCGTCTCTTCAGTAGTAAGGTTAACTTAACAACATTTCTCTTTTAGCCGGATGTCTCGAAGGAGCCATGGCGTGCACTAGAGAACCATTGCCTTGCCTTTATCCTTAACGTTGTCTTGTCCTGCAACGCTGTCTTTCCTTCTGTCAATGTTGCCTTTCCTTTGACGTCCTGCCTGTAAGGACGGTTTGGGTGTGATGTGCAACTTACGGACTGAAATCATAGATTATTAGGAACTAAAATGACACTCATTGGAACAAGAACAATTGTGAACAGAAACAGATTTAAGAACTGAAAACTGAAATGTGCTTAGTATAATCAGTAAAAGATTTTAATGTATATTTTTTTCGGATTCTTGCTTGTGTCTTTATTTTCTTTTTGGTGATTTTTTCGCTTGTTTTTTTATGCTACTTTTTTTAATTTATTCATGTTAATTTACATGTAAACAACTGTTAGACTGTCGATGCAATTAATCTTGTTTTAACATTCTTTTCATCACCAGCTGACTTGTCTGTGAAAAGTGCCAGAATAAGGAGAAATAAAGTGTTGTAGCAAGAACATGTATATCAAATCTTTTATGACAAGTGTCTTACTTTCAGGATCTTGTGTGTATCCTTTAGCATTTTCTTTTCTGGATGAATTTTTAGTGGCGCTGTCGTTCTTTTAGTGCTAAAGGCTAATTTAATTTAATCTGATTCCAGGTTAATCTTAGCAGAATGTTATCAAAAACGCCTAACTGTTAGACCTGTCGGATGCCACATTAATCTGTGTTTTAAGCAGTTCTTTCCGTCATCCAAAAACACAGCTGGACTTCGGTCTGTGAAAAGTGCGGGCAGGAGAATAAGGAGAAAAAAATGTGTCTGTGAGGCAAGAGAACGACTTTGATATCTACAATCTTTTATGCACCAGAATCGTCTTTTCAGGTCATTTGTAATCACAGCATTCCACTGCTCGTATCGTCTCCATAAAAGTGAATGAAAAGCACTTTGTTGGTCCCAAACTGACAGGAGATCCTCAGCAGATGTCTACAAAGAGCGCCTGTCCGCGGTGGCTGTGTGTAGAAGCAGGTCCCTGTCATGGCCGCGCTGTGACGTGAGTGAGTCGGGAGGAGTTGGACCGCAGGAACCACAGTGAAGCTCTGTCTGTCTCTGGCACAGATGGTCACACAGAACTGCACTGTCCTGTCTGTGGAAGCTGCAGGGTTACTGAGCTCACACTGTTGAACGGTCACTGACACTGGGTTTGAAAACATGTTATTATCAGTGTTAAAGTGAATAATTATGACAGGTTAGACTATGTTTGTCAGTAAAACACAATTATTTATGTTGTTTTCACCAAATTTAGATTTTAGAATTGTGGCTATACCAGTTTGCCAAAGCCTGATACTGTCAGATCTCAGAAGCTAAGCGTGTTGGGCGTGGGCAGTACTTGGATGGGAGACCTCAGGTGCCACAGTGGAGCAACAGAGGAGAAACTCGTTGTTGTGTCTTTAGGCAAGACACACACATTGTGGATCACACCAGATCAATAGTATGGATCTGGTGTGAGTGTGAATGGTTGGTGGCCGATGGAGCAAAAATGGCAGCCTCACTTCTGTCAGTCTTCCCCAGGGCAGCTGTGGCTACAATAGTAGCTTACCACTACTGGTAAGCTACAGAATGAATGAATAATGCATATTGTGAAGCGTCTTTGGGTGTCTTGAAAAGCGCTGGACAACTGAAAGACCGGAGTGCACCAAACACTTCCTGGTTACGTCAGCTTGTCGGCGGAGCAGTAGCCAAAATCTGGAATTAAACTGAGTTTATAGAGTAGTGCCCACACATAATGTAAAATGTAGGCTACCCAATAAGTGATCATATAGTTTGAATTCATTTTAGAGACATAAATCTAGATAATTTAATTAGATCGGTGGCTAAATAGGAATTTACTAACCTGGTTCACGCCAAGTGGATCTGTGTTGAAACGAAATCAGAGTCCAGCCAGTAAAGTTCTATCTGGACGTTGTGCTATTGGGTAAGTTAGCTGGACTGACGTATCAGCCAGTTTCATTTAACTCCATGGGAATTGTCTGACGTCTCAGCATTGGAGCTTGTTTGTTCTATGGTAGGTTGGTCCTTTTTCACCAATCATTAACCAATCATTGCCATAAACAGGAACGTTAGTGATCAATTCCGTCTCCGTTCCACACAGTGAAATGAACCGACTGATACATAAAACTCGAGCGGCACCATCACATCATAAAAAGGTGATATTTGAATCTAAATTTCCAGCAGCTACTACTTAAAACTTGCGGAACTACAAACAGATGCTTGAATTTGACATACTGAATTTGACATTGATATACTCAGGTGCCCATCGGAAAAAAGAGGCATAGATAAAACAAAAACCGAAGAGTAGAGTGGGTGGATTCAAAACTGAGGCATTCAGAGTGAGAGAAAACTCCTTTAATTCAGAGGGACGCCGACGTGTTTTGACCTGAGGTAGGTCTTCGTCAGGGCGTTGTTAAAAAGACACAACAACAGGTGTCCTTAGTTGTTGGAGTGACGTTAGCCTGGTTAAGTCAGCTATGTTTAATGCAGCAAAGCCTCCGGAACACCGATGAGCTTGTTCAAAAGTCATTTATTCAGACGCCTGTTGTTACGGCAACAACACTTTGGGGCAGCAGCTTGATAAATATAGGGCTTAAAATTCACTTATATGTGCGTAATTTGACCCAAAAAAGCTGTCCTGTGTTTTGCCGAGTTGTCTACCTCCGCAAAATATCCTACCTCTGTTCTAAGCTGCTACATTTTTAATCTTAACCTTAAGCATTTTCTAAAACTTACCTGTCCCTCTTAAATTAATCATCCCGGCACGCCAACTTGAAATCATTAAAATCACTTCATTTCATCCATGTTTTGTTGAAGTAATAATGTTATATTCCCAGAATAACTGATTTAGCACAATAGAGACAAGTTGCCTGCTTGTGACAGATATCATACTGTATTTGGTAAACTTTATTTTTTGGTGCTGCAAAATCCTTTCAAGTAATAAGTGTAAGCCTGTCTAAAAGGTTCTCTATCCAGTTGTAACCATTGTACTTTTGTAAAACCATGCTTCCTGTCCAGCACACTGTATTGTTGTATAATGTCGCCCTGAGCTCTACACTGGACTGCACTGTGAGTGACTGACAGCTTACTTAATTGTCTGAGTGTAGAGAATGGCAAATGGCCAGAGGAGCAGAAGTGTGGAGCTTGTGCAGAAGCAGCCGCGGCAGATGAAGTGTTTATCTTTGTGTCAGCGTGAATGACAAGGTCGTTTTATTCAGGCGCAAACGTCACATCTGACACAAAACAACACAACTAAGCTGAGGTAGAGACTCAAGACCACACTGGGACAATGCTCCGGAGGAAAAGTCTGCATTTTAATTAAAAAAAGACCTTAACATTTATAACTCTATTTTTGGAGCTCCCTTATGCTGACGCTGCATGTACAACTGAGTACCAAGTTAAACGACCATTAATGAATATATGAATGTATTATTCTGCAACAAATGTAATTGTACATTGTCCTATAAATCAACCAAATGTAAAGCCAATTTGAGAGTTAATATTCAAGAGGAGACCACACAAGGCTTCAAAACAAGTCTGGTCATTTTCTTGATTGTTTCCTTATGTTTATACAGTGTACCATAGCCCATTCTCACATAAAGCATAAATATTTAATGCAAATATAAATATGTATGTTACCATACATATATTCTCACATGTATTCTCTAAAACCTATAAAATGCACTAAAATATTGCAAGTAGCAAGGTACATACATGTCTCAAAAATTTTCATGGGGAGAGAGTATGACTCTGGTATTCATTTATTTTTGTATCCCTTGAATGTGAATATAATACAGGGGCGGCGATAGGCACGATGCACAGCCAACAAAAAGGGGGAAAATAGGGCGAGATGTGTAGTTAAAGTTGATCAAAACCGATTAAAACCTGAATGCAATGTTTAAAAGTCTTTGTCCAATCAGAATAGCTTACTTTCGTCTTCCAGTACATAACCCCGCCTCTTTTGGGGAATGGAGCTCAACAGTGGAAGATCGCCCTGGTTCCCCTTGTTAAAGTGCCATAGGCGTTTCGAAAAATTCAAATATTAAGAGTTTAAAGACGTTTGTTT
Organism: Mugilogobius chulae; assembly: GCA_038363315.1. Classification (NCBI taxonomy): domain Eukaryota; kingdom Metazoa; phylum Chordata; class Actinopteri; order Gobiiformes; family Gobiidae; genus Mugilogobius; species Mugilogobius chulae. The sequence goes on from CM076410.1 coordinate 4,057,866, forward strand.
TTTTCAACAAAAATGTTCCCGACTCACCATATAGCTGCTTAGCCCCAAGGACGTTTCCAAACCTTTAATATAATTTATTTTTTTTCTAATCCCCTGTGGCAATTTAACATGGGGTCCGAGATTGTAGAAACAGGAAGTGGGCGGTCACTGTTGATCTCCATTCTAGCTCAGTTTCAAATTTTCGATAAAAATTAAGTGTTTCAGCCCAACAAGGCAAACTAATGGGACCTGCGGGTGCTTCCACCTCATGCTTTGCTGCCACGTACATCTGCGCGACGACGCAAGGCATGTATATGTGTCAGTCAGTCAAGCAGCGCAGACAGTGCTCCAACTCAGAATATCTCTCAAACAAGCGGTTTTTAACAGCTACGACCCCTGAGACCAAATTTAAACATCAGACAAGTTACAATAAAATGCGAGAAGATGTATATTTTGCATTTTTTCTCAGTTGGACTCAGAGTTGTATATTTTCTGTATTTTGTTTTCAATTCATGTCCATGTTTACTGTGGCTCTCATGCTGATTTTATTGTCTTAAAAATAATAACTAAGTATTCTGCATCTTGATTTTCTAGTTTCATTGACATAATGGGCCACATTTATTTGATTGCACTTTAAAGCTACTTGGGGAGTAAAATTATATTATGCGGTCTCTGATTATTTTGTCCTGAAATTTGGTTTGAGACCTTGTATAAACTATTAATTTAGTATTGTGCTTTTAATTCAGATGTTTACTGCACAGCAATGGCAATGATCCTTGACAAACATGTTTTATATTCCACTTTCTGGACAAAACTGATGACTTCGTGCAGAGCAAAAAGTACCTTCCAACCGTGAAGTGAACAAACCCCAATTTCCACAAAGTGCAACGTACTGACTAATGCATCAGGCTGGGTCACACTGGTCCCTGAGAGAACAATTTGGATCAATTAGCTTGTTTTACACCGTGTCAACTTTCTACTTATATGTGTGTAAGAAAAACAGTGAGAGTGTAACATTGTGTACTTTAAACCACTAACACTGATCTCCTTTTAGCTCAGATGAGAAAAATACAGCATTACTTTCACCGCCGACTCCATGAGAACGGTAATAAAAGCGCAGCACGCCGTTAATGCCCAGGATCTCGCTCATATAAGACTGTTACCTGGGTCTTAAAGGTGGGCTGTAATAAGTGTAAGACTGTTGCCTCTGGTGCTGATGGCTCTTTCATAGATTTCCTTTCATCACTGCTGTGCACTTACACGGCTCTCCACAAAACCCTGTGAGCAGTTCAGACTTCACTTCTGTCGGGTAAGATGTGTGGGAGCAGAACACTGACAAAGACTTTTACTAATGTTCCCTTTGTGGGTTAAACACAAGGTGAGGCTTACCACAAGAAGTTGTTCTGATTTGTAGAATAGGAATAATGCAGACGACATTTTAGGTGATAAAACTGAGAAAGGAAAAAATAAATAAAGACAACAATATTTTGTAGTGTGAATGTTTTTTTGTTTGTTTTGTTTTTTAAAGCAAAACTACTGTATTTTCCAGACTATACGACACTCCGGAGTATATGTCAAAGTACCCCCAAAATGCATACTTTAGAACAAAAAAAAATATAGCTAGTCTCGCCGGAGTATAAGTCGAACTTTTTGGGGGAAATAAATTTACATAACAAGGGCACCATAAACAGACGCAAGACATGTTTTTCCATCCTGCTCCTGTCTGAGCTTTTTTCTGACACAAAGATCTCTGTCCTGTTATTTTCATTGAATGGAGCCCTATAAGTTTTATACATGTTAGCTCTGCGCTACGCACTTACGCAAGTAGCTGCAACTCGGGGGCAACAGTGTCACGCCTCATTGGCGGAACAGCAGCGCATGAAGCGGCATTTGTCCCTAGTTTAAGAAGTGACATGTTAAAGAGACGTTTAGTGTCATTAGAGTCTTAAATGATGCACTAGTTTAGAAATATCTATTTGAAGTTTGGTAGCCGTTAGCATATTTATACACAAACTTAGCCTAAAATAAAACACTAAAAAGTCTGTAAACTCAACAGTAAGTTGTAACGAGGCTCTGACCTTTGCTAAATATGGTCGGTAGGTTTGTACCAGCTGACACTCTCCACATCTTTCATAACTTGTGTTTTTTCAGGCTAATGGTAACAGCTATAAGAAAACAAACAGGAGAACGCTCCGGAGATCTTCAAAACATCCGGACTAGCTCAGATGATAAGGTTCGATAGCATCAGAGTCGAACTGCATGTTACTAATTCTATGTCTATGTAGGCACAATATGTTTCCCCCATGGAAGTCCGTAAGTTAGTGTGTTGTATTTTATTAACGTCCTGCTATGGCCTCTTGAGTTCATCAGGCAGTTCATTACCCATAACTTTGGCAGAGTATTTCACTTTACACTTAACCAAAGCTTTTGAATGATCCATATTCCCTGGCGCTGTCACATCTTCCAAACCCCCGCGTCATTCCCCGGAGATCGATTACCCGTGTAGGTGCGTGTCAACCCGCGATATGGCAACAGAAATTATAAACGCAGCAGCGACGGCGGCGGCGGCTGGGCTGTCAGTCACCGATTGGGAGACAATAGACACATGATGAACCATGAAGACAAATGGCATCGCGTCTCCTCGAACAAATGAATTCCAAGAACGCCCATCGCCATTTCAATGAGCCTTCGCCGCGCCATGTCTCCGCATAAATCATGTTAACCTTTCTCATTTTCAACTTCATCCATTTTTAAGGCGCTCTTCCTCCCCGCGCCGATGCATCAAAGAGGATCTGATTGCCGAGATTGCATTAAATCCAGACTGGAGAATATTGTCACTTTTTTTTTTCTTCTTCTTCTTCCCTCGAATGCCAACTTCGCTGTCTGTCATAACTCAGAAGCTGTCAAGACGGAGATCCACTGTGCATGCAAATGATGGCGGAGGGTGGAGAGAGGTAGAGAATGGAAGAGAGAGAGAGTTTAAAGTGCTACAGTGGCGTTTGTAATGCTGAAAATGGATTGGGATTTGACAGGAACACCCACATGAGAAAATAAGGAGACCAGGAGACGTTTTGACACAGAATGTAAGCACTTTTTAGCTATAAGCAGGTTCTGTGTGAGCTGATTTATGAGCCTCATCTGTCAGTTTGTCAATATGTATAACGTGCAACAGCCAGTCTATTTTTATTAGCAGTGCATCGATCCAGTTTTCAGTGTTGATACTTTAGCTTTATGCATCTACCAACAGCTTTTTTATTCTCAAAACTTATTAGAATATGGGTCACAGTGTTATGTAACTGATGCTTTTGTGCAAAGAACAACTTAAAGCCCATGACAGATGTTTGCATTTTATTATTTTTAATGTGACTTAGATTGGTGTGATAGTCCTTGTGGTTAATCCTCATAGTGTTAGAGCAGTTCAGTGGAATTTTTTAAATAAACTGACAACATTTGAGAATTACAGGTGGGAGTTGTTTTTTTTTTTTTAAACTTAGCCAATTGCTGCTCTTTGGTTGTTATTGTTATGTAGTCCAGGAAGTGTCAGTCGTTACTATTTATGTGAGACAAAATCATATTCAATGTTAAAATTTGACTCGTGTTCAAAGGAGAAAGTATACAGTCTGATATCTGAACTTGAGTTTGTTTTGACCAACAGACCGTTTGCTCCTGTTTACTGATTGTATGACCGTACTTCCTGCTTTTCGGTAACTGTCTGCAGTCCTGCGATACTTGACCTAGTCAGTGTGCTGGAGTGAAATGAAATCAAGCAGAGGCACTTGGCACCAGCTTGGCTATAATCCCTCCATATATGTCCTAAAAATCGCCATCATGCAAAAACAAATTAACCCAACATTAGAGTTTAGATCAGGCTCAAAATATCCAGCACGTCATGTCTGAACCAGTCTCTGTGTGCCTGTGCCCGCCCCGCCCACTCACTGAACTGTGGCATTTTAATGAATCTAAGCTAAGCTCTACCCAACATTAAATTAAAAAAGGTTTCTTGTGGTACATTGTTGATTAATGTATAAACAAGATATTTAATACAAATACAACTTAGAACTCTATTTAAAGTCTGACATTATTTATCCTGATTCAGGTCTCATGGATTATGTGTCATATTAATGCAATTTCTATTATTGTGCCCCTGATTCACACATTGCTGACCCAGTTCATTTTATAGTGGATGTAAAAATGTGTTATTATTTATGAACATTTATCAAATCTTAATCTTTACCGATTCCATTATAAGGAATGTCAGACCTGAAGTTAGCCGTTACACCTAAAGAAAACCTCCCATGTGGTTTCAACCAAACACTAGAACAGACCTGGACAAACTGCAGCTCGGGGGCCAGATGCGGCCCTCGGACTGCTTCAATGTGGCCTCTGGCACATTTTTAAAAATAATTGTTACTCCTTATTTTTCATTGATTGACTTGGCTATGGAGCCTGTATATATTTGCTAATAGTAGATTAAAAATCAGCAATCATTTACAAAAATGTGCCACAATAAGGATCAATTGTTATACCGATGATGTGGTCCGGCCCTCCAACACTTGTCCTAGTTCAAATATTGTCCATGAGAAAAAAAAAAAAAAAAAACTGTTGCCCACCCCTGCACTATAAGAGGCCAAGATAATGGACGTGTAAAAGACATGGAAGAACCATTAACATTTACATAGCTCTGTATAGACAGACATCCATGACATGTTGCCCTGGTTAAGAAACACTGGGCAGATTAATGAACTAAAAACTACTGCTTTAACCACTGAGCTACTGTTGGATGCCTTTTTTCAATCCACTAGGGAAAATTCTTGTTTTGTTTGTTCCTCCTTAGAAACTGGGTCAAGGTTGATCCAAAGCTAAAGTCTGTGACCTGCTCTGATCCCTGTTCTCCCTGTGGATGGGAGTCTGTATGCCTTTCCTCTGAAAGTCCAAATCAAAGACAAAAAAGAGAGTGAGAGAGTATTGCAGTGGCTCTTTTAAAACATTAATTATATTTCACTCTCTATAAACATAAAGGAACTGATGATAACATTAATTACTTGGCCCGCTGTAATGTTATAATAACCATTTACTGAATTTGAAACCTGAACGAGTGCTGGCTTAAATGAACCAAAAAAACACATTATTTATTTTACCTTTTACTAATCAGAAATGTTTGAGTCACATTAAAAAAGTGGCACCAAAACATCAACTTTCATACAGTTAATCCAGCAGTTTTAGTCAGATAATTTTTTTGGATATAATTCTTACCTGACGTCAACACATTCATCATTATACCATTAGAGTAATCTTTATTTATGTGAAAGTTTTGGCGTCTTCTTGTGTCCAGTCTCCTTCAAGAAAACATTTGTGGACAGACGCATAGAGGCCATCACCAAAATAAATAAATAAAACACAGTCCCAGTGGAAAAGTGCTTATTGTGCATAAGACCTTGACACAAACTTGAATGAAAACAAACAGTTTGAACAATATGTCAGGTCAGATTACACGCTGCTGCTGCTGTTTCTCTCTCTCTCTTGTGTCTGTAGTGTGATTGCATGGGTGTGCGCTCCAGCGGACAGTATTGGACGACCTGTCTGCTTCTATTGGCATCTACAATTTCCTCACTTCATCCTGACCACAGATCCGCCGCCTCTAAACTACCTGTGAACTACTGCTGTCACAATACAGCTGCTCCTTCACACTGCTCTGTCCCTGCCACTGTTTAGAAAGGAGTCAACAAAACACACTTAATGAAACCAGGGCTTTAGTGATTCATCAGAAATATATAGTGACTGATTGTGAGCTTTTTATCAATCTTTATCTGGAGAACATAAGCCAGATTACATTTAATAGATCAAAAATAATCCAAATCAAACACGTTGATTTTGAAAACACAATAACTTTAACCATACCCTATACAAATTAATGATGGGATAACAACATGATGCTGCTGATGATGAATCAGGGTCGGCCCTGGGCATAGGTGAAATAGGCAGTTGTCTAGGTCGCCATCTGGGGGTGAGGATGCCAAATTTGTCCCCTAAAAAATTAAAACAAGAAAATAACAGTCATAAGTTTGTTTTCATTTTAATCAATAGAACACACATTCACTGAGTTATGACCACAAATAGCTGATGAATTACGACTGCAGATTAAATCACACAAATCATGCATCTGTGTCTGAAACTGTTATTAACTTTGGTTTGGTTTGAAATAATTGCACAAACCACAGTGATTATTAAAAATGAGGCTGTTTGTCCTGGCCAAAATTTAAAGCTTTAGTATTTCTGTTCACAAAATCCTATGAGGATGAAGCATATTGACTGTGTTCAACACTGCAGAGGAAGCAGTGGTGGAGGCAGAGGGACTACATTTTTAGTACAAAATTAAGCAAGGTTAACAGTTAAAAAATAAATGCAATAATTGGTCGAAAATACTCCAGACTATAGGAAATTGGGGGTGGGGTAGCTTGAGGGCAAAAGGAAATCTTGCCTAAAGCACCAAAAGAACTATGGCCAGCCCTGTGATGAAGTAGCAGTAGTAGTGGTAGTAGTGGTAGTAGTAGTAGTAGTAGTAGTAGTAGTAGTAGTAGTAGTAGTAGTAGTAGTAGTAGTAGTAGTAGTAGTAGTAGTAAGAAAACATTAGAGCTATAGGCACATTAGCTCACTTTGATGAGGATGAGCTAAGCCGTCAATTGTATTTATCTTTCTGAGAATAAACACTGTTATAGTAGACGGACCAAGTTTGATATCTGCATTACATCCAAACTCTTTTTATCAATTAAAATAAATCAGTAATGATAGACATGCTTGTTTATAACTTGTAAAACTATGGACCTTCAGCAGCACACGCAGCACATCCCAGGGCCTTGTCTCCAGCTCGGTGCTAAACGTGACTCCACATTTACCCTGAGTCCACATGAGCTCTGCATGTGCGCCGCTTCTCGCTGATTGATGTCTGACAGTTTGACGGTGCAATGGAAAAACTCAGCACCCTGCGGTTTTCACTTAATCTCCTCTAATCAATAGCACAGTATATTTACCTCTGCTCCGTTCTGCTGAGGTGGCAATCACTGGAAACATGGACAGCCTCCGTGTGAGCGCTTTAACCTATTTGTGGAGTTTAGCTTAAGTGATATCTGTGTTAGTTTAAAACAAATACATGAAATATTGTAATACATTTTGTTTATTTTACACTAAATTGGTCTGATGTATGATTCAAACCCATATCCTACTTTCTGAGAAGTCAGAGCTCTAATATTATTATGGATTAGAGTTATTTGAAGGTCCACTGTTTAACGTTTTGGAGGTGAAAATCAACCTTGCATTCAGTAGAAATAGAAAGTTACAGTCGTACTTTGGATTTTGTACTTTGGGCTCAAAATGCTTAATGCTTCTGAAATCGTAAATAAAGGCTTCATTTGTGATTGAGTGTAAATAAAGCCTGCACTGGGCCACGTGCTGCGAGTGAAGTCAACTTGGAACATACGTGCAACGGCACCGGAGGACTTAAGTTTGGACTGTTGGACATCACACTTTATCGTGAATAAGCTTAAACCTGTGACTGTGAGGTAAGCACAGACATGGGCGATGTGACAAAGCTGAGCTTGGTCTTAGTGCACTAAAGGGGCAAGGTTAGCTCTGTTGTAGTAGCCTGCTGTAGGCCTTCTATGCTGAGTTTAACATTAACTGAAGCAGATGTAGTTTGTAAGGTCCTGTTGCATCATTTAATTTCTACATTTTATCTGGTTTCTAAATTGTCTATGTAAAGCACTTTGTGATTTTTATAAAAGTGCTATATAAATAAAATTTACTTACTTACCCTCTTATGTCTAGGTCCTGCTGTAGTCCTGGTTTAGAACTGGTTTAGTGCTGTTATGACTAGTCCTGGTTTAGACTGGCCTAGTCCTGTTACAACAAGGTCCTGCTGTAGTCTTGGTTTAGACTGGACTAGTCCTGTTATGACTAAGTCCTGCTGTAATCCTGGTTTAGACTGGTCTAGTCCTGTTATAGTCCTGGTTTAGACCTGGTAGTTCTGGTATAGTTCCTGATTAGTCCTGGTTTAGACCTAGCCTAGTCCCGTTATGATAGGTCCTGGTGTAGTCCTGGTTACTTTGAGTCATTCTTTGGAGCTTTTGCTGGTCTTGGTAATGAGATCATCTGGTTTGGTCAAATAAAATACTCTACATTTCTGTTGTTGAATTGTCCCATTATGACTTGCCTGTTACGAAGATAAAACATTTTTATTGTTGTGCAGTTCTGTAGTCTGGACCTCGAACCATAGTGGTCCAAAAAATCTGGACCCCGGGAAAATCTAACTGAAGAGGCCTGGTCTAGACTGTTAGCCACTAATTAGCCTGAAAGTCCATAGATTACAGCAAAGAAATAAACTTAACATAGATTTGCCCACTTGAATAACAGTCCTACAAAAGTTTGTAATAATTGTGTTGTTAACAGCCGGTTCAGAGCAGTTCATCCTCATCTGTCCCACACATCTACATTCATCACAGATTCCACTTTCCTGCCAATTACTCTAAAATGTTCTAAATGATGTGAAGCATGAATGTGAGTTGTATTTAATATTCTCTCCAGCTGAAGTCTGCTGCTGTGTAACCGTGAGGAAAGTCTTGCCACTGGAGTTGAAAGAACCACAGTTGCACATGGCTGAGGTCAAATTAGTTTCAGGACACTTTCACAATCAAGTGCGTCAGACAAAAATATAACTTTCTCATTTCTTAGAAGAGCTGTGTTTTCCTAGAATAATTATTCTCCTCTAACGCAATGCTGATTACAATGGCCATCTTCTTTTCTCACAGAAATGTCAAAGAAAATGGACCATATTGTTCAGACTGAACTATTCAGAATCAGAAAAAACCATCTGCTTTACAACCATATCATCATATTGTTCACATTATGATGACATGGTTGTATATATTATCATTTATTACTGAATCACCATTTAGGTTAAGGTTTCTTTTTAGGGTGCATCACAATACACTTTTGATTCAGATCAAGATTCATTTGTCTGGATAGTTCGGTTCGATTGGGTAATTGTGAGCGTGCAAACAAATTCTGATCCGCTCCAAAATGTCAAAATCTGGTTCGGTTGGAGAGGTCGGTCTCGGCTCGGTTGAATCGAGCTCTGGAGCGGTTCGTTTTGTTTTGTGAACACAAACGGGCCGAGAGCTTGACGTGATCCAGGCTGAGACGCACAGCAAACAAAACAAACAGCCTGTGTGAGATCAATAATGAGACAAATAATACACAAAAACACATGAAAAAAACAGGAGAAGGACCGAGATGATTCAGGTAGAATTCATTATGATCACACGACGATATCGCCGTTTTCTTGCTTTATTTACAAAAATAACAAAGTTATAACTCTTAGATGAAAGCGAATACAGAAAGTAACACCACAGCTTACATTACTGCAGGGAAAAATGGTCTATATTCATGAAATATTTAGCTCATCTGTCACTCACTCTGGTCCCGTTAATGTGAGAAAAGTTGTTGGGATAGATCCATAAAAAAAAAAACATAAAGTTCAGCAGTGTGTTTGTTTCTGATGCAGCCTGTAGACGCTGTTAGCCGAGAAGCCGGTGTCTGCTTTGCTGCTGACGTAACGTGTTTTCTGTCACACAGCGCCTCTACAGGCGAGGAGCAGATGTGTCTCTACTGCGCTGGTTCAATTAGTAAAAGTGTATTGTGAACGCGAACCAAGCCAGTTTAAGAGAAAGATACAATGTTGCAATTTTGGTTCCCAATCGAGCCGAGCCTGGTTCGGTTTGTATTGTGAATGCAGCCTTCGAGACAACGGGCCACATTCATCAAAGTTTATATTGTGCGTAACTTCTACTTTTGAAAGCTGCTCGAAAACTCTACGTTAGAATCATGACGTGTTCATAAGGAGCCACACTCCTTTCCAACAGCTTTTACGCCAAAGTCATCAAACTCCAGCTACAAATGATATTTACATAAAAATGATTAATGCATTATGGAAGCTGCTTCCTTATATGGCAAATGTGGGCCGGTCTCAGTGCTTCTCCCAAAGGTCTTCTCTCACGTAGCAAGAGGAAATGAGGAGGACATGAGAAGGAAGTTTATATTGCGTTTGTATTGCGAGGGAGGGGGGCAGTGACTGTAGTGGGGGTGAACAGTGCGTTCTGGTCCTGGTGGTAACACAAGATCCTAATCGAATAGGGTCAGAACACAAAGGCTCTGAGGCTGCCTGCTGGGTCTATTAAAGTCTTTTTTTTTTTTTTAGATAACTTTTTTGTTTCTACATTTTTATATACAATATTTGTAAAAATAACAACTTACAACCATGTAGGAAGTACAATTTTTGACGAATTTATATAAAAAATCAATTCTGAAGCAGCATATTTTTTTGTTATTTAGAGTGCCCCTGAATGTTCTTAGAATGTTCTTAGACGAATATTTTTTGTTAAAGGGGCCTATTGTGTTTTTTCCAACTCTTTAGTATTAAACTAAAACATATGTAGATCAGCAATTTACATTTGGTTCACTGTAGAACCCCAAAAATATCAAAAACTTTTTTAAAACTGCAGAAGTACTAAGCCCCGCCTCTTCACTTTAAAATGAACTTACAAGCAGATTTAAATGACTAATTTTTCTTGTTGGAAAGTCACTCTAGGGACAGTTTTGAACCACACAGCTTTGTTTGAGTGTAATTTTGAATTATAACAAGTAAATACAGACAAATGGTGAAGAACAGGAAGTGTTTGAAGACTCGAGCAAGAGCTGTAGAAGAATACAAGATTACTCAACAACATGAATCAATTCAAATACTACTTTGAGTAAACTAATGATGAGGGAATGTAGTTATGACAAGGTTCAAATCATTGGTTTTAAAAGATAGGCCCTCTTTAAGAACACATTTTTCGAATGCCAAAATTGTTTGAGAACTTAAAAACAAATGTGTTCATAAGATTGTGTCATGAATGAGGCCTGCTGTCTTAAAAAAAAGAAACCAAAGTTATGAATGAAAAAGAAGACAAAACCTTGTTGGAGTACATGGTGCACGTCTAAACATCAGATTTTCAAAAGCCTGTGAACATAACATCTTTTATGGATTAGTTTAGGTGTCCACAAAAGAACACTTAAAGTTCTAGTTCAGTTCACAATATTCATGCTTCAGTTTTCTACTGGATAAGTTTTAAGTCTGTCATTTCCTCCCTCTTTTGCTGTTTGTGCCGACACTGCTTTGAAAACAGATGGAGCTTGATGTGGCCAATGACCCAGGCACAAATCCATGGTGCTGAGCAGAGCCTGCGCTTGAACCAGGAGGGCTATTGGAAAGATGTCACACTGCACACAAACTGTTTTAGAGAAGTGTCCCCCAGAGGCTGAGGCGCTCTGGCTTCATTAAAACTGATCATTTATGTCCCACACTGCTGAGGCCGTGTGCAGTGACGCAGATGAGACTGTAACCGGAGAGAGAGATGGAGATGACAGGCCTAGAACCAGCAGAAACAGAGCGACACAAACAAAACAAGAAGAGAGACTATTAGAGTGCCCGCTGGATCACAAACAGATACATAACAGACCGGCGGCTCTTCAAAGATTACATATGGGCACAGAAGCTTATATATTAAAGAAGATTCAGGCACTTTGATGGATATATGCAAACAATTTAATAGTTTGATTTATTTATTGTGTTCTGACATCACTGATCCTGCAGAGTTGGCTATGGATTTAACTTGGATAGGGTTTGTTATCTTGTAGCTGTTGCAATAAGCCCCAGTGGTGACTCTGCTGCAGGGCTATCCAAATGGTGGCCTGGGGACCAAATGCAGCCCACCAAACAATATGTTTTGGCTCAGGATGCTGAAATACTTGCCATGGACTGGATTATATTGCTTGATAGCAGATTTTGTGTCTAGTTTTTTTTTTTGGTCTACCCGTGCAAGAAGTAATTTACGTAGGACGTAATCCAAAGTTTAGTCTTGGTTTGGTTTCAAGAAACAAAAAAAGAAGAATTCTTGGGAATAGTAAAAGTAATAACTTGTGAAAATCTGATATAAAACCTTTATGATCCGTTTTGAAGTTTGGCCCTAAGACCACAGCTCTCCGGACAATCTGGCCCACTGTAGAAAATATAATGAATAGCCCTGCAACAGCAAACACAGACTGCTTGTATTCAGCAGAAAGACTTTAAGAATGATCACATCACATAGCACTTATTTTCAGATCATAAACTGTCTTTGATTCAAACTTTTTTCATTTGGTAAAAACAGCCTTTTTACTCTTTAGTTTAACCTGCTCTATAAACTCCTGCTCTGATTGGTTAGAACGGTCAGGTCCTCATTTTCAGCTTCGTTTGGTGTACTGGACTAACAATCAAAGTATCACAAACACAACTGTGCACATTCAATAGACTGTAAAAGGCTAAAGCTACAGGTCAATATGGCAGCAAACACCAGCGAGCGAAGCCATTGACACTGTATGAGGCACTTTCTGTACGCTATTATTGGCTCCTACATTCTCACATAACTAAGCTTTAGCGGTTTGTTAATGATCTAGTTATGTTTATTCAAAACAAAAGCAATACAATGCTAGTTATATTTGGTGACTGGCATGATGAAATTTCATCCATGTAGTGTTTGTCAAGGTGTACCCCAAAGCAGAGGCAGGAGCCAAAATCAAGTTAAACAATTTGTTACAAAGTAGCGGACAGTGGAGGCAGGGAGCTGGATGATTTAAATGGTCCAGGAATTAGAAGTAGCTAGAGAGCGGAACAAGACAGTGAGGACCTGGACAAAGGAGAAGCAGGTAAGTAGAATCCACAAAAATGCAGGTAAGTAAAATAAATTTCAGAACTCTGGAGCTGGTACCAAAGATGATGGAATTATCTGGCAGAGTAGTGGTGAGCAGAAAAGGCAGAAACACTGAAGCTGATGAGGAGATAGACAGCAGGTGTGTCTTATTCCCTGCCCACACATGCTCTTCAACGCAAAAGGGAGGGGAGAAAAACAGCAGACCCAACCACAACAATCCCTGCACATATACAGAAGGTCTCAGTTATGAACCTATCAATGGACAATAGTGGACTAGAAGAGCCAATGTATAGCAGTTCTGCACTTCATGTTCTCTATTTCTGATTATTAGTACAATTCTACACTCAACTCTGTACCAGTGGATGTAGGTAAACCTAGGTTGACAAGGTGTCCCGAAAAAATTGGCACATTTCCGAAACTCACGCATGTGTCTCGAATCCCGAAATCTTAGGTCACCCCAGCCCTTGTATTGGAGATATAGTAATTCTCATCATGTCATTGTTTTTTTTTACAACAAATGCAAATGAGTTCCATTTTGTCTTTCTGCTAGTCGCTGTCGGTAGGTGGATCGACACAGTGTCTGTTCAAGTCTCTTTGAGGCGCATCGATGTGAAAGAACATTCAAACAAACATGATCCAAATGGCCACCAGTTGTTGAACAAATGCCGAGTGAGCATGAGCGCGTGAGTAGTTGGTCAAACTCTGACAGAGAATAGATGTTTATAATCTTACCTCAAGAAGATTAAGCTCAACTTCTATTCCCTCCACAGTCCAATCTTCATACTGCGGTTGCTGTAACTCCTCTGTCTTTGTTTTCCTCGATCCTTTCCGTCTTGTTTGAACACGGGTAAATAACAACTATGATGCATGGCTAAATACTGTTTTTCCGTAAGCGCCATTTTCGATTACCACAAACCACTCAACTGCCGCAACTGGTGACTCAAACTCTACAAGAAAGTCTTCAAAAACCTGCCTCCGCATCTGCTTTGCGCTCCCTCTGACCCCCGACAACCCCATTACCAACATGAGCTGCCTGTTGCCAAAAGTTGACAAAATGGTTCGTGATAGGCTCCTAAGACTATTCTAACTAAAGTTTATTTGGACAAAAATCTCCATTGCAACAAACCACACAAGACCAAAGGTTCTATGATGTTCACGAAAAGTACAATCGTTATCACTTAATTCTTTCATTGGATAATATCAGCAAATTATAAGTGATCACAAGGGTATATACTGTCTGAATGTATTTTCCTGACACAAAAGGACTTGTGGACCACCAGTCCCAGTCCTATAATGATTTAGCTCATTATGGTGCATCACAGCCTCTCAATCACGCACACATATGACATAAGCAGCATGTGTGTGGAGGGTCCGTCAGTGAGCTCCCCGGGGACGCCATCAAGCCAATGAGAGCAATACCCATTAAAATAAATGGCTGTGTGGGGTCAGCATATCACGGCCTGAGTGTAATTAAAATCCTGAAGCACCAAGGACAGACGTTCAGGTGTGGAACGGTTCGCTGCTCACGATCACTGACAAGAGGTTAGCCAACACTCAGGTGAGACTGTGGAACCATGCTTTGTAAAATAAGAAAATTATCTTAAAGCTTCAATATGTCAGGTTGGGTTAGATGGAAGATGCATTCTTGTGATGGCATCTTTTGTGATTACTCATAGATTAAAAAGAAAAAAGAATTAGGAATACATTTGCCTTTGTTAATGTAAATGTGTCATCTAGTTTGTTGAATACACTGACTTAAAAAGCAAAATGTCATTCAAATGCCAAGAAGGATACATTATTGCTTAATTAATTGCTGATATAATGTTTGCTAACTAAAGTAAATACCAACAATATTGCATTGGTGTCTATGCTAGGAAAACTTTGTATATAAAATATTGACTTGTGAAATCTGGGTAAAACTAGGGTTAGGGTTAGGATTAGGTTAAGTTAAGAACTGTGGTGTGGGAAAAAAAAAGTATTTTAGCTTTGGACAGGCTAATGACAGATCTCAAAGTTAGCGTCTGCTAAAAGTGTTGTGTTGCATTGAGATGTTAATAATGGTGGCAACAAAATCCAAAATTCCAAGATAAAAGCTCATGAAGTCAGGATAACGAAACCCAAACACCAATGACTGCACATTTATACAAAATTACATTGTGTCTAAATCATGGAAGATAGTTTGAACAGGAAGATGAGTCCAAAAGGTGCCCATTGTTTTCAATGGCCTGTGCTCAGTGGCGCACTGAGATGTTTCTCTTGTGTTCTCTCCTGAATACGGCTAGCACTCCCACTATCCTGACATCAGAAAAGTGACAGCGTGATCAGTTCTTACCAATCAGCGTGATGGTGGCTTGAGAGGGGGGAGAGCAGCGCTGGAGCAGGGGAGCGAAAATAGTGTGGGCAGAGTGTTAACCTAGGATAAACACTGTTTAAGTGTTTGAGGCAATTGAAAATGTAAAAGTTTATGTTGCAAACTAAGAGAAAACTTAGAGTGAAGTGCCGAAAAATACGTTGAAGCTCTATGGGAAGTTTGTCTTGGGCCCAACCGCTGCAGTTCAGTGAAACGACCACTAATGCAACTTGCACCGAGAGAGAAGGGGTGGAGTTCAATCCAGCTCTAATAACAATCCATGGTCTACATTCTAACTCTAACAGGAAGTACTCAGAGAAGTACATAGGAGAACGTCTATATAATCAGAGCAGTGGTTTTATCGCTTTCTGCTCAACGACTACAGCAAATAGAGTTAAGGAAATACAGTATCATGTGTCAACGCCAATACAAATATAAAGACATGGAAATGAATAAAGTGACCCAAACGGTTCAAATATGTAAGTATATCCAACAATGCTAATAGCAGCTGCAAGCTAAATGTTAGCGTGATGTTAACACTGCATGAAGTATTAGTAGCTACAGAACAATATGTTTACTTTTCTGAGATAACGCCACATCAACAACATCCATTAAGACTTCGTGTACCTCGAACTGAAGTAATTAAGCTCAAAATACACTTAAATGTACACAAAAAATGTCGTTAAAGAGCGAGAAAGTTGCCTTTGCCATTAAATTTACAGGGACCATTCTCATGAATTTTCCCCACAACAAGCCACGTCCCCAAATATGACGTGTTGCCGACTGTATTTATTGTTGAGCTCCATATATTCTCCCATCTGTCTGTCTTAACCAGATCTACAGAGAACACATAGAGAAGACGTCACATTGGAGCCTATAAGTGCTCCTCTGTTTGGGTTGAGTCTGAGCACGAACATCTGGGTGAGCCGGACCACCTCTGGCTCCACATATGTACTGCTGTGTGGGTGAGCATCAGCACAGGTGGAGACAGTGCACCTGCTCCGCAAACCCAACATAAATCTACAGCTGCTTATGCTGCTTATGCAATACGAAGAGTCACATACAGTGTTGTGTAGTGGAGAATATTTTAGCTTTCCACCCAATTTCTCAGGTCTTTTCCGAGCATTAAAGGGTCATTTTGTGCAAATTTTTTGTTCATCTTTAATGGTGTTTCAGAGCAGATTCTATATCACACAACATTGAATCAAGTAAGCTTTTAGTCGTTTTGCAACATTGTTTAAACATACAAGTGTTTTGTTTCCTTCACAAGTGTCTTGAGTTCTCCTGCAATTTATAGCTCCAGAGCTCAAAATGTTCCACCTTGTGATGTAATTATGTGGTAGGTTTCAGCCTATTGAATGTCTTTACAGCATAAAACACAAGAACAGCCTTACGTGTCACCTTTTAATATTTAATATTTATACCATAGGCCAATGAGAATTCTCATGCTAACTGGCTTGCATTATTTTCGTGCACACGTAGTTCGGCAGGTTAAATCACCCACATATTATGTCTCCATGGCGCAACATCTGAGCAAAACGAAAAAAACAAACTGTAATAACAGTCTGAGATTGAAGAGCAAGAATCTCTAGTGCACTGCTGCTGTCTGACTCTTTCATAGTAAATAAACTTTGCTTTCAGTGGGATTATCTTGAGGCTTTTATTGTGCAGGAGACACAGAAATGGTTGTCTGACCAGTCAGTCCCTATACACTTCAACAGACACTTTACAAAGACGTGAGGGTGTGGAATCAGAGCAGTGGGTTTCAATTTCGAGAGTGGGCTTTCCAAGCGCTGAGTCAGCCAATGACAGAAAACCTGGAAATTCCACCGAAACACCGTCATGCTAAACCAGATGTTATCTTAAATATGTAGCACAAGGATCTTTTTCAGTCTGAAGGCTCAACACTGTTTGCTGCTCGAGTTTTAAGGAATTGATGCATTCCAAACTGTTCAAAACCGAAACAGATCTATCAACTACGTCCGCCATCTTGAATGTTTTAAAACTGTTTTAGATTGGATCATCTTACTTTTGTATGACAAAGTGATTGGCTCTGTCTTTGTTCAACCCTTCTGCAGTTGAACTCAAGTAGAAGGGGCTGGCTGGTCAGGCAAAGGAAGTGGTACTTTCAGCTGGCAGAGTCTTGACATAGATCGCGAACATTTTGTAGTTTTGAATTGTATTGGATATTTTAAACAACATGAGAGGACAGGCATCACATTTTGTGAACATGGACAGTGATTTTAACAAAGAGACACAAAATATATCACCTGCAGGCTTTGCAAACTGAGGGACTGCATCTTCCTCAATCTTCTCCTCCATCCTGAGGTAAATAAAAACAGAGAAAGAGAGCATTTGAATAATGTTGCAAAAAATATGCAATATTGCCCTTGTTTTTAAGTCTGGACTCAATCAAAAATAACCATGAAAATAAAAATTCCTGAGCATAATTTGAGATTAGTGAACACATTTTACGTGTAATAGAATGTTTTTTGACCTGTGACCATAAGTGGAGAGTCCAGAGTCAAGAAAATCCTTTGCATAGAGTAATATGCACGCCTCTTCTTTAATCTTTATATATTTTATCTTGACGTTTATTCAATTGATCTTAGCACAAAGACTCCACAAACAAGGGAAGCAGTTTAAACAAGATTAAAATGATAGCAGTACCAAAGTTCAGCAAAACCAGGGCTGAAGATATTCACATTACTGCATTGAAGGTGTGCAGAGTTTAAAAACACATGTAAGCTATTCATGTATTACCACTTGATGACATCACAAGGTGGAACAAAGTTTTTTCAGGTTGAGACAAAAACTGAATATTGACCGCAACTGTAATTGTGTTTTTTGTGAAGCAGCAACATTAAAATAAGAACAACATTATGTATTAGGCCCTTTAAAAATCTTACAACCTGGCTAAAAGCTTGAGTCAGGTTTGCGTAGTGTGGCACATTTAAAACATCTTGATCAGGACTTGTAAAGGAGCAGCATTAAGTCTTGTAATTGTTGTGATAAATACAAGTGTTGATGAGGCGCTTCTGATGGTTAATGTGGAAATGTGACTAATTGCCTTTAAATGAGTTTTGTGAGCCACTTGTTCATGGAAATCAAATTGCTTATAAATATAAAAACAATTTGCAAGAATCATCCTCACATTAACCTTTTAACGTTCTAATGACTGTACAAGCAATGCACATCAAATTAGCTCAAAGTATGATAATTTATTGACTCCTGTAACATAAGTAAATTGTTATGTAGAGTTTTTTTTGCCAGTGTTCAATGTGTTTATCATCAGTTTTGATTGCACTAAAACACTCTCTACTTTTTCTACTGTTTCTCTACTTATGTCTGTGCGTAAACTGCAATTTGTCAATCATGATGAGGTTCATGAGCTGCACGAGCACGAGGATCTTTACAACAGAAGCTTCTGGTGCATCTGCCTTGTGATCTTAAAATGTAATATAAAGAAAAAACATAAATAAATATAATGTTTTATGCACATATCACACACCTGCTCCTTCAACGATGTGTGAATTAGGCTTGAAACACTATGAAAGATTGTTCCAAAAAAAAAAAAAAAAAAACTGTTGTAGACTCATTTGCCTTCAAAAGTTACATGACATCACTTAAAATATGTAAAAAGTAAGTCTAGTCTTCTCTCCCCCATGTGTTTTTCAGATCAACTCCACAATGTACCGGGTAATCAGATTAGTTTATTTGTGTGCAACGTGTTCTCATGGATTTCGTAAAATAGCACGCCATGACAGATTGACAGTCATGATGACGCCCTCTGCCTGTTTTGGCGTGCAATTACACGCTCATTTTTTCTGGCGTGGTCTGGACACGCCTAGTGGTTGAGGACAAACACGAGGTTTTTCAAGGGATTAACGGCTAAATTTAAGTCTGAAGTTACAAAAATGGGTAATTTAGCTCTTAGGCTTGGAGTAGGATTAGGATTAGTTTTCATGAATAATAACAAGTCTAATCATTCACCATTGAAATGAACTGGGACAGAAACGTGTCAAATACACACGCACAAAATATAAGTTGCGTTCATATGATACGCTGTTTACAATAGCGTGGTATTGACGCGCTTATCCATGAGAACAGGCTGCTGTGTGACACCGATGAAACAAGGGAGCTGTATGGTCGACCAAAATCTAACTTCACCTACCTCACATTCAAAAAACTTTTTTTTTCGTCAGTGATATTTTTCAGCTCCGCGTTATACTTTTTCTATCTACTTTTTGTTGTTTTCATAAGGAGCAATGTTTGTTTTCATTCAGGAGACAGTGCATGTCCCTGACTGGTTATTTCATCTATCAATCACACCCACTGGAATTCGAAAGAGTAAGTAAGTAAGTAAGTAAGTAAGTAGTAAGAAAGAGGGCATTGTGGCCAGACAATACATTTTTTATATATCATTTAGATTTTCAGACAAGAATATGTATTTAAAAATTCCAGAAAAACACATGATATGCAGTTAAAACCTCCTATTTATTAGTGAAGTTTAGATGTTCAGTTTCTTGATGTTGCGGTTTTAGCCACTTTCCCTTCTCCTGCGCTGTTAACACAAGACTCCGGCGGCTCAGCTTTGGGACACCACTTTTCCCTCCTCCCACTGTCTTCACCTCGGAAGACTTTATGAAATTACCCCTGAACACCAACTGAGTTTTCCGGGACAGGTATTGCACACACTCCGGAAGCTGTCGAAACTGGTTACTGGACAAATCCAGCTTGGTCAGTTTTTGCATCTCGGCCATTGATTCAGGCAGAACGCTCAGTCGGTTTGAACCCAGGTGGAGAACTTCTAACTTTTTGAGGGAGCCGAACGTTTTTGGCAAAGCTGAATCGTTAGCTGGTTGTTGAGATGTTGAGGTAAGTGAGCTCTGTTAAGTTCACGATCGTCTCAGGCAGAAGCTCCAAGTTGTTGCTGTGTAGGTCCAGCTGTTTAAGACGCACCAACTTCCCAAACTCGTCAGGAAGCTTGATCAACCGATTGCGACTCAGATCCAGCTCCTCTAGATCGTCAAACCGGAGCAGGCACGTGGGAAAGTGGCAGATCCCCATGCAGCTCAACATGATTTTGTGATGTCCTTCCGAAGTCTTTTTCAGAAGATTTTGAGCCATTTCCAGAGTCACCTTAGTGCCGTTGTCGAGTTTTGTTGCAGGATTCGGCATTGCGGGTATTACGTTTTCAGTGTTTTGCAACTAAACTGTAACTTTGAGCTGTAAACTGTTTTTTTGTCTTTGCAGAGTTCAGAGTCTGACTGTCTCGTCTGAGTTCTGGATAGAAGTGAACGAGTGAGGCAGTGTGTAGAACTAAGTAAAGATGAAGTCACAAAGGAAGTGTCACCACGGAGACGGATTCCATTGATGGTTATTGGTCGAACTTTAAGATCTATAGAATGGCACTGTTACCATAGAAACAATAATCAATTTTCTGTTTATTGAACAATCAATAAATCAACCAATCAATCCAAGAACTTAAGATGCGCATGGCAGGTTAGACTACATTTTTAGAAAAACATAGTAAACATGATTATGATCAATATTTCATTAAAACATTTAAGCTTGCTTTGCCCATATTGGTTGTTTTGGTGAAGTTCATTGTCTTTTGACTGTTACCTTAGCAACCACATTGTAAATCTGGGCCAAAATCAACATAAATATCACAGGAGTGACAATGTGACAAATGAATGTAACTTGTAACACTTGTGTTGTGTGTATATTGTCTTTGCATTTTGCCACTTGTGGACGACACATGGATTTCGTTTTAAAATGTATTTCCTGTAATTTTCTACTTTTACTTTTAATTTCTTAATAAATAGAAACTTAACTGCTGAAACACCAAAAATAGAAAAATGTTATAATCTAGGGCAGGGATATTCAATTATATTTTACAGTGGGCCAGATTTTTCAAAGGACTGTGGTCTGTGGGCCGAACAACAAAACTGCCCCAAGAACTTTAGAACTTTAGTACATTGAATATAAGTCTAAATTGCTAGACTAGAGCACAATTTGTGAACCGGAACAAAACAGGGACTATAAACTTAGATATCAGTGATATTTTAGCATCTGATTCAATGTATTTTAAACGTACTGCTGGCTACTGAATACCGGATCTAACATAGCTCATACGGAATGTGATCTTTGAGCCCGATCTCACAAGAAAGCGTACATTTACCACGACATTACACATTATGTAAATTAAGTATGATTAGCACGAGTTCATGGCCGTCCTGCGTAATTATAGTAAGCGTCACAGTCCCCATTCAAGCAAGATCAGCAGTCTGTGACAGTTCACAGGTCAACTGTAACCCAGTCCTTGGAATATTTGCTTCATTCACCCTTAGCTAGTTTTCACAAATGCATTTCACATTACAATAAAGAAAACATTTGAATGATTACAAATTATTAACACTTAACACATTTTTTCTAACATCGTGCTAAATGCACGGCGTAACATAAGTACTAAAAAGAGCTGTGAACTCGTGGTCAAAATACGCTGTTTTTGTGTCGTGGTAAAAGTATGCCATCTACAGTAGTGAGATTGTGTTGGATCTTTATGTTCATTATGTTGCTGTGTATCCACCGCTGTTCACTGTAAATCAGAAACAGAGTGTTTCCCAGGCTTATTTACAATGTGGTGCAGTTCATTTTCCCATGGTGGGCCATATCATATTGCTCAGTGGGCTGCATTTGACCCGCGGGCCTCTATTTGAATAGCCCTAGGGATCTATGGTGTTCCCTGCCTAAGGCCCAAAGGCGGTAGAAAATGAATGAATGAACAAATTAATGAAAATGCAACTTAGGCGATTGTCTGTTGAAACTTTTACTGTATAGGCTACTTTTTTTTTTCTCTTACTATATGCATTTTTGAGCGACTTTTAGTACGGTACTATAGTAATCATGAATGTTATTTTGTATTTGTAGCCGACTTCTCATTTTGATAATAGCTTGACAAAGCTAAAATAGACACTTACGGCATGTGCTGCTTTCATTGTAAAGCTTTAAATTTTTTGCGACTTCAGACACATTTAGTTTTTTTTTTTTTTTGGTAGAATATGGCTCTTTGAATATTTTGGGTTGCTGACTCCTGCCCTCCACGATTTAATCGGAATCAGATTTTTTAAATAATCACTAGTGAATAGGGACAATTATTCCGGGATACGTTGTGAATTTTCCGAGCATCAGCTGCAAGACAATACAAGATTATTCAAACATGCATGAATCAAATCCAAATACAAACGTGAGCATTTTGTTGTTGAGAGAAAACTAAAAAAAATGATTTTGTTCTCTTGAATTTTGCATGTGTCCATCATTAAAACAAATAAAACAAATTGCTGACAACACATGCAAATTTCTCTCGTTTCTTTGGACAACTATTCCTATAAAAACTTAAAAGTGAACAACATTTCTCATCCTGAACCCTTTGTGACCTCCAAATGCCAGCCTCTCTTTGAAAACTTTGCGTGTTTTGTTTTGACACTTACCTCAGTCCGCAGGGGGTGGCACCGCGTTTCAGCATGGCTACCTTCCATTTACCAAGATTGCTAGCTCGTCCGGCCTACTCCACTCTGAGCCTATCTGGATCTGACAGGTCAAATGCATCTCCATTCCCCACCGCGCAAACCTCGGGGTCACCTTCTCCATCCAGCTGGCCTTTTAAGAGAACATTTAATCAATAAACGCGCCGTGTCGAGTTTTGGTTTCAGCAGGAACGCGGTGGAGAGGGAGGAGGAGATGTGTCTTTCGGTGGGGTGCTCCTGGTTGTCACTCCGGAGCGCGCATTGACAGCCATTAATACGTTGTGGGAGGCTGTCTGTCAAGCCGGGCTCCCATGGCACACGCCGGAGTTTAAAGTTGCCACGGGGAACAAACTGCAATATCAAGGCTTTTCTGATCCGGTGCACAGTAGGGCAACGGCGAACAGGGACTATTGTGTGGGTATGAAAAGGTTTGGAATTCAGAAAATGGAAGCGGCATAAAATAGTGAAATCACATTGTTAAGAGAGTCCGTTCTTAGGGTTTTTGAAGCTTCTGTAGTGATTTTTTACTGTCTAAAGGTAGCAGGGCTATAAATAATCTAAAATCTGTTTTAAGGTAAAATAACGTTATTGGAAATGTAATAGTTTAGTCTTTGCCACATTGCCCACTGCTGCACCACTTTAAAAATCTATCACACAGTCAATACACATTCCCAACCTTTTTCGTCTTGAGTGCCCCTAATCTTGATCTCACATACCTCTATGTCATGTGTTTTGTAGGGGTCTTTTTTCTTTACTCATATATTTTCATTGTTAACCATTGCATTTTATTGTTTTATTGTATCATATCTCAAACAATTTCTTCTTAACGTGTAAAATGTGCCACAAATAAAATTTTTCACATTACAATACTTGCAATTTTATCTTTCTTTTAAATCTGCAATCATCCCAAGTACCCCCTGGGGTCCGCGTACCACTGGTTGGGAAACACTGTCTTACGCAATCAGCAAAGCAAAGAAGACCTCCAGCTTCTTTGCTACATCAGCGGCTACAGCTCAATCCAAAAGAAACACACTGCTTGACTTTATATTTTTATGGATCTATCCCACAACTTTTTTCACAATAATGGGCTCAGTGTGAGTGACAGACGAAGTGTCAGAGCAAAGACAACATGGACTTTTACTTTAGAAGACGAGAGAGGATTGGTGGGCATTTTGTCCCAAATACCCAAAGTAAAGCGTAACAAAAATTAACCTTTTTGAAAAAAAAATTTCTGAAAGGCTCATTTAGCTGTATAACAAAATATTGGATGAATATACGCTATTTTCTCTGTAGTAATGTGAGCTGTGGTTTTACTTTCTCTTGGTTGCTTCCACTTAAAGTTTATAACTTTGTTATTTTTTTAACAACAGAGAAAATGGTGACACACGATCATGTGATCCAACACAGTCTCACTAGATGGCGTACTTTTACCACTACACAAAAAGAGCGTATTTTGACCATGACTATTTTTAGTACTTATGTTACGCCGTGCATTTAGCACGATATGAAAAAGTGTAAAAATGACACGAGATTTCACAGCGTCAAAATAGGACGATTTTTGGTTGCAGCCACGTGGGAAAGTTTTCCTCATATGAAACGGGTAAATTCAGGCATAAATTTACTAAAATTGGTAACATTAGGTCTAGGGCTTGGGGCAGGTTAAGATTAGAATCAGGATTGCATGAATATTCATAAATAAGAACACGTCTTAACAACCACCATTGTAATGAATGGGGACTGTGACGCGTACTATAATTGCGCAAAACAGCCGTAAACTCGTGCTAATCATAACTCATTTACATATTGTGTAACAACGTGGTAAATGTACGCTTTCTTGTGAGATCGGGCTCTGTGATTATATTCATTACAACTGAATCACCCCCTGTTCTTCTCTCTTTACTTTCACGTGTTTTAGCATATTGTTTGTCTCACACATGCTGTTTGTTGTGATTCTGAGCCTCACGTGTGTCTAAATGTGGATCACGTCACTGTTCTCTTCCTGGTTTTGTTCACAAAACGATCTGCTCCAGGGCTCGATTCAACTGAGTCAAGACCAAACTTTTCAATCAGACCAGATTTTGAAATTTTGGACCAAATAAGACTTTGTTTGCACGTTCACAATTACTTAATCAAATCGAACTATCCAGGTAAACGAATCCTGATCCGAATCAAAAGTGTATTGTGAGTGCATCTTAAATCACTTTGACTATGTAATCATTGTATTTTTTCAAACTCATCGAATAACCTATGTGTAACTGTAGCTCTGTTTGCCATTAATAGAAACATGTATGTACATATTTGCTAGCCATCAGTGTCTTCCCGTGTATATCGAGAATAAATATAGAAAAACTCGTAGCTTTGACAAGATCTGACCTTCTGATGTCTCCAAACCTCCAGCGGTCGAATCCTTACGGTTTACAACCTTTGACCTCCCAGCGCAGCAGCTCCTGAGTCCGACTGACACCTGATACATATTTTATTACCACGCATCTTGGCTCTCAGCATCAGATTGTTCCCGCTCGATAAGTGAAAGCTTTCCTATGTTACTATATGTAGATCGATGCAAAGTCAGATATGGGACCACTTTAGCCTTGAATCGATGAGTTCATAGAAGGAAATGCAGAAAGTCACCCTCGTACGCTGCTTAACGATTCTATAGTGGATCTGTTTTCTGTGGACGTAGTTGTAAGTATGGATTGATATTTCTCTTCATGGATTGGCTGTGAACGAGGCAGAGACAAGCTTCCTGTCAGTCTCACTTTAAACACGGGGCTTTTCCAAAGACGTGAATCAAACGTGAAGTTGACCTCAATTACGGTGTCGCCTCACACTGGAGGTCTCAATCACTCACTTTCACTTATGTTAAAGTCTGTATTACAATGTGCAGGGAAATCGACACGTTGGGGAGAAACTTTAGGTGGGTTTGTGCTAATAATTTGATGCAGAGGTGGTGAAGAGCAAAATACACTGTGTACTCAGGCAAGAATAGAGTTATTTGAAAATAATATTAGTCAAGCACTGTAAAAGTGTAAAAAGTGGTTAAAGAAATGCTCAAGTAAGAGTAAAAGCAACTGGGAAAACAAGGACTCAGACTAGACCAACTGTAATAGTAAGTTTATCAGGTTTTTAAAAGTCTAGTTAGGACGAAATCATATTTAAAAATAGTTAAAATATAAAGAATAGACTCTGCAAATAAATAAATGCATAAATACATAAAAACACACCTGTAATAATAACAATAATAAAAGACAAAAATTAAATGAAATGAGTTTGAGAAAACCACACGTCAAGTAACATCAGATAAGTGTCATGTCACCAGGGAGACTGATGATATTCTGAAGATGGCTCGCAGCAACCAAAACATGTCAAAAATACAATAGAAGAAATAAGCAACTGATAAAATGGAACATAATGTCATTCATTTTGTGTCATTTAAACTCACAGAGGGAAGAACCACTGCTTTAAACATAATGTTAGTATTCTTGTATTTATTTATTCACTTTCTACTGCTTGTTCCTATTATGGGTCTATCCCAGTGACTTTGTTCCTTAGGCTGGGGAATTCTCTCATTCAATCACATAGAAAAATTGCCCAAATAACCAAGACGTGTTTTGGAGGAAACCAGAGAGAACCCACGGTAACACAAGGAGAACATGCAAACTCAGACAGATCATGAGACGTTGACTAGGCTTGACCCAGGAAGCAAGAGCTTTAACCACACTGATGATATGATATCTATGTATGTATGTATGTATGTACTTGTTTTTCTATCTTAGTGAGGACAGTTTTGAGTTTTTAACCAACAGAGTGAGGACATTTTGGGAAGTGAGGACATTTTGGCCGGTCCTCACTTTGCGAAGGGCCTGTTTTGGCCTGTTTGAGGGTCAAGATGAGGTTTTAGAGTTAGGGTTAGAATTGGGTTAAGGTTAGGATTAGGGCTAGGGTTAGGGCTAGGGGGTTAGTTTGGATGGTTAAGGTTAGGGTAAGGGCTGGGTAATACATTATGCCTATGAAGGTCCTCATTAAGATAGAAAAACAAGTATGTATGTATGTATAATATTATTATAGTTTGAATAGATTGAAAGAAAGGTTTTAATAGGTAAATTAGAAAACTCTTTCTGTGTTTTTTGTGTGTGTGTGTTGTGTGTGTTTTTTTTTCTCAATACTATTCTCAAATGTGTCAATCTGTTAGTAAGAACTTCTTCTTTGCTGAGCTGACTAGTTACAATAACAGGACACTCGGAAATGTTTGGATTTAGCACACAAGACAATGTCACAGATGTCACAAAATTTGAGAAAGTGTCTCATGTCCACCAGAGCTGGCAGCCTGCTCTGACTGAGTGCACTGTATCTCTATTGGAAGTATTCAAATGATGTCCGTTTGTTCACTAAGCTCCACTAAGTTTGTCTGCTGTTGTTGTTGTTGTTGTTGTTGTTGTTGTTGTTGTTAGCATTGTGACTAACTACAATTAGCATATCTGCACATCTCGCTCCAAACAATTCAGAGGCTTAGAATGTGTTTTATTTAAGTGAGGAAACCATGTAGACTGATGTAGGAAGTTTAAAGTTAATTTCGGGCATAGTACTTTTACCAAAAAGGTTAAGAGAAACTTCCAAAGCCTCATCCTGACCCCAAAGACATTACCAGCAGTCTCTAACCCATTCCAGAGCAAACTTTGACTTCACAGATCTGACGAGAGTGTGGATTCTCAGTGTGCTATCTTCCCTCAATTCCCCACAAACAGTTGTGTTTGAACTAGTTGTTCACCTATAGCAGCCCAGTGGTGAGTTGTGAGTTTGAAAGTAACAGTTGGAGTGCAGCCTGTCCCTGTGGGCTTCGGCGTGTCAGGAGCTCTCAGAGGGAGGAGAGGCTGCAGATGATCAAATGAACCCGGAGACAAACACCTGCTGAATGAAAGGGTACTGAGAGTTTAGAGAGAAGAGGGCACAGTGTCTCCTCTGCTGGGACGGCCTGTACTTTACTAAAACTTTGTGACTCCACACTCAGCCTGTGCACTCTGAGTCAACTGTTAGCACTGGCCTGGTGGAAAAGAAAGTGAAATTATGAAATATTTCTCACAGTCAGACGAAATAAATTACATAGACACTAGCCTAATAATAAGTTATTGTGTTAGTTGTTTTTTTTTTTTTTATGATAAGACACTTTGGAACATATTTAGCCAATGGAACAACATTTTCATAGAATCCAAGAGTTTTTTATGATTATTTGAATACGACAAAAACATCCAAGAGGGAAAAAACAAATACTTGGTTTTATTTAAGTCAAGGACATAGGTCAAGGATTATCAAGGAGGCTAACCAGACTGTACACTCGGATAAGGGGGCATACAGGCTTTCTCACACCTGAGATATAGAGGGCTTATTTGTTT
This sequence comes from Mugilogobius chulae, assembly GCA_038363315.1. Lineage (NCBI taxonomy): Eukaryota > Metazoa > Chordata > Actinopteri > Gobiiformes > Gobiidae > Mugilogobius > Mugilogobius chulae. Next base: position 4,085,899 of record CM076410.1, read on the forward strand.
ATTAACACCAGTACCCAGTCTGTAGAAAGAGAAGAGCCGCAGCTGATTGGCCAAGCTGTAGAAACAAGTTTAGCCATTGCTGTTGTCCGCTAAATACAAGAGTTTATCACTGCACAAAAACAAAAGTTATGCTGCTAATTCAATATTTGATCCTACGACGTTACATTCAGGTGAGGAAGAAAAAAAAGTCAAGAAAAACACTTGTCGTACTCATTCAGACATGATCAAAACAGCTATCTTGTGTCCTGTTTTGCTGTTTTAATCTAAGAAGTTTCACCGGCCAACTACACGGAGAGCGTGTATGCGCTGTAGATCTTAGTGACATCGACCAATAATCCCTCTATAGTTCTGAACAAGTATAACACTATTGCCCCACTGTTCTTTACAGTAAAACTTAACCAGAACCAGACGCATCACATCTCATCAAACTCCTGACAATTTCTACTGTGTTGCGGCAACAAAAAAGGTAGGTTTCAATATACATACATCTCGAAACTTACCAAATGAAATCCTAACCAACTTTGACATGATACCAAGTTGTTGTGTGGCATTGCACATAAAGACCTTTGGTAAAAGTTATCATCAACCAGGCATTATGACCTAGAGCAGCGATTCTAGAGTATCCCCTAAGCATGATTTCACACACTGTGTTTATATTGGTATTTTATCTTTTCATATATTTTATGTGCTGCAAATAACATTTTTTACATTACAATACTTGCAATCCTACTTTTCTTTTTAATCCGCAATCATGCCAAGTACTCCCTGGCAAATGGTCACGTACCCCTGGTTGTGGACATGTCTTAAAACATGTCCAATGTGCCTCCCTCTCCCTCCCCAGAACTACAGAAGTAAATTAGCTGTAAGCTACAATCTGGTGCAAGCATGTCTGCCTCTGTGCTAAATGCAAAATTGTACATTGTCCTTAATAAACATTCCTAAAGGTTGGAAAACACTGGCCTACAGGACACAGTGTGACAGTTCTGGATGGAAACAACAAGATTTGAAGTCTAAACTCCCTCCTTATCTTTAGTTAGATTAGCACATTAGTTTGTTTTTAATTCTCATGTTAGTCTTTGGTTTGTGTCTTCAAATAGAGACCTGCATCGGGCGGGAATTCCCGCGGGACCCACGGGACCCGTGAGCAAACCCTCGGGATCGGGCGGTTTTAACGTTGCCTGGGGCGGGAACGGGCGGTCAGGCCAAACGCCTTGGGTCCCGAACGGACCCGCGCTCTCTCCGCTGTCTTGAAAATATTACGTAGCAAGAAAGAAATACGGCTTTGTGCGCGCTGCTGGTCAACAGAGAGACACAACACGGACACCTGCAAGGTGCAGACACGTAAACTCACTGCTGTATTTCCTAGTCTAGCGTGCGTATCGGAGCATCATCTGTGCGTCCTCGCGCCAGCAGCAGCCGCAGCACGGACGTAAGCTTTCCCAGAGGAGTGAATGAAGGACTGGCTTTTACGCACGGGGAGATGGAGATAATACACACGGAGTTTGGGCAAGTAAAGTGTTTGTTTAGCTGAAACTGGAGGTGCGAGGAGCTTTGTATTTCAGGTAAGAAAGACACAGACATCATGGCTTTATGATTGAATGTGTCAAACGAACATAATCGCCTTGTTGCAGATTATTTAGGCTGGTGCCTAATCATTTTTAAACTAGATGCAGAGAGTTATGCAGAGTTTAGTCATTTGTGTCCGTGTTGTTATGCCCTGGGGCCGCCACGCAATCTCCGTGTCACCAAAAAAAAAAGAAGTCGGGACCCAACGGGACCCGCGGGAGCTTCTCGGGCGGGCAGGCACACGGGGGCCTCGGATCGGGCGGGAACGGTCACGGATGCTTCGGGATCGGGCGGGAGCGGTCATGAAAATCTAGTCCCGTGCAGGTCTCTATCTTCAAAGACTGTGTTTCCACTAATTTGTTCCAATCATTTATTTTATTATTTACTATGAAATGTGACAAACTCCTATTTTGCCACATACATTTTCACATAAAGAGACAGAGAGAATGAGATGCCCAAAAGAGAGAAAGACAAAGACACACTAGGAGAGAGAGTGGGGAATGAGATGGGAGGGGTTTGCTTGGCTTAAACCCAGCTTTGCGTGACCCAAGAGTCTGCTACAGGTTTATGCACATCCTTTATCTGCCTGTGTGTGTGTGTGTGTGTGTGTATATGTGTGTGTGTGTGAGAGACGCATGCTTCAGCCTCTCGAGCTCCAGAGACCAGCCCCTGAAACCTGTTGGTCCTTTCTAATGTAATTAAGTGAGGCTGGACTCTGGCGACCTCGGGCAGCGAAGTGAAATCCAGCAGAGACGCAGTGCTTTTTAATGAGCAGCTGACAGCAGAGTGACGCAGGCTAATTCACTCATAATAAAGTGTGGGCGGGGCACAGGACTTAAATGCTGCTCAAGAACAATGGAAACAAAGATTTCTAATTTACACTTTTGACAATTTAATCACAGCAACTTTTCAAGTCCAAAAATCCACATTTAAAGTAAAATAAACTGTTAAATGCACATGGGTCTGATCACAACTCCCTCCACCACATCTTGACAAGTACACATACCGTACATTGGGATAAGTTTGTTTGTGACACATCTAAATCCAAAAAGCTTACTGGTCGTCTGTCATTTAGAAGAAAATCTAAATAGATTCACATTCAGAGAGTTGTGCGCTTTACTCATTGATGTGGCACGGTGGCAGAGCGGTTAGCGCTCTGGCCTCACAGCAAGAAGGTCGCGGGTTCGATTCCCGCACGGCCTGGGACCTTTCTGGGTGGAGTTTGCATGTTCCTCCCCGTGTCTGGGTGGTTTCCTCCGGGCACTCCGGTTTCCCCACCAACTGATAACATGCATGTTAGGGAACACTTGGTGGTGGTCGGAGGTTGAGGCGCCAGGTGTTAGGTGAATCGCCTCTGCTGAGTTGCCCCAGGGCTATCACTGAGTGGGGAGGGGAGTGGTTCATCTCACTGTGAAGCGCTTTGTGACTTTGTGTCTGTGAAATGCGCTATACAAATAAAGATTACTTACTTACTTACTTACTTACTTACTTACTATTCTACAGGATTCTGCAATGCAATTTTTTTTTTTTTTTCACCTTAAAACATAAACTAAACCATATTACTTTACATTTAAAACAAAGCTACTGTTGTTTGTGCTCAGAACTTGTGTTTTATTTTAATAAACATCAAAAGTAAACAGTAATATTTAGCGTCCAAATTTTGAGGTGCACAGATAAGTTGGTAACACAATATAATAAGCACATTCAGTCAGGTTTTGCACAAGTTCACGCTTTGTTTCTTCATACACTGGGGCTGTCATTATATTGTTTTTTTAATTGTAATATTGTATGAGCGTGTGTAAGTCAGTGGCTGCATGAGCAAAACTTCGGACTCTTTTCCATCCTTAGAATGGATGTTTCATATCCCTAAATCATTAATCTATCTGTTGATTAGAGATGAATGAGGTAAACATTCTGATTCCACATAAGTTCACAAGCTTTGTGAGACCAAAGAGTTTTTAATGAAATCTGCATTTCCACTGTTGTCATCAGGAAAGAGGTACAGAAGCATCAGCTGCAGGTGTAGCAGGATGCTAAACGTTTCTTTGCACAAGCTTAATATTTTTGAATGCAAACTGAACTGATGTGATTGTATGTGACGCTGGATGTTGGAGTGTTGTGTGTGGCTTTTGGATCTGGGGTTTTAGGTTTCTTTTAATATAAATTCTAGCATTGTTTTTAATTAATCTATGGTGCACTTTGCTGGTGAGAAACGATTTTTGTTCCTCTGAATTTCTAGGAAATACTTTGTAAACAACAAAGGATTTTATCTCGTACATAATTAAGTTTTATTTGCACAGAGCTTTTTCACAGACTGAGTTACCAAAGCATTTCACAACTTAACACATCGGCAAAATGGTATTATGTATTTGAAGCAAAAATTGGGTATACTGGCCTTTAATGTATTGCTAAGTTTACTAAAAGGAGGCAACAATACAGCCTTTTCAGTTCAGATAATAATTTCAATATTTATCTTTAAAAATCTGCCGGATACTCGTTTAAAATATTTCAAGTTTCAAATATCATCAGCCAGTAAATAGGTCTTAAATATTTCCAATTAAAGGCAAGGTATTAGCTGAACCAATACAGGGGACAATACCGAATAATTTCTTTGATTGGCACCTTTATTTGATCCCAGTATCTGATTGATGCATCACTAATATTTCTTCACAGTTTCATCCAAAAGCATAGTTTGGGTATTCTATTTCCATCGACTGAAAGACTTTTACAGCTCCAGAGATACACAGTGAGCTGAATGTAGTGATTACATTGATATTAGCGGTGTTTCTATTTACAAACAAAGCGTTCCTGTGTCATTTTTAGCACCTTGTGGTTTATTCTCTGTGGCTTTGCCTCTAAAGCAAGAAGCCCACAGGACCTGTTCTATTGTTATGTTATATGTCATTTTTTAAAAACACAGCCTGCAGCGATGGATCAATTCACCGTCTGCCAAACCTTAACCATCAGAGACAATGGACCTGAAGGCATCTTATCGACATCTCCTAAAATACTCCAGGACTCAGCGGAAAAACAAGGACTGAACCCTCACTCATGCTGAGGTCTTTCTTCTGTTTTACTCTTTACTGCTTGTCGACAGAATAAACTCAAATATTTTCTTGGAACTTGGTGAAGAAACATTGTTTATAGCACGACTGCATATTGTGTGTCCTAATGAGATGTTAAGTCGATTAAAACATGCAAGTTCTGACTAATTGGAGGAGGAAGCAGTCTTATTAAACTTAATTAGAAGCTTGTCCAAATACAACAAATACTAAAATCTACAAATTAGTGTTGAGATGGTCTAATTTATCCAACTGTGCCAAAAAATACTAAAAATTTGACAAATTATTAGAATATCAGATTTTTTTGTTCCATGTAACAGTCTCCAGTGTCCACACACCACTTCTTGTCATCCAGCTTAGCTCTGGACATTACCAGACTTTGACAGACTCCCTGGTGATGCCGCAGCACAGACCTGGAGCTGGTGGACATCTGTGGGCCCTCTCCACACCTCCTCTCTCCCCCTGCAGCAGGACCACCACAGCTGCTGTCTGGCTCAGGAACACGGGTATTTAAAATCTCTAATCTATCACTTTGTGGCCATGTGTCCGCTGACCGGTTTCATGCACAAAACACAGATCAAGCAAATCACACGTTCACTGTGTTCAAGCTACAATTTGATGTCATGATGTCAGAAGAAAAATTGGTGTTTAGAACAGGGGCTTATTTTGTGTCAAACCTTTTTTTTAGTTAGTTACTTTTATTGTCTCCATGGGGGAATTTGTCTTCACAGTTGTACGCTACTTCGCAAACAAAAAACACAAACATTTGACATGACATCCACAGAAACAACAAGACTGTGAATGAGAGATGTTTGTGAGATGTATTTCCTCCCTGAAACAATTATGCATGCAAAACCAAACCAGGGCCGATCCTGTTAAATTGGTTTAATTCCTGTGATACCACAATATTCTTTTGATCAGTAATATGTGTTACAAATAAAGAGAAGCTATAATTATTTTAAATGCTGTTTTAAAAAAAATTCTAATGATCGAAAGGACAAGGTTGTTGCAATCACATGAGAGGAACTAGGAGTAGAGATGACTCAGACACCTAACCTGGCTCACGCCAGATGGATCTGTGTTGAGCTTCTATCTGAGTTCTCACTATATCCATCTGGGACTTGACTCGCTGAAAGCGTTCGAGAAAAGGTGGGGCGTTTAGTGAAATACTTCGAGCTGATTGGGTGTGGGGCCTACCTTACAAGTACATGTCACACATACTGCAAAAAGAAATTACTCCGTATTTCTGCTAAAACCACATCAAAAGCAGCAGAAACACGTACATCCACGAGAGTCGCCATCTTTGTTTAGCTTGAATGTAGGGTAGGGTTAGCACCGAGGCGCTAACAGCCGTCTTTACACCTCCGAAACACCGCTGGTTCGGACTCCCAAACCAATCGGCAGCAGTAAGGCCAGATGGTTTATCTCGTGTTTGTGAATTCACAAATATCGCGAGATAAACCATCTGCCAGGTTATCAGACACCTGTTTGCAAATGCTTTCTGGACACCTTGTTGGTGTTGAATTTGCTTAGAAAACTAAAAAATTAAAAAGTAAAGTGGCAGCTATTTTCACTTTTTTTTCATTAACTGTAGAATAACTTCATCAGTGCTTGGAATTGCATCTGTTATCTTTTGCTTTAGTTCAGTAACGCCCTAAACCAGTTTCTGGAGTTAGGGCATACATGTAACATAGCTCCATAGAAAAAAAAAAAAAAAAGTGTGATATTTGGTAAACATTGTGGCCCCAAACTCATCCTTCCCTTCCAATTTAAAAGCTGGAAAAAGACTGTTGAAAGAACTCATGAATAGTGTGGTGAGGTGTCTTATTGGAAATTGTTGGCTCGTTAAAGGTCTATAGTTGTGCTGTCATTCAGTGAAAAGTAGTTTGTAGTAATTGACTGGTGTGCAACTTATACTCAGGCGCGACTGATGTAATATATAAATTTGTGAATAATTCAAAACTGCAGACTCAAGGCTGCAGTTCCATGAACCCCACTCAACTCACGAAGTGCATAAGGCAGGGGTGTCCAAACTTTTTCCACTTGAGGCCATATTTTGAAACATATATGAAACAAAGAGCCACATCCTGCATAGAAATGAAGGGAATCATCAAAATTTTCCCTTTGAATATATTTTGATGAAGTGTCAAGGTTTTATCAAGGCTTTACACATTCAATTTAGGTTTATTTTTCATCAAAATGTTTGTAATTTTTATTATGAGAGAAGAACTGTTCAAATTTGAAATGTACGCTTTTTGCAAATTAAATAATTTAGCAATACTGTGAGGGCCATAAAAAATGTGGCGTTGGGGATGCACGCCTGGCTGCATTCAACAACAACAACAGGACATAGAGAGTTGATTCAGTCTGATTTCAAGAAGATTAATTCTCTTGACCCTGATCGCTTGAAAGACAAACGTTGATGTTTGTTTGGTGACTCATGTACAGAGCGAAAACTTGTAGCTGCCAATGAACTCTGTAGACAATGCTTTTGTAGATGTTTAGTGATAATTTTGTCATCTTTATTATGCATCTTGTAGTTTTGCCTATGTCAGTGACCTTGCTTGCACATCTCTGTGTCACAGACAGGAGCAGTCTGATCTGTGTTGGACTATGTAAATTAATATATTTTTCTCCTAATATTTTTTTTGTCTTGTGCAACCCTGTATTTCACAATGAGAGACAACAAGCTAACTCAGGGAAATCTCAAGCTGATCCACAATGATTTGGTGATTTTCTGGGATGTAAACGTACCCCGTGGTATCAAACGTTAAAGAAATATTGTTCCTGCTGCGTTTGTCTGCCTTCTTTTGTCATGGGTATTATAACTCCATTACTTCACATTACTCCTGTGCTATCGGATCCTCTGCATCCTGGGCCGTAAATTGTACAGCCCACATGAAACGCACAAAGGCCTGCCGGGCAAACGGGCGACCCACTGTGATAATAGCATTAACCACTGATGTCGGCCATGTTGGGGGGTTGACTATTCACACAAATGGGAACAAAATTGTGCAGCATTTTTCATTATAAGCAAACCACAGAGGAAGGTTTTCTGTCAATAAAAGTCATTATGGGACCTGCAAGGGGCTTTATGACACAGATATTAATCAATTAATGTATTACGTAGGTATCCAAGGAGCTTTGTGACTGATTGCATTATATTTTGTCTTCAAACACTGATTGAGCGAATCAATTTCTCGCCTAAACTAACATCTGTGATAAAGTGGTTGGTTGGGTTGTAATTTATAACTTCTGCTGTGACCAAACAATGCCACCTGCTTAGGAAACGTTCTCTTATACATTTACCTAAAATATTAACTTGAATAATCTAGCAGTTCATTTTTGTTCTTAATTTTCCCTTTGAACCAGTACATTTAATCTGTGTCTCAAAAAATTGGAATATTGCTCAAGATGATTACAAACAAGGATATTTTAACAAGAAATGTTTTCCGATTTCCGCTAAGTTTGCTCATTTCTGTGCATTGATATACTGGTTGCGTGTCCTATAGTCAGTGAACCATTGTTTTGTCTCTTTGCCTGAGTGGACACAAGTTAAGTCCTGCTGAAACATGAAACCAGCATCTTCACAAAAATGTCAGCAGACAGAAACATGCTGTGCTCTAAAGGGTCTTTCACACCAAGCTGAGGGTCACCCGTCTGAACCGACAGGCAGCTCACATGTGTTTGGTGTGAAAGGATTGTCGAGGGTCAGAGGAGCAGGTCAGAGGAGGCGAGGTTTTGAAGACTTGCTTGTAAAGTCTGCGTTGCCAGCGGTCGCCAGTTGCTGAATAAGCAGCTGTTTGATTGGCCCGTGGCTACAGGAAAACCAGCAAATCAATGCACAGGAAAACCGAAAATGACGCTGACAGAAAAACAGTATTTAACCGAGCATGGATTGTTGTTATTTACACGAGTTCAAACAGGACTTAAAGGGACTGTACCTGTTTTTCCTTTCTTAAAATGTAAACAACATAAATAATTTAAGCGTCTTACTTCAGTCTACATGCTTCGCTCACATAGCTAATGCATTCTGAGCTTCAGAATTGCTCATATGATGAGTTTTAATGTTTTTTTCACAGCTGTTATCGGCGAGGTGAGTCACTATGCCACAATGCTAAAAACAAAAACAGAAAAAGTTGGCGACAAACGGTATTTTATTAGACATAGACAGGACATGACGGACTAATTTGAACCTGAATAATACTTTAACAAGATATCAGTGCCAGGGGGAAACTGTTTTTAGGTTATCTTGTACAAAATCGAGTATAGTTCCTTTAAGTACAGAAAACGGGTACTATTTGGAACATGAAAACAAAGACATTATTACAGTGACCGCAGAAAGAAGTATGGGCTGTGGCGGGGAATAGAAGTTGAGCTTAGATTAGAAACCTCTGTTCTCCGTCAGAGTTTGACAAATACTCGCATGCAACTTATGTTTGTCATTTTCGTCAAGCATGACATCATGTACATGCCCACTTGACACTGGCCTTTTGGTTCATGTTTGTGTGGATATAGTTTTATATCGGTGTGCCCCAAAGAGACTAGAACAGATTCTGCATCGCTCCTTCCTACAGACAGTGACTTGAGGTTGAATTGGTGTGAAAGAGCCTTAAAATGTCTTGTAGAACGTACTTTGACAGAGGAAAAAAACGCAGTGGACCAACAGCAGTGATGATATACAGTGTAGCATTTACAGGCTCAGGAAACATGTGTAGATGTTTAGACTTTTCTCCATCTTCAGTGACACTAGAACTTCACAGTATTCAACCTTTTCAACTTGTGAAGATGTTGACTTCAATGTTTCAGCAAGACTTAAAGTTGGGGTAGGTGATTTTCACACTGCAAACACATTTAGGTTTTAAATCTGACAATATTCTATCATAAATCCTTCAACACATTGTTAATATCAATATGTATTAGGTTTTGGTTGCAATTTTTACTTAAAACCTTCTTCTCTTTTAAAGTGAAACTTGAGAGGACCACCCAAGCTTAGCCAGAATCCGAACACTGCATTCTGCTCCTGATTAGAACAAAAATTCTTTATTACTTACAGCTGCACGTATCCTACTTTTTGGTGGAAAACACAAAAGTTTACTTATTCACAACTAAAAAGTTAGCTACCCCAACTTTAACTCTTGTCCACACAGGTAAAGGCCCAAAAGCTGCTTCACTGACCAGTGTTATTGTGTTTATTAAACTCGCCTGAGCTGAACTTCATGAGGAATCTCTAAAGTCTTGACCAGAGTAAGATGAGAGACACCAAAACCAACTCTGCAGATGATCTGGTTCAACCTGAGCAATGTCACAGACTGATTTTATCTAAGGACCTCACCACAATGATGGAGTAACTCATGCAAAAGGACACACAACCAACAAACTTATCAGAAATCTAACATTTCTTGCTAAAATAATGTTTGTAATAATCCTGTGCAATATTCAAATTTTTTAGATACTGATTGTTTTATTTTTACCATTTTAAGCCAGAACAACTTTTCAAAAAACAAAGGCTTCAATTCATGTGTCACAAATCTAAATTATACACAAAATTTCCTGATATTCGAATTTTAAACATACCTGTACATGCTTTGGGCTAAACCAGATCATGCTTGAATATACCTTGCCCTAAAACAAGACAAATAAAATGAAATATGAGATGATAACCGAATTAAAGCATAAGAATTGCAGCATTGTCCCTTGTCACACTTTTGACTCTCCATGGCACGGACCCAGAGGCAGTTTTGTTATCAAGCCTGCACAGCCTCCGTCGGTCGTCCACGGTAACCAGGCCTTTCCACATGCATTCAGCGTGACAGTGCACACGGAGCTCCCGGAGGTTTTCTCACCCAGGCAGCTCTTCCCCAGTGACCCTTCTCAGCCATGTTTATTATATACATCCTGACAGGTCTGCGGCTATTGTTCCTGTGCAAATGAAAGAATTACATTACGTACAATTGAGGGCAGAAATATGGCTTTCATAGCACACACATCCCATTATTTTAGGCGAATCTATGGTGCACTGCTTTTCAGGGGAAGATGATTGTTTATAGAGCGCATGAGTCAAACTGTTGGGTGTGAGAATAGTGTCCTGAGACAGATTGCTATTTGCTTTTTAGTTGTGAATGTTGAACAGCAGGAGTTGAGTTGCAAATGAAAAAGAAAGTTGTAAATTACAGAGAGCATTCTTAACCCTAGAACACTTTTGCTATAAAAAGTTACACCATCACTTTTGCCAGGTAAATTTCACCCGATATAATATTCCCAAAAAAAAGTACCTGTCATAAAAAATAGACCAAAATATGACATAAATTAGAGTGGTTTTCTTTTATTTTCAACTGTGATATGTGAAACAAAATGGAAAATAAAATAAAGGAAGATCCTACAAACATGCTCGAAAATTACTGAAAAAATTGGATTTTGAGAACAAAAAAAAAAAAAAATACTGATACAGGAAACTTGATCTTTGGTCCAGCCATTCCTGAGCATGTGAGACTTCCCTGGTGAAGCACAACTCCTGGACACGCAAACAGCTACAGGAGAGAGGAACAAAAACTTGGTATTTTTTCATTGTGTAAAAATGTCCACTTGATTAAAATATTGTTTTCTACCCTAAGAATTCACTTTAAAATCACCACTTTGTGATATATATTCATAATTTATATAAATAGCTAACTACATAAAAAAAAAACAAAAAAAAAACAGTGAACATAATTATACCCTCTATCACTATTGCCGGGTGAAAATCACCCAAAAGCAAACCTGTGTTCCTCACTAGCGAGATGTTAAAGACACTAATCCTGCCACAGAATGAAGCTGGAGTTGACGAGGGACAGTAAATATGGTGAAAATATGGTGATCCTGAATGTTGTCACCCCTGACATGTGACAGGAGAGCTTGATTTTAAACACTAACACTATCGCCGGGTGAAATCCACCCAAAACATACATGACCCTCTTTCACTATCGCCGGGTGAAAATCACCCGAAACAAGCCTGTAGGAAAAAGTGGGCTTTGGGGTAAGGAAATACCCACACCTTTACCTTCCCAGGGACTCATGACGCTCAGAAAAATGCAACATATTGAAAATCATGTAAATACATTTGCTCGAGTGAATTTCACCCGGCGATAGTGCTCTAAGGTTAAACAGAATCCATCAACATATGTCGTCAAAAAGCATTGAAATTGCAAAGACCTAACTGACAGTTTAAGCCAGACCAGGTCTGGCTCTAAGACCACCACCGTATTTTTCAGAATAACTGTTACTCGTTATATATAGATTTTTTTGGTTGATCTAGCTATAGAATATTTGTATGTGCTAATTTTCATCACAATAAATGGTAAAAAAAAAAAAAGTATATTCAAAGCCGGTTTTGCAAAAAAACATAATTTGTTAAGCACAAAATTTACCACAAAAAACAGCCTGTTCAAATTGCGTGTCAATACCACGCAATTTGAAACAGCGTGTCATATGAACGCAATTTCTATTTTTTGTGAGTGTATTTCACGTTTGTGTCCCAGTTCTTTTCTATGGTGAATGTAAAGACTTGGTAATATTCGTGAATATTAACACAATCCTAATCCTAACCTTAACCAGCTCCAAGCCTCAGACCTAAACTTACCCATTTTTGTAACTTCAGACCTAAACGTAATCCCCCCCCCAAAAAAACGCCTGTTTGTCCTCAACCCAGAAAAAACTAGTGTGTAATTGCACGCCAAAAAAAGCAGAAGCGTTGTCACAACATACAATTTGTCTTGGTATTTACACGCAAGCCATGAGAATACGTTGACTAAAAAATATCCTAAATTGTTAATTTGTCACACCAATGACTGCGATTCAGCCTTCCACCACTAAAGGGTTTGTAAACTCTCTGAGCTTTTCTAAATGTGGTTTTGTATCAGCTGATGCTCTATAGATTATTCAAAACTTAACTTCAGAACTAATGTTAACAACTAGCAGCTGTAAGGAAAAACACAAATCAAACAAAAAATCAGAGCCGAACTGCACCACTCTGATTATACGTATGTCAATGATCAAAACAGCCAAATTGGGTGAAAACATGCATACCATTTAGTGAAATTTGAACATAATCATATCACAATTTTACTGAAAAATGTAGTTGTCATAGCACTTTCATTCTGTTAAAGTTGTGACCTGCAGTTCATGTCATGGCGACTTGAACACTTTTCTTTCCATCTCTCTCTATTTCGGTTACACAAACATTTGACTTCAGCTTTATTCCTCTCAGTCAAACGACCTCATCTCTTGTTCCCGTTCAACAAGAACATGACGTCTTAAACCGACTTAAAGCAGGATACAGTTTGTCTGACGCACTCGAATGCTTTGTAAATGTCACAATACTTTACAAAACAGCTGACAATAGACTCAAATGTGTGTCTATAACGCTTGCTTGTTTATCTGCTGCAGAAATCTGTTGCGTCCTCATTACTATTGATCACACAGTCACTTACAGATATTTGGTGTCTGAAAGATGAGAGCTCCAAAATCAGTTGCTTTGTCACATCCCCCGAAATAGTCTCCGCTAATATGTTTTATTGAACAAGTCACTGTCTCTGATTTCAATCTAACACAGTTTCCAATAAAGGTAATGTGAGGGAATAGAATCGGTTTTAAAAAATATACCACAGAGTCAATGCAATGTTACTAAGCTACATTAAGTAACAGTTAGGTAGTTAAGGCTTGATTCCTTAGGCGTAGTTCAGGGTGGTATGTTGTTTCTTTGGGCCCTCCCTTTAAGGTCGATGATTAGACAAGAGACACAGGCTCAAGTGTAAACCAGACGGAAAAAAAAAGTAGAAACATGAAATAATATTCCTCACCAAACAACAAATTGATCCTGAGACAAACCATCGCATTTCCAGGTATGAAAACTTTATTTGTTGAGTTGATTGGGTTGGATGTATATAACCACACAAATTCTCGTTTGTGTGATATGTTGTAGTATATAAATGCACTTCTATGGGACCACATTGTTGCATCAACTGTGTCCTGTTTGTTGAGGAAGTTTGACCTTACTTCCTGGTTTTTGGGAATTGCTTGCAGTTCTGCAATACCTGACTTAGTTGCTGGAATGAAATTAAATTGAGTGGAAGCAGTAGTTGGCACAGGTCTGGCTAGAGTTGCAGGGGCTTGGTAAAAAGGCACATAAATGTCCACATATCTCTGCAGTCACACGGCACCCTTCTGCCATCAAGTCGCAGGTTCAGGTCTCTCTCCCTTAAAACCAAAAGGGATTGATCTCCACCTCAATCCGCTTGATCTCCACCTCAATCCGCTTGTTAAGGGTCTTTCACACCAACACAACTCCCAGTCATTGTCGGTAGGGAGGACCGACGCACCGTCTGTTCTGATCTATTTGGGGCGCATCAATGTGAAAAAGCATTCACACAAACACGATCCAAATGGCCAACAGTCGGCAAACAAATACCGAGTGAGCATGCGCGTGATGTAACGCTTGACGAAAAAGACAAAACATGAGTTGCCGCGAGTAGTTGTCAAACTATATGGCGAACAGATTTCTATCTTACCTCACAGATTAGGCTCAACTTCTATTTCTCGCTATTCACACCAAACTCCGTGTTCCGATGTTCAGATGGGCGACTTTCGACTTGGTGAGAAAGAGCCTTTAAACGGCTGATGAGGTCAGGTCAGTGACTGACAGGTACTGAGATGTTTTGTGGACTTCTTTTTTGGAACTATTTATTTGTTGTGTATTTTATGAATGTGGTTTTACAATTAAATATGATCTGTTGGGCATGGTGCTCTGTCTGCAAATGAGTACCTAATGAATAAATAAAGTTATTTTGATTATTTGAAAAGGTGACGATAAACCAAAAGTAGTTTCTTGTTTCCACCAGCCTGACCTTGTGTCACAGCGTCACACATATGGAATTATTGCTGGGAAGAAAAAGTATAATTCAGGCACAATTGGCTGTCTGATGATATCAGTATGAGCAGACCCTCAAGAGCCAGGACTTGCAGTAGAAACACTCCCAAAATTAAACATACTCAAACAAACTTTGTATCTGATGTATAAGGAAAGAAAAAATAATTCTGGTTGTCGTTAAACTCAAAACAGTAGAGGAAAAGCAGATAAACAACAGGACCTTTAACACCTTGTGCACATGGACAGAGGGGTGGGTTTGAAGTCTGAGTAATGGACACATTGGTTTTAAGCATGTTCTAATTCCTGTGCGAGTCCCGATCTCGGTGTAAGTGTCAAACATTTTCCAGTTGCTAAATGTCTCCTGCAAAAGTCGACAAAGTGTGAGGTTATTTGATCAGAAATATCAAACCCTTTCAAGTTTTCCCTCTGTGGTCAAAAGGGCATCATCTCCCTCTACCTGGAATAGATTTGCATATCTCTTTTGAAAGTTTCACTCTGAATGTCTTCAGATATTCTGGTCAAAAAGTGAGTTGTGTAATTGTGGTCAAGTGAGGACAGTGTTCCTCCGAGGTCGCTCTGCACCTAAAGCCTCCAGCAACAAAATACAAGTCTGACAATTTATTCTAACAAAAGCCTTACCTGATTTACCCTTTTAACCCCGTTAGAGTAAAGCTATAAGTGCTTCAGTTCGGTTTTAGCTTGAGGTAAATCTGCACTTGCTTGTCTCCATGGACATACTTTGCCTAGAATGTTCCACAACGTAGCATTAAAGTGTTCTGAATACTGTACTGTTACTCAGACCTCGGAGTAGTGCGGGCATGAGCATCCAACCAAACCCACCCCTCAGTCCATGTGCAAAAGGTGTTAAAGGTCCTGTTGTTTATCTGCTTTTCGCTACTTTTTTTTTAGGTTAACGACTACCGGAATTCTGTTTTTATATATCAGATACAAACTATTTTGCAGAGATGTGGTGGCTTTATCTATATCAGTTTTGACAAATATCACCATTGACATTAATGCATTTCTGCCACTCACTGTTAATATTTAGAATGTTGTGATGCAATCTGCATAACCTCAATTGCCACATGATGATATGTCTGTCTGTCTCTGTCTGTCTGCCTGTCCTGTCTGTCTCCTGTCTGTCTGTTTAAAGCGATGTTTCCATTAGCTTGGATCCCTCAGACCGGTTCACTTTAGAGCGCTTTTTGTCTTTATTTCTTTTTTATTTTCAGTTCTACATCTGATATTAGTAACAACGTTTTTTTTTTTTTATTAGTTATTGGGATATCTGCACCAATCCAAATTTGAAGCCTGAATTGCTGTTGAACAATATTCTGTAGTGCTATTTTGCCAGGTGTTCACTTAATGTGTTTTGGGTGAAATTTGTGACCCAGATTATGAAGTTATTCAAACCAATGAGCTGTTTTATGGATCTCAGAGCCTGGGGGAGAGGCTGGTCTGCTGAAATGACATGCAATAAGACCCTTCAGTTGTCTAGAAAATGTTTCCATTGTGAACTTACTTACCTATAGCTTGATGCATGAGCCGGTTTCATTTCACTTTGTGGAAACCGTCTGACATTGCATCACTGGGGCTCGTTCACTTCACAGTAGGCCGAGATCTTATAATTTAACTAATCGCTGCTTTTCGGTGTTTTGTCGTCCAGAAAGTAGAGCTTAGACATGTGTCAGTGATTGTTGCCGTTTCTTTGTGGCAAGCTTAGAAAGAGGTACAATATCATATTTGAAGTTATTATTTGACACAAGGAAAAAGAAGGAAAACATGTACAGTCTGCTACAGTATCTCAACTCCATTTGGTTCTGGCTGACACACCAGATTGCTCCTGTTCTCTGACGACTGCACTACCTGCTTTAGGAGAACCATTTGCAGTCCTGAAATACCTGACCTAGTTGCTGGCACTAGGTGGCACCAGCCTTACTACGTAAAACATACCTCAACTTATTATCTTGCTTTATTGCAAGTAGGGATGCACCGATCCGATACCTGGATCGGATATCAGCGCCGATCCAGGACATTTTGCTGGATCGGGTATCGGCTCCATGATATTGGTTCAGCCGATATAATAGTTTTGGACATAATGAGACTATTTTACAGGGTGTGTTGATCCATAACGTTTCATAATATTGGGCATTTTATTCAGATTCAGTTGTTAAGTTGTGACATGCACTATAAACATCAGTTAAATAACACAATATGGCCAAATGTATTAAGTTTTTCAAGAAAAAGAAGCAATTTCAGTCCTTTCACTGGTATCGGTTGATATCGAGTATCGTCAGATAGTTAAAGCAAATATCGGGATCGATATTGGAACTGAAAAAGCTGGATCGGTGCATCCCTAATTGCAAGTTTCTATTCCCCTGCTGTTCTTGAACTGTGCGTTGCAACCCTAGAGTTTTCACCCAGTTTTTTCCATTGGAGGAGAATTAAAGGATATCGGCAGCATTACCAACTACCCAGTACATCATATATTCTGCCCCGCCCACTTTTCTTGGCAACGCACTTCAAGTTTAGTTAACTTTTAGCCTAAGTTACATTAGCTTAAGTTTGTTTTGTTAGATTGCTCCACAAGACAGACCAGCTAACATGCTAGCTATACCTTAAAACAGACCAAAATAACTTCAGTGATAGTGCCTCCACGACAGCTCTCTGTTGTAATTACACCAGCCTACTAAATCAAAACTTAGCATTTTTAATTTTTTGCGTACCTTTAAAATTCAATTAAGGCAGCACATTTTACAATGCTAAAGTAACAAAATAAATAAAAATAATCAAAAAGTCAGGATTTCTTAGAACAGAAACTCAGGTCGGGAATATGTTGGGAAAGGGGAGAAAGGTTGAAGTTGCTGTAGTTTTTGCCGAAAACAGAGAGAGATCAGACACATGCTTTAATGCCCCAAAACACATATCTAACCATCACACGGAGATGTACAAAACATTTAAAAGGTAAAAAAAAAGGTTACTTCTGCTAAACAGGAAGTGCTCTGCCAAGAAAAGTGTGCAGGACAGAATAAGGTAAATGTCTGCAAAGCTATAGCTGAAGCCCATGTGTGATGGCCTGAGATTCAGAATCCAGAATCTTTACTCACCTCACATTAAAGTTGTTTTTTTTCTCACTTTAATTCTACAGAATCTGCAATATTTTCAGTCCCTCGTGACTGTTTATACTGTTTATTGTAAGTAGCCATGTTCGTTTTCATTCGATAGATGATACGCTTCCCTGATTGGCTAATTCATCTGTCAATCACACCCACTGAATTTCAAGAGCCAAACATAGAAGCTAGACAATATACTGTATAAGATATTCCAGGCCACATTTGTGATTTATAGACCAGTGTTTCTGTTGTACATCTCGTTGAATCTCCATCACGTTAAATACATGTTGGAAAAGCAGAAGCCGGCCACAGCTCCAGACTGATGTGTCTGTAATTAGGCCAAGTCTGAGCTCCACGCGCCATATTTATCTTCATAATCCCGCCGCTCTCGTCATGAACAGCGTTAGATAATAATGTCATCGCTTCAATAATAATGACACAGGAGGATTTGAAGAACGGAGAAGGCTGGATTTCACTTCAAAATGCCAATAAATCCAATATAGAACTGGTGAGCCTAGTTTTAATTGCTTTCTTTTCAAATATGAGGCTCTTCACTGTAAAAGGGTTTGGGTTGCGACACATTATACACAATAATTGATGGTTCGGTGCTAATGGCAATGGAAACAGACACATGCACACAGGACAAAAATGATTTCAGCTTTGTCAGTTCTGGTTCAGATTTCAATGCTTTCCAGTAAGTATTTGCCTGGCATCAACTGATATTCATGCAGGCACTGAAAAAGCTTTATTTTCTTGTATTAAAAGAAAATAGGTCATATAGTGTTATGTTAGTGTTATTTATAGTGTAGTAGTACTTGAGACTGGTCTTGGCCTTGGAACGGCCTTGAGACCGACTTTTTTGGTCTTGGTCTCATCTCAGAATCAAGTACATTTGAACGTGGTCTTGTTCAACTCCATCTTGTTTTAGACACCGAGACCACTTAACAAAAATTATGAAACATAAGTTTCCTAACTCTGATGGAGAAAAGATGTTTCTAATCTTAGCTCACGGATTAGGCTCAACTTCCTTTTCCCGCCACAGTCTAGTCTTCGTACTGCGATCACTGCAACTCCTCCGTCTTTGTTTTCCTCGATCCAAAGAGTAGCCATTCTCCTTCGTAGTTACATCCTGTTTGAACCCGTATAAATAACAACAATCCATGCTCAACTAAATACTGTATACTCTGACACCCGACAACCCCATTCACACCAAACATTTGTCGGCAAAAGTTGCCAGCCCGATTCAGACAGGCAAGCATTGGTGTGAAAGACTATTTAAGATCGGTCATGTCTTGGACTCTGTCTTAATTTGGACTTGGTCTTAGACTCAGTCTGTCTTGGACACCAAGACCACATTTCATTGCCACTACACTCTGCTTGGGACAGGTCACTGTGCTCCTGGAGCAAGTTTAGCAGAGTCTGTAATAAGCCTTTGTGATCGGATCGTCCAAACTTTGGATGACGAAATTACTGCTCTGTCTTTAGTTTCAGACCCTTCTGCATTCAAACAGAATGTAGGAGGGGCCGACTGCTCACGCAAGAGATTCCTGGATTGACACCAATATTTGATCCCAGTATCGATAGTTACAGCATACATTTTTTTTTACAGAAAAAGTAAACTTCAACATTTGCTCATTTACTGCCACATGCAAAGTATTGGTGTCAAAATTACAGATGAAGTAGCTTCTCTGTTGTCACAGCAACAGTGTGGTCTTTATTGATAACAACAGTTTGAGTATTAGGACAAGATTTTTTGCTGTTGCACATCAAATAATTGACTCAGCAAACAAACTAAAAAAACATCTTATTTTTGCAGAGAAAGGTGACACGTGAGATCCTAAAGTCTGAGTCAGTGAGAAATGTGAGAGAAACAGAAATGTTATTGTAGTTTTACTGCTTTTCTTCACTGTTTACCTAATTTTCTCTTTTTACATGTCACATAAACTCCAAAATCAGCAGTAGTTGTGGATAAATAAAACGTAATTTTCCCATTGACTTCAAAGTTTGACACTCATTGCTGACATTTAGAACAGTGTGATGTCATCTGCATAACCTCTATTCCTTCTGCATTGATCCACTAAAAGGTAATTTAGAGTCTCCACTTCCCCTGCATAAGCATATTTCCAGCAGCAGCAGGAGTTCAGATCAATATATCGGTATAGATCACCTCACTTTTAAATGCAACTTCATTACCCGAGTTTATCAGATTTTTCTTTCTATTAAAACTGGATTAATGGTGCTGAAAAGTAGAAGCAGCACCCAGCGTTGTGAAGAATAACTTAGCATTTATAGAGAGAAACGTAGACCGGTTTGTAATTAAATCTTAATACATCTTTTGCAAAAATCTTCTCAGTCAGAGTCCAAATGCATTCATGAGCAGCCCTCCCACAACATATTTTAACGACTCATTATGCTCACGCTCCAGTTCTTTGGCACCATTCTGACTTTGCATTTGTAATAGAACCAACGTCCAAAGTCTGAAATGTCAAAGTTATTAAAGTGAAAAATAATAAAATGCTGCTCTGATAAAACTGATTCTTTAGAGCGAGTGAGAGACAGAATTCAACGGATTCAATGCTTTTTCTACCTTTGTTCTTGCAGTTATTGTTTCACTCAAATTAAGATTAAGATGCAAAGTGGAAAGTCAAAAGAGTTCCTCCATTGTTGCTCGCAGCGTGAAAAGCTTAGTTGGTTAATAATTGGAAGCAAAGGACTCTTCAGCCGCACCATAACAAATTCTCTCAGCACATTGTGTTTTGTTTTATTCCTTTATTTGTTTCTTTAAAACAAGGACATTGCGCAAATAAACTGAATCTCACAGGTCTCACCAGATTTCTAAAGTCTTTTTTTTTCATGTGTATTTTTGACATTCTTTCAGAGCCTTTTAAATGTACACATATAATTAGTACATTATTTTGCAAATCAGATACATTGCCACTTAAAATGCAATCTCATATTCAAGTTTACAAGATTTGGAAACAGTACTTACAGTGCCATACCTTAGTGAACATTTTCCCTCTCCAGGACTATGTCTGGATTAGCTTGAAGTGTCTGTAAATGTTCTGGTTGTTATAAGGACTGTCAAATTACTGTTCATGGATAAAATAAATGTTCTTTGGTTTCCTCGATAACTTTCCATTTCTGTCAACTGTTTACCTCAAATCAATACAAAAGACTGACTCTGTGCATGTAAGCTGTTTATTTTCAAATTGTCAGGTTTTAGCATTAGCATTAACAGACAAACACATCTTTTTATAAACACTTTTGTCCTTTAATGCAGTGGTTCCAAAGTGGGGGTCGCAAAGCAAAATCTGAGGGTTGCAAGATGATTTCAAAATGTATTTTTACAATTATGACTTGACATTTATTTAATTTTGGGGGGAATTGGGGTCATGTAAAGCAAAAACTATCAGAATAAACACAATTAGGCCTAATTTAAATGATTTTGTAATACAAAAGTATTTATTTTTTTACTGTGGGGGTCGCGACGGTTAACCCCTGCTTTAGTAAAATATTCTCTTCTTTTGTAAAGTATTTAACATGTTTTCAGAAAAAAATCACCAACTGCTCACTGTTTACCTTCATTTTAGGCTAAGGTAGTGAAAACCTCATAGAAATGAAGGAAATGAACCTGCCGGCAAGATGTTAGCATTTTTGAAAATAAATACTATGTGCACAGAGCCAATTATGACACGAAGCATTGGGTACACACTTTAAAAAAAGTGGTTTCAGTTTTTTTGAAGAGTTTTGTCCAAAAATGTACACTTTTCTTCAGTAGCTTGTAGGTTTTGTGAAATACTGATTTCAAATGATTCAAAATAATTCTTAGTAATGATAAGCAGTGGGTACGACCAATGAAATCTTATTCATACGCAATACACTTTTTGTTATTAATATTTTAGTCAAAAATATGCACTTTTTTTAATAGCTTCTATGTTTTGCGAAATATTGATCCCAAATCAATTTTAAATACTCTTAGTAAAGATAAGCATCGGAGACGGCCAATGAAATCACATTCATATACAATATTAATATAGTCTTTCATATTTTAGTTATAAACACACAAACATAGAATTATGACTAAAATATTAATACAAAATATTGTATATGATTTAGATAGATAGATTGCAATTTCAGTTCAAATTTGTGGTTCCCAATGCGAGGTCCAAGCCTCCTGTGGAGCTTCAGAGGCTCTGCAGTAGGGCCTCCAAAGGTTACCCACACAGCAAACAAAGAAAATTTGATTGAAACACATAGCTTGTTTTTTATGCTGGCTTCTAAAAATTGTTTAAAATTATTGTCTCTGATTGTTCACATTTTTAACATGGCTAAAATCAAACACAGACAGACACTTCTCAGTCCAAACCCTTCATCCAGACGTTGTGACTTTGTGCTCTACTTCCAGACATGTTAGTGCGGTGCATCTCAGAACCAGCTTCTGTACAGTCCTTGTTCCTTGTGCTGTTTCTGTGAGTCTGTGGTGGGACGCTGGGCACAGAGCGATGCTGGTAATTGCCATCGATTCCCCTGGTTCATCTTGTGTTGTGTTTTCAGCCTCAGTGCATTATTTCTTAATTATGGTCGGAGTTTCTTGTCGAGTGTCTGGAGAGGAGCGAGTGTTTGGGGCGTCCCGAAGTCACAGACCATCATAAGCCTGGCTCAAATGTGCTTAGTAACCTCAGACAGAGACACAGAGAATTCAATTCCCAGGCTAGATGTCTTTTTTTGTCCAGAGTTTGCCTGTTGTGTCATATTTTTCCACCAGAAGTTGCATGAATATATTTTAAGCACCAGTGGCAGAGCTAGACTTCTGGGGTAGTCTAAGGTAAACCTGGACTTGAGGCACTTCTTAATCAGCCTAATGGACCATTTTATTCTTATTATTAGAATAATTTCACCTCAGTTGTATTGTTTGAGTATTACAGCTCTGCACAGTTTCAAATCCTAATGGTGGCGCCTCTGTTAAAGGTCCTATATTGTGCAAAATTTACATAACAACATATCATTTTTTCATCAAAAGCAGCCGATGTTGTGTTTCATTTAATTTGCAAATATTTAGTAATTTTCTTTTAGCCTGTCAAAATTCAAAAGGTAAAAATGCTGCATTCCACCTTGTTATGTCATAATGACCGATTCACAAGAAAGGTAAAAACGAATTAAAATAAAAGGTATGATAGCAAGTTCATGCGTTGTATTATAGTATTACAGTATCATCAATGGTGGTTTTAAGATGTTATGAATATCATGAATCTTACTAATCTTAACCTCCCAGCCCAGACTAATCTTACAATTTAGTAACTTTATGCCTGAATTACTTTCACTGGAGAAAACGTCCCACGTGCTTCAATTAAAACTCGTGTTTTTGACCTGTGATCCCGTTTTTTTACGCTTTTTCATATCGTGCTAAATGCACGCTAACATAAGTATAAAATAGCTTTGAATACGCTGTTTTTGTCTGGTAAAAGTACGCATTAGTGAGACTTGTTGCTAATGTGTAGTTTTGAAAGTTTACTGCAATTTATCATAATAATAATAATGCACTGGATTTATACAGCGCTTTCATGACACCCAAAGACACTTCATCACAAGCATTCTGGGGCAAGGTGGCAGAAATGAGGCTGCCATTTTGTGCCATCAGCTTCTCTGACCACCACCAATCATTCATACACACACACCAGATCCACACCATAAATGTAGGTGAAGTGTCTTGCCTAAAGACACAACAACAAGTTTCTCCTCTGTTTGCCCACTGTGGCACCAGAGGTTCCTCAGCTGTCTCCCATCCAAGTGCTGCCCAGGCCCAACATGCTTAGCTTCTGAGATCTGACGGGATCAGACTTCGGCGAGCTAGTATGGCCTCATACCAGCTTGACCACAATTCAGTTGATTTACTGCCTAATTAGTCAACAACTAGAAAGTTGTGTATTGTGGCCAGTTTGAAGCATATACACACCAAAAGTCCACCCTATGTGATATAGAAAATGACAACACAATAAAGAAATGTGCAGTCCAATCCAAACATTCTTAACTTTCTGCCTCTCGACATTTCAGAGACGAAGCAGAGAGAGATCTGTGCTGAGAGAGATTAGATTAGATTAACCTTTTTTGTCTCCATGAAATTCACACTGGACGATCAATAGCCATACAAACTCACAAAGACAAGACAAAACATGACCATACGTTTTTAATAATCAGTCTGAGGCACACATTGTACACAGTCCTGATTCTAGCACATGTTCAATAATTTCCCACTTTGTCGAACAATCATATTGCAAAGTATTTAAAGTAATTTGAAGTATTGATGGGTCAAATGCAGCATTATTAAACATACTATTCCAGATAATGCAGTATGTTCTTGACTATGGAACACTGTTATTCCATAGTTAACCAAAAAAGAGAGGGCTACACTGTGTATTTTAGTTGCCTGTTCTGGAAGAAAAGTTAAAACGCTGTGACAAGAAAGGCGGAAAAAGGCCACATTATTGGGAAATTGAAACGTGTAGGTTTAATGACCCAGCCCACAACCTGATTGACCTCCTGCTGTAAAACCAATCTTGACAAAATGCAATTAAGTTTTGGAGCTACAACTAACACCGATTCACAAACTTTTCAAAGCCTCAGAAACACACGGATTTACCCTTTTATGCAGCACGGAAATTACTAGAGCAGAACAAACAACAAAGCTAGGACTAAGCCAAGAACTATATCGGACTCTTAATCACATGAGGAACATTTACTTTCACAGTCAAATATTCAATAACAATGAGTAATTCTTTTGTCAGTGGAGCAATAAATGTAATTCTATTTAATAGCCAACAAAAAAGTACATTCTACAGTAGCTTGTATGATCAATATTGCTACAAAAACAAATATTACGATTATTTATAGTTGCTGCACTGAATTTGTTCCTCTATGAACTCAGAAATAATGGAGTAACTCACATATTGTACAAATACAAGCTCAAACTTAGGCTGTGTCCAACTGTGCGACAAAACTACTGTCTTTAGGTCTACTAAGCTCTTCAACTAAACACAACACGACTGAATGAAAGATGATAAAAGAGTTGCTTAAACGCACTGTTGAGCCGGGAAAATAAACAAAACACTCGTAACTGAAAGCCGTTAGCCATACGGATTCTAACATTAGCTGCTTACCTTAGTTTGGGCTGTAAAAGTTGAATTATCCAGTCTGTTTGCTGTTTAATGTGGAGTTCAAGTTAAACTGAAAGTAGTGCGCCTTGTGTCTGAAAGACCATTAGAATGAGTCATTGATAATTCACTGAGCAGGACAGGTTGGAGAACAAGTATGGACATCCAGACACACTGTCTTGTCTACATCTAAAGAAAAGACATTTCTTAGCTAATCAGTGCTGGTACGCTAACAAGCCTCTTGGGAAAAGTTGCTATAGATATAAAATCAATAAAAAACACACCTCAGCGATAGTGTTTACCTACAGCTTCCTTATAAAGGTACACTGTCACTGTTAGGAGCAAGATGTGCCACATTGCTAACAACAGTATGCTAATGACAGCAGATACTGTAGAAACTTTTTGTTGTTCCTTCAACCTTTTCATCCAGTGGCCCTTTTCTGGTGTGTTCCCACATCAGAAGGACCAGGATCCAGAGAGGAGTGTGTGGGGACCATGTTAGCTTCTGCTCTGGGGCAAGTACTTTTCCCTTAGACGAGAACCTTTCAGTGATGCAACAGCGTTATAGCAATGTTCGCCTTGTCGTCACATAGTGATCACGTGACACTTTGGTTGGCAGAAGTAGTTAAAACGTATTGGCGCAAGCTGAACAAACACGAAAAAAGACAATGTTTGTCTCTTGCTGTGTGACTCGGTGTGGTAACAGGTTTGATAAAAGCAATCCATAAAGCTTCGACTGTGTTAAGACACCTGTACCAAAAAGGGTTTTGATTTTGTCAATTAGAACCCAAAGGGAAAAACAATGAGAGCTATAGCCGCAACTAGCTGATTCTAACACACGTTGTACGCACACAATGCACATCAACAACACCAGGTACGTCAGAAAGTTGTTGGTAAAATAATTGTATTAAAGTTTACTGATGGCAGAGATGGACAGATATAAGCACCGCTAAGTCTGTACGCTAATGAGGAGGCACAGCGGGGCTTTGAGAGACCCCCCTGTCAGTGCCCACTTTGTACCTTTTAGAGCAACTACGCATGCGCAGGCCGAAATTACGTCCTGTAACATCATTATTTGTAAGTATACAGTTCATTTTATCTATTTATACTGAGATTTATTAATGTACCTCACAAAAGTTTGTCAATGGAAAGCCCAAAGCACCACACATAATTCTCGTATGGCACAAGAAAATAAAGACTGAAACAGGACAATAAGAAAATTAAGGACCACAGCAGCCGGAGTGGGGCAGACAGAAGAAAAAAACAGTGAATAGCTTCCCATCCTTGAAAATATTTTGTACATGGATCCTCTTTTCAGCAGTTAGAATGCTGCAAGTACTTGTTCCTAGGATAGAACTGGCCCTGTGAAAGAAGAAGTGTTCCTGATGCCTGGTTCTTGGCACTTTCATGTTTCTTGGCGAAAATTCCTTAAACTTAGCAGAGATGGTGAACACACGGGACATTATTAGACGGTGACAGAACATTGTGGATTAATTTCTACTTCAATAGATACATTAACAACATAAAAATAGTTTTATCTCAATATTGCAGTTTCTAATGTCGCTTTGTCATAGAACTGTATAAGACACGAGCTCAGTCTGTCTTCTGACGGTGCATTTCAGTTCACATCGCTCCTTCCCTCACGCCTGTCTTTCCCATCTCATCTCCCTCCCACTGTGCTTATATAATCCTTATGTCTGTAGGTGTGGATGTAGCATGTTTATGAGTCACAGCACATACTGACGCCCATAATAGTATAGAATTTACAGCTCCAAACAGAAACAATGTGGAGCTCCATGTGAGAATGATGTCACGAAGGTGTTAAGCAACCGTGCCCTGGCCATATGTTACTTATCACAGGTTTTTAATCAAAGAACTGTCGTCAAGAGGTGTGCAAGGGTAAAAACAAAGAGACGTGTCATTTTTAAGAAAGAAATTCATATGGTTAGCCTGTTTGTGAGTCAGTCAGAGGCGTTTAAGAAGTACAGTGTTTTCCAAGAAAGCTGGTGCAATCTTCAGCATATTGGAAAACGTTTTGGCAACCTGTGTTACTGTGGATGAGTAATTATCAAAAATTCAAAAAGGAAGCAACACCAAAAATAGAAAATACCCTAAACATACTCAGTTGAGAAGTTATCAATGGTAAAGATAATCAAATTAACTTCTCCTGAGTAGGAATGATCACAACTATTGAATCAGAATAACTATTAGATCACAGGGTTTATTGAGGAGTTATAATTTTGTGTCGCAAAACATTGACTAAAAAAACTAGCATTAGAAACTATTGAGAGATCAAAACTGGTATTGATTCTTTATTAGCAAAATCAAGCTTGAAATTTGGTATTATGACAATAGTGTTCTTATTTAGTACTGAAGTCCAGAACTGCCAGTGTGGAGTAAACATTTTTCATCAATATTCTCGTTATTACGACTTTTTATTTACGTTCAAATGACTTTTTTTACGTTCAAACGAGAATATATGTCGTTATAACGACTTTTTATTTACATTAAAACGACAATATATTCTCGTTAAACGACTTTTAATAAAAATAGACAGCCCTTCCCACGATGCTCCGTTTATTAATCATCACACAGATTAAACAGGATTCTTCCAGTGTTACTGCTACATATAAGATCTCATGGTCCTCTTTATAAATACGTGCGCATCGCTTTGATATAAAATACGCCGTGACTTTCGTCTTTCCTCATTTCTCCGCTGCCCTTTCTCATCTCTCTCTCTCTCCCCCGTCTCTTCGCAAAGGCCTAAATTCTCGATCGTCTCTGATTGGCCAGCGCCTCGTCTTTTTAACTTATTCAGATCCTGGTCCGGAGCAGATTATGAGTTTGCCGCATGTTGCCATAGAGATCTGCCCCGATAGGAAGTGATCCAGTTTCGTAGGACCGCCAGACCAGGTTTAACCCAGGACCTCGCTAAACCCCAAATCTAGCTTCGTAGTACAGGGCTCTGAGCCATCCAGCTTGTGGCGCATCATGGGAAGAGCAGTCTGTTTATCATAAAAAAAGTCGTTTTAACGAGAATATATTTTCGTTTTAACGTAAATAAAAAGTCGTTATAACGACATTATATTCTCGTTTGAACGTAAAAAAAAGTCATCTGAACGTAAATAAAAAGTCGTAATAACGAGAATATTGTCGTTTGAACGTAAATATAAAGTCGTTATAACGAGAAAAGCTGGAAAAAATGTTTACTCCACACTGGCAGCTCTGGACTTCCGTAATTTAGGCCTTTAAACATGTACTTTTTTTTTTCTGTATTAGTTCTTTCTTTTTCACCTGAAAGTTTATTGTAAAAACAGAGCTTTGTGAGAAGAATCAGACCTTTACACTTTTTATGCTTTTCAAACCTGTGAGCTGGGTGAGTCACTACATAACTCTTTGGGATGAGAGCTGATTGACTGTGCAGTGGGCTGTAAACCTGCTGTACGTAAATGAAACTAGTGATGTGCCAGGATGTTTGTGAGAGCTAATTTTATTTATTTTATTTTATTTTTTTTTTGTTTTTTGTAGTTTCTATTTGTATTTGTAAGAATGGGCAGTGTCATGTTGTCACTATTAATTTGATTATTTATTATTAATATTTTTATTTGTATTAAAGGGACAATGCATATTAACTAACATTTGTATGTAAGTATGCCAGAATATTAGCCAGGTGGCTATTTTTCATCTGTAGTACCTGGACAGATGTTGAGTGTCCAAACAACAAAATACAAACAACAGAATACAATATACAGTATTTACTGTATTTACAATAGCCACAAATGACTTCATTGGCTGGAGGTAAACACTGTGGTGTCTTTATGTCCACTTGTTCATGTAAATACAGTCAGAAACAGAGGAGCACACATTTAAAGATCTCTGTGAGAAGAATCACTCACTGCTCAACAACTGCAAATGTGGAGTTAGGTTAAGGTAAACTTTATCGCCGTCGTAGGGAAATGTGTCCTCTGCATTTGACCCATCCTTCAGTGCCAGCATCTCCTCAGGAGCAGTGAGCGCCTCAGTGCAGCGCTCAGGGACCTTTGGTTTTCTTGCAAGGCTTGGTCAGGACTACCACGGCTGGAGGATATTATCCTAATGCATGTTTTGGTTGGTGGGGGAAATCAAAGGTCTTGGAGGCATTTTACCCTATACAATAATAAAAGTTAAAAAAAAAAAAATAAAAAGACAGACACGTGGAGAAACATGCAAACAACACACAGAAAGACCCAAGTCACATGGGAGTCGAAAAATATGTTCTAATTGTAAAATAGTATATTTTGTCTTTTCCACTATAAAGTTATACTGTAATTGCAAGACTTGGGAAAACATTGAGAATGCTGTGAACTGTCTGAATCAAAATGAAAAGCATTTTATTTCTCTTTCAGTGCTCTGATTTGCTGTGTTTAGCTTCCCATTAAACTTTCCCTTTAACTTCCCCCCATACCAGGCCACACCCCCAAATATGACACGTTGCAGACTGTATCTTTAACTTCATTCTGAATCCGCCCTGACTTAGGCAACTCATCCTAAAAAAGCTCTGCCAAATGCACTTAAAAATGAAATGACATTTTTTTTAATTTATATTATTATGTAATATAACTTTAAAAAAAATCACATAGCATTCCATTATCTTTACTCAATGTTGTATTAGACTTACAGTTTTTGGTTCAAAAATGTCCAGTAGCCCTTAAGTATCCTTCAAAAATCAAAACATAAACTGTGTACACAAATCTGCTACTTCCTGATCCTTCCCCTAAAGATTACAGTAGCTTTAGCTTTGCATTTATTTCCATGAATCTTTGACATCTCCCTCTCACAGAAACATCCCCATAAGAAACCCTCACATCGACTCGAGCCTGCGCCGAACTCTTGAATATTCTTCCAAGGCCGTATATTATTGCTTTAATCTTATTGACCTCACTGTGCAAACCTGGCAGACAGCAGGACATTAAAAGGAGGCGGCCAATCGATCGCACTGGCTTTAGCTATAGGAGAGTTGGGAAAAGTGAATTATTGGTTGTGCGATGGATGTGAAGTTATGAGACCTTTATATTGATGTATTTTGCTGGCGGCTCTCTGCAGGGCGGCCACAGGGCTGCGTCGCTTTGAATCAAAATCAGCAGCAAATTAGACAAGCATTCACACTGTCGCTGCACATCTGTC
Source organism: Mugilogobius chulae (assembly GCA_038363315.1). Taxonomy (NCBI): domain Eukaryota; kingdom Metazoa; phylum Chordata; class Actinopteri; order Gobiiformes; family Gobiidae; genus Mugilogobius; species Mugilogobius chulae. Next base: position 4,115,855 of record CM076410.1, read on the forward strand.
AGACTGAGGCGGACAGCTCATTGTATTCAACCCAAACACTATAGACGACATGTTTTTATCGGCACATACAGTCAGATTTATAGGTTTTCTGGAAATATAATTTGTGAGCACACAAAATTGACATTTTATAGTAAGATTTCCATGCCTTTGTCGCGTCGAGGTTAGACTACTGTAACTCCCTGCTTGTGGCATGTCCTAAAAGCTAAATAAAAAGCTTTCAATTAGTTCAAAATGCAGCAGCAAGAGTACTAACGGGTACTAAAAAACGAGAACACATCACCCCAGTACTAAAAGATCTTCACTGACTTCCTGTTGAGTCTAATTTAACCTATAGAGGGATTTTTGGTCGACGTAACTTTAGGCCCTACTGCGCATGTGTTATGCAGAAATAGCTCCTCTCTATCTGGCTACATGGGGAAGCTTCTTTGAATTAAACAACAAAATGGGACGACAGCAACTGCTTTTATCAGGTCTGAACCAGTCTGACAGATGTCTTTCTCCTGAAGCTCGAGACAGCATTTTCTCACCGTTTTTATCACTCACCTGAATGTAACTTAAGGGTGTAGGATCAAATTTCATCCATAAATGTTACTTAACAGGATACTGTTGTTTTCGCAAAGTGATAAACTCTTGTAGCTGACAACAACTTTCACTTCCACTGTTTTTAAACCTACAGGCGGGCGCGGCATGCTGTAAAAACAAAAAATCTCCTATAAAGCTTTAAATGACATGGCCCCTTCTTATGTCACAGATGAAAGATTACGTATCTCCTAACCATACACTTCACTCTCAAGATGTTGGACTTTTGGTAGTTCCTAGACTCTTATTTCTCATAAATAGCTGAAAGCAGCGCTCTGATTGGCTGTGCTTGGGTGGTCCACTCCAGTTTCACTTTACTGTCTGTACAAAGATGTTCTTAAGCATATTTGCAGCCAAAAATAAATGTATGTGGATATTAAGCATGTGCAGAAATACCAAGAGTTTGGTATTAGTTGGTCAGATTTTATAAATACTTATTGATTTGTAGGTACTCTAGCTTTAAACTAAATGATTGTTGCAGTATCAACTTTATTGGATTGCTTTGTTGTATCGCCAAACACAGAATTGTAACGCTTCAGTTCTTGTTAAACAACTGAAACTTCTGTTACTGCAATGACTAATACTGATAATATGGCATCTGTTGGGCTCTCCCAGACCCAAGTGAACTCTCGGTGAACCTGAATAAAGACTGGCAGACTGTGCTAATGAAGCCAAAAGGTTCTCTCCGGGCATTCTGGCGTCGGTCCATTGTCCAAACACCAGCACATGGAGGTGGACCGGTCAGTCGGAAAAGCCCCAGATGGACCTGTGTGGGCATGAATGGGATGTGCTGTTGGTAATGCTAAGTACATAAGGAAAAGTATATTTTCAGCATTTTTCAGTTCAGTTTCAAGTTTATGTTGACAATGCCATATCAAAGTAAATCAATATCAATTTAAATATTTGCGTTTTTGCACAGATCCCAAATATGAGTACTTTATTAAAAATATTTGTGTTTGTTTTGAAAATACCAGATTATGTGTATGATATAATTCTATTGTACTTTGTAACCTAATTTTAAGAAGCTTAGTACAAGTTAGACTATGCACACTTATAGCCAGAAGGTCCTGGGTTCAACTCAAGGCCTTTCTATGTGGAGTTTGCATGTTTTTTTCGAGTGTCTGTAGACTTCCTTTGGGTGCTCAGGTTTCCTCTACCACTAAAAAACTTATGTCAAGTAGCATGTCTTCCCTCCTTCCCCAAAACTCCCCTGAACAAAAGATTTTGAACATCAATAGACTTTTCTGGTTAAAAATTAAGACATCTCAATCCACAGGTCTGGAGATTATGAATTGTCTAAACAGAGATGGAGCCCCATCCACAGTCTGTCAAACCAGCCATTATTCCATCTAGCAATAAATATCTTAATTGCATTCTTTTGCTGTGGTATGCTTCTTGCAAAATTAAGATGAGATTAACTATTTGTTTTATCATCACATTTATACAGAGACTTTCTTGTTGGACACGACCAACATGTATTGCTGTATTCATGGTATTTTTCAGAACTGGGGCAAATGTTTTCCAAGTTGAAAAATAAAACAAACTCTGAAACAGGTTGGAGAAACAACCAGGGCAGGGCTATTCAATATGCAGCCCAGGGCCTGATCAGACCACCTAAACATTTAAATCTGGCCCCCAAACCATCTTCAAAATATTATAAAATACATTTGTTTAGTGGTATAATTTGAAGATTAAACTAGCTTAGATCTGGTTTGATTCTGTCTAGCCCAGTCTAGCCTTAATTTCATTCAATATTCTACATTCGAGAGACAATATGTAATGTCGGTATAGACGTTTGGATTTTGTTTTTCGACACAAATCTAATGTAGCAGTAGTTATTTTATCATGTTAAAACAGATTTAATGTTGGGGGTATTTTGTGTGACCCCAAATTTGTTAAAATGGGTGTTTCATACACTTCTGGCCACAGGAATATAAAGTCGAATAGCCCTGAACTATAGGGCAGCATAAAGAAAAGGGTAATGATAATGCTGCAATGTGTACAAAGCAACCTCATTGTTAACTGAGCCAAAATCTACACACTATACACTTAATAAAACTTCTCTTTCTCTACCATGGATCCCTCCTGGACGAATGAGGGATTACACCATCTATCAGTTGTGCGTTATTTATTTTTTCTTCACAAACTCCAACAGTTTTAAAAGCATGCTACATTTTACCAAAGAGGCTGTCATATGTGCTTCCAAACCTCATACATATAGCAACCATCTGTACTCCTTTATCCTAATCATGAACCATCTTCACGTTTTCTCCACAGCGTTGTCGTTGGCGTTCGGTCAAAAAACGACAGTCAATTGCACACTTGTCCCCGCGTCCTCCTACAGCCTGGGCGTCTCATGCGTCAAACTGCCTCTACGCTCCACACTCGTGTCTGCGGCTCGGGTAATGCCTGAGCCGCCTGCGTCAGAAGGTAAGACATCGCGGTGCATCTCATTATCCGCGCACATGTTTGCAGATCATCATCACACAGGCACAAGGCTAGAAACATGTCAGCTCTGTCGTGTAGGACGCACGCAGCAGGACAAACAGGAGAGAGGGTTTCTGTACAAAGGAGGGCTTGTGCTAAATACATGTGATTTGCAAAGAATGTGTTAATTTGCTCATAAAGGGTGTGGAATACTGGTGTCAGTTCACAAACAGAAAAAAGTTATGAAGATTTTCAGACATCCAGGCAAAAAAGCTAGCTGACTATATTTTAAATATAAAAAAAAAAAAAAAAAAAAAAAAAAGAACCACATATGTCATTACATTTTCCAATATGGATTGGGAAAGTTTTTTGGTTGGAGTAATACTTAAATCAGGGATTTCAAACTCCAAATGTGGCCCTTGAGATAATTTCATACAGCCTCAGGATGATGTCAGATTAATATTGTAAGTGGCCCGCACATAACAATTTGAACACATATCCCCAATGCACTGCAGCTTAGCACAGACACAGCTGATCAGCAACACATTCATCCTTTTACAGAGGAAAGTGAGCTTTCCTGTATTTTAGTTTACAAAAAATATATTTTTATCCACAGAGAAATGTGCAGAGATTCTTCCTGAAATAAGTTTTACCGATGCGAACCAGAACCGCGCGTAACTGCGATGACATGCATCCATTAGTATCTAATCTTCCAGTCTGTTCTCACAGCATCAATACAATGCCATGCGATTTTAAACAGCGTCATATGAACGCAACTTCTATTTTTTACATGTGTATTTCACACATTTCTGTCCCAGTTTATTTGTATGGTAAATGTAAAGACGTGTTATTTTTCATAAAGACTAACACAATTCTAATCCTAACCTTAACCAACTCCAAGCTTCAGACCTAACATGCAGTTTGCCATGGCGTGGTATTTACAAGCAAGCCATGAGAACACGTTGAATCTTCATCCATATAAAGGCCTGTAGTGTTTGCGAAACAGACTGAAAAAGCACAAAAGGAGACACATGAACCAGTCTGTAAAATAAAACGATATAAATACGTAAATATAAAGGTCTATATTGCTGAGATGTGACTATAAAACCTCTAAAATGCACCAGAATACTGCAAATTACCTGAAATTTTCCCAAACATTCACCAGGGAGGACAGTGTGCCCCTAGTTACACACTTTTGTTCATCACTGATAAGAACAGTATTGTAAACTGCAATATAAAATATTTCATATGGATATTTTGTAGGCTGTATGTTATATTGGAGGTTGTACAGCATATATCATAGGTCAGAATTTTTAAATACGGCCCTCGATCAATTTCCTTCGATCATTCGGCCCCAGCTCCATTGGAGTTTGAGACTTCTGTCCTAAATACTCTGTACAACCTCATAAACTGTCTACATGTTGGTTTCATTCACTCAAAATAGCTTGTGACAAAAGCTAAAAACATCCAACTCACATAAAGATATCATTTGGACAGACTTTGATATGAGTTGTCCAAAGTTTTAACCACATTTCCAACGTTTATTTCCCTGTCACATTTTCTCCAGAAATGCTACATCTGTCTCTCTCTAAAGCTCTAAGACGACACAGTGAACAAATTCAGCGCTGACTTTGCAAAGCGCCGACTGTCAGAAGAGCGGAGCCGGAGTCTTGTTGGAAGTATTTTGTGGAGCGTATGTAAATAGAGATGTTACTTTCACACTTCAGAACCGCTGAGCTGCACTGACCGCCTGCTGAGTTTCTACAGGATTATAATGGTCATTCCTAATCCCACCAGGATAACACACGGCGTATCCCAAACCGATAGAGTAACAAGTTTATCAAAGAAATATATTTAATCCAATGTATACCGAGAACAATTTGAGTGAGTTGGAAAAGCTACTAACCTTATTTTGTTCTTTCTGTTGACCTTCACGATATTTCTTCATGGGCCACACGGGAGAGTTAAAGGAAATCTCCGGATTAAAAAGCCAGCAGGGGGTGAAGACTCTGCCAATTTAACACAAAGGCAGCTGAATCAAGTTTCTCTTTGAAGCTTAAGATGTGACATATTTATTTATATGTTTTTCACTCCAAAGAAGCCTCAAATCCAAACTATTAAAAGTCAAAATGGAGCTGGAGACTGAGGTAGAGTTTGGTGTTTAAATTGTCAGACTTTTAGTGTGAGGCCTAGCGACGTGCATGAAACCAAAACTATAGCATAATGTTGAATTTTAAAAATAAAATGAAGACAATGAATCTACAACAGATATCCCTCCTCCTTCCATGTGGAATTAAAATCAATTAAGGAAGTTAAAACATGGTTAAAAGTTAATGCTCCATCTCTTCTCCACCCGTCAAGCTTCACAGATCAGAAAGCACCATGAAAGTGAAGTATGTGCCAAAGTAAAATCACACCGCACCGATTTGATTTTGATCAGAGTATGACAAGTTTGTAGTATTACATAGTTTTGTTTGATGTTTGGACACAGCAGACTGTTAACTAGGTCACACACAAACAGAAATACTGTACATGTTACTGAATGCATTCTTGTAACAATTTAAAGACTAATTCCCCTCAGCAGAAGAGCAAAGCTGTTGTGATCTGAGCCAAAGAGCGATCTCATAAAACACAGAAGTGTTCAGAGCTCCTGATATAGTTATTTGATCTTAGAGCCTGATCTCACAAGAAAGCGTACATTTACCACGACATTACAGAACATGTAAATTGCGTATGATTAGTTCACAGCTGTTTTGCGTAATTATGGTACGCATCACAGTCCCAGTTCATTTCAATGGTGGTTGTTACGACGTGTTCTTAATTATGAATATTAACCAAATCCTGATTCTAATCTTAACCTGCCCCTAAACTTCCCCTTTTTAGTTAACTTGAAGCCTGAACTTGTTGGATCTTCAATGAGGACTTTTATTCTCGAGGCAACTGTCCAAATTCTCTTCAGGAAGGCAGCTACGCACAGAGACCAAGGACCAAGCAGTAGTTTCTCAAAAGGTCTTTTTCATGAAGCCAGAGGTACAGAACATGCATTAACTGAGCTTATGGTGTCTCCTGCAAGCTACAATTTGCTACACCCTTTTATGCTTGAAAATTATGTGAAATATGAACCCATTTACAACCTGTTTTATAAGTTGTTTTTCACTGGAAGAATACAGAAATAGAACATTCATGTAATTAGCTTGTATAACAACTACAGAGGCAGGAACAGTTTATCATAATGAGCACAATAATGTTAATAAAACAGAGAATAATTTCCACACCAGCAGAGCGGACTGAAGCAAAGCCACTGGGCGAGGGTTCTGCGGCAATTGGTAAACAACTTTGTAATTTCAATCACATTTTTAGCCAAACAAAAAGCTTGAACCAAACCATTGCTGTTTTACTTAGATGGTTTTGTTGGAAAAGAAGATTTTTTTCAGCACATACTGGCATCTGCCTAAAACCGACTGTCTTATATCCTAAAGCCGTGATTCTCAACATTGGGGTCGTAAAATGATATCTGAGGGTCCCCTGGCGATGTGAAAAATTGAAAATGAATATCTTATATGAGGTTGGACACCTTTCAAATGCTGTAATGAATGCAGATTCCTGTTTGCTGACCAATCACTTTTATGGCTTCAAAACGAAATAAAATAAAACAAAATAAAACCAAAGACTACTTTATTACTTTGTGAGTAGCCTAGATTTTCTGTTTAGGGGTCACCGATGCCTATTAGGGCTGTAGTCCCACAGTAGACTACAGACTTAGCATTGGTGTAATTCTTGGTCGACTAAAACGTGTCCCATTGACCGATTAATTGACTAAAAAGGGGGCAAAGGCTCTGAAGCTAAAAGTAGAGTTGTCAAAAATATTGCAAATCAATGTTAAAACTGGTGTCGAAATTAGATACTCATTTGAACAAATGCTGTTAACATTAACAGGACGAAAATTTGAACAAAATCTAATATACTTTGCAAAAAAAAAAAATCTTGTGTTTCATCAAAACTGGTTTGAAACTGAAATGTTTGATCACATTCTTGGATTTTGTGTTGAAAATGTCACTCCATTGTATACATTTATTTTCTTGAAATAACATTCGAATTCTCATTGTGGTATCAAGAATCAAGTTCCCTATTTTCCTTATTACTTATTATCAAAATCAAGTTGGAAATGTTAGTATTGTGACAACTCTGTAAGAAACCTTGCTCAAAAAGACTAATAATATTATGTTGTTCATGCAAAAACTAAAGTTTAAACAGAAAATGAAAAGGAAACAGTGTGTGTTTATATAAAAAAGGCAGTTCAGACTAATGGTTCAGTTTCTGTTGAATAAAAATTCCTTTTAAATAAAATAATTAGTCGACTAGTAAAATTTTGGTCAACCAAGACTCCATCGACCGATTAATCGACTAAACGACTAAAGAACTATAGCCCTAATGCCTATGATCGTTATTTTGGGAGTCATCATTGGAAAAGGTTCAGAACTGTCCTAGAGGCACTTTTTTGCTTGTTTCTATGGAAATCCTGTTCCTTTATTTGAAATATTTTACAGAATGACATAAAACTGAAGAAGAATGTCCACACCTTTGTTTGAGCTTTCTACTGTATTTAATGGGAATTACGTGTTTGATTGTTCACCTCCTCAAAGCGTCATTTTAAGTGAGCGTAGATTCAGACATTTATTTTATTCCTTTACCTTGGTCTGCTCTGCACATATTGTTAGTAATGTAATAGTTCCCTGCTTGCTGCACAGACAGGTTGAACTGTGCTTTCCCTCGTGTGGGACATCAGTGCATGCTAAGTGAGTGTGACCCCAATGGTCCGTATGGTGCTTCAGACAGGACCAGCTGCTCAAGGCTTTCAACATACTCATCTTTATTTCAAACACATTTACATTTCAGATTAAGGGGCTGCTCTCAAATATTTATTAGTCAAATATTACAAATAGAGACATTAAGAGACGTGGCTTGATCCCAAACACAGCACTGACACGGTCAATGGGAAAAACATACAATATTTTATATCTTCTCACATGATAATAATCATGTCATCTTTACTTAGAATCTTGTTCAAAAGAAGCATTACCTGTAGCTTGGTTTGCTTGTTTCCATGGAGACATGCAGTACTTTATGCCTTTTCAAACATACCGATGTCTATCATGATAAGAGTACATCAGAAATAGAAAGCTTGATATAGAACAGGGCTGGGCAATTATTTTTTCTCATGGGCTATATTTGAACCCAGACAAGTGGTGGAGGGCCGGACTGCAGTCATTGGTGTAACAAATTCTCGTTTTTTTCAAGCACATTTTTGTAGAACAGGCTTTTAATGTTCACTTGACCATTCCCGTGCTAATTTACAGGATTAAGTCATGAACATTCCCCAAAGCAATCAACAAATAAGAAATTTGAGTAAATTTTATAAAAAAAATAACAGCTAATGACACTTGGTAACTATTTTGAGTCTGAGTTTTGAGGAAAAAAAAAACTTATTGATCAATATGAGTATGGTATACATAAAGAAAAAAAGTCGGCATTAGTGGCCACGCCCACTAACAGACCTTGTGGGGGAACTTAACATGGATGTGCATCAGAACAACAATCTTGCTCAAAAAAAACTAATGTGAACTTAAGGAACCGTATGTAAGATTTAGCTTCTGATTCATAAACATGATCTATATGTTTCACAGACCCAGCCAACATGTTCAAATGTAACTTATTTTGAAAGTTTTTTGTTTTTTTTTCCTAATAAAAAAAAAAAAAAATGGGCATGATGTTCTTGTGTTGATGTTTTTCATTTGGTGTTGTGATCCATAAGAGAATTATCCAACCAGGAAACAAGTGGTGAGTGGTTACTTAAAAGTTATGAGTGGCTTTGAAAGTGAAAAAGTACAACAAAACGTACCCTTTAAAGTGTGTCTTAAAAATCAAATCAAAATCCCACTTATCTTCCAAAATTCTTTTTGAAGATACATGCTTTTTCATGGGCAGTTTGTTGATGATTGTAAGAGTCTGAACTGGGATAAATCCATCATTTAGAGAAACAGTCATAGATCCATGAGCTCAGTCTACTAAATTGGAGTTTGAACTCTAGTTCTTGTTTCAACTTCTCTTTATTGGCAACATTTTGAGCATATTATTTTTCATCCTTCTGTGGACTATAGATATGCAGAGTAGTGACTTGTTTTATATACAGTAAAAAACATTAATTACCAAAGCTAAGGCAGCGTGAATAACAAACAATACTTACACCAAAAGGTTGCTGTGTATTAGTCTCAGTGCCGAGCTGATTAAACCTGGTAGACCCACTTCGTCGCTCCAACACAACAGTCATTTGAATGCTTTAGCTACACATTCATCACCCACAACAGTATGGCAGGGGCACCTTCGCTCTTATACAATCTGTTCTCGATTGAAGAATAATAGTGCAGCCAGTCCCTCCTCAGGTGCATTAGAATTAGCAGAGGAAGGTGGTAATTTGATTTGGCCTATGCAAATTGGGTATTTCAGTCAGTCACTCAGCCGCGGAAATAATTAGAAGAAACCTTGACAATCTAGGAGCGAGGCAGTGCTTTCATCATCTTAACCCTCAGGTAACCTCGGGACCATATTTATGGTCCTTTTGAGCTTTTTTTTTTTTTCACTGTTTTTATAGATCTCGGACAGTGTTGTTGTTCAGACACCTTGTGAATTGTCTTAGCTCAAGAATTCCAATGAATCAGCGCAAAGTTTTATAAATGCCAATCCAAATTTTGTTTTATCTAACACTGTTCAGTTTAAAGAGCTTCGAACAAAAGGGTACTGCGATGAAAGACGTATAATATAACAGTAATACAGATATAACTAAAGTTCTTCACCTCAATTGGGGGACACCATAATAGGTCCCGCCATTTTTAACGGCCTGGTTATTCCACATTTAGTATTATGAATTTTGTTTTGCGCTTTTCAAAATCTCAGATCTTCATTATACTCTACCTCTGCCTCACTACATGTGTACAAACATTCTTTGTTTATATGATGAGTATGTTCTTATTTTTTAATTTTACAGAGACTTAGTTTGATTCACAAAAAGTCTAGAACCTCTATATGTTTGACCTATTAACAAATTATTAAAAATGGCATATTTTACCAAATTAAAAGTGAAGTTGGAAAACTTGAGCTATTTTTATTAGAGCCTTGTGTAGTATTATGTCTAATAATTTATGAGTGATAAAAAATTTTTTGTTGCATTTTTGTGTTATTGATGGAAGATAGTTGTTAGCCAAAAAGTTACGTTCGTCACCTCGGGGAGTACCAATTTAATTAGGTCCCATTTTTTAAATCAGCCAATTTATAAAAACCACTTTGTTACTGGTTAATTATATTTTTTCAATACTTTCCTCAACATTATATTTATCTCTCTTATGATAACTCTGTTCACTGCTCTCTGCCTGTTCATACATGGTGTAACTTTTAGACCATAGTGTTGGATGTATTGATGACTCTCTTTTTTTTTCTACAAGGACTTTTTTGGTTACAAAAGTTGCACTGCATTGTGTACTACTGTAAAATAATAATGAATAGTGGTTATTTGCCGCAATGGTAATAAAATAGGTAAGTGGATAAAAGGGCTGAAGTATTTATATATACATATAGACCCTACAAGTTGGATTTCCATCTTGTCCATAATTTATGGTGAAAAAAATGGAGTTGCTGCTTTTTGTGTTTTGAATGGAGGGTTTGGTTAGCACAAATAGAGGAGCAGCATGCCATTTTATCATCTCTACCTTGTGCAACGCTTTTCATACTAACTACGGCTTAGTTTATATAGACGCAGCATAAATTATGTCTGGAAAAAGGCTATGCCATTTCATCCATACGTTGATACGCAGATAACGTTATGATGGTAGTTGATCGGATCTGAAGTTAACGTACTGTTTTGTGAGTCCGCCCCAGACACTGTGGCCTGGGCGACTTGACCCCCTAGTGGCACCTGTGGTGGAACACAACTCTGCCCGAGAAACAGAGACTTAAAAACCAAGAGCAAGCTCATAAAAGCACATCTTGCTAACCATGATCACTCAATAGGTCTCACTTTGGATACCATGTTTGGTGAGACGTTGTCACAGCGTGTAAAACAACCACAATGAGCTGCTCTGGGACATTCTCCACAGCAGACTTAATGAGTTAAATATACAATCGAGTAGAAATTCGAGTTTGATCACATAATATGTACCGAAGGTACTATAGTTGTATTTGTTAGAGGTATTGTGTAGAAAGAAGAGGATTTCAGGAATTACCGAGACTCGAGGAGAAGGATTATGAACTGAAATTAAAACTAATAACTACAGAAGACAACACCCGACCCTGGGTTTGAGGCTTACACGTTGTCTACTAAGGGACTGAGCCACAAGGTTAAGGCTACTCAGTAGAGGTGTAATAGAAAACAACTTATAGACAAACAGTGGATTACTTGAGATTGTTCACAAATAGCACTCTCTTAGAGTGAGTATCTATACTCAACTTGACATGTGAATTGCAATACTTAATTCACAACAAGCTGAGTTCCAGAAGATCCGTGGAGCCAATTAGGTGGAACAGAAGAAATTATCCACTTTCTTCCAGGTCAGACATATTTACTCAGACTCTAAAGCGATTGCGACACGTGTTCTTAGAACGAGTGATGAACCATCTGTTGACTGAAGCCAGAAGTACTGCATCAGAGACCCAAGGTATTTGCAACGTCTAGTTTTGATGAAGAGCAGCATATATGGTCTGGAATTAAGTAGATTTGAACCGTTCTGTTGATGTTGAAGGGCAAGAAGACGTTAAACTAAGACAAGATTGATCTCGTTGGTGAAGTGATGACAGATAATGGTCTTTGGACTCAAGATGAAGCTGTTTCCTGAACAGGGATGAGAAGATGCAAGAGATTGTGTCTATAAGGCAAGGAAATGTGAATCGCGTCATAGTGAATTCAGTGGGATAGCAGAGGCTCTGTAGGACTCAAGATGAAACCATCTGTGACTGAAGCTAGAAGGGTCTTAGACAGAATTGAACCATCTGCTTGACTGGAAGAGAAGTTAATAGACAAGAATGAACCGCATCTGTAGGTTACTGAAGCAGAAGGTCTTTAGACCAAGAGGCATCGAAGCCGTACTGATGACTGAACGCAGATGGTCTTGGGCAGACAATGATGGTAGGAGTTGGTTGCCATCTTGGAGCTACAGTTTAAATGGAAAGGGATAAGATTTCTAAGCTCTTCTCACACTATAATTTTATAAATTACATTACTTATTCTAATACTTTATATTTGTGACCTCCATAATGGATTACTGTTTGCATTCCTTCACATATAGCTTCTCGTACGTTCGATTACCACTGATGCTTCTTCTCCTCTCTTGGGTCAAAATTACTCTTCGAATCACCCATCATCGTCTCTCCTGTCTCTGTTTCATTCCCCTACTTCCCTTCCTTCTCATCTCATTTTTCCTCCTCTCAAGTTTATATACATTTGGAACTTCTAAATTGGCTACCCATAGTCATCTTTTCTTCCTTTAACCTTAGTCGTCCTAGACTTATGATACCCTATTCCTTTGCACTACATGTGCCTCTCCTAACCTATTATTGCACTTCTCATGACACTTCACTCTCATATCTCGCAAACCTTGAACTGCTCTGTGTCTTCTTGTAGATCATATCTTCGACGGTATGTTCTGAGCTCTCTTTCTTACCTCTTCATCTTGGCGCTGAATTCACTTTTGCTCTGTCCGAATCAGTCATAGAAGCATCACCGTCCTTCAAGAGCCTAGATCTGTATCCACCAGCAATGTCTACATCGTTCTTGTAGTAACAGTATGATTACGATCACGTATGATAAATGATCAGGAGCCACGAGCCATTTGTGTGTTTGTTTAACCTGGACACGTCCACACAGTACATGTTCCACGATCAGGAAGAGTATTGCGTTGTGTAAGTTCGACGTCAGATGAGGCATATTGCTTCTTTGAGTGCTTGTTGTTTTGTCTGGCCTGATATGCTTGTACTGTTTGGTCGCGCCTGGAACGTTGCTTCCCCACAGGCTGTGCCAGACAGGAGGGGGTCGAATCCAGATCTGCTTCCCTCTGGACACTGGTTGGATGTCAAGACGGCTTGGGACCTCACTATACAGGTCGATTAGTGACTTACCCAGGCATCACCTTCAACATGTGGATTTCATTTTCACAAACTATGCACTCTCAAAGCTACGTACTATTGCTGTGTATTCTTAAACTCTTAAATCTATTTTTCTGATCTATTTAGCTCAAAACATGCGTTATATGGATGGGTCACTAAAGGAGAATTAGTAAATATGCTCTTCGTTGAATGTCCTCTCGTGCGTTGATCGTAACCTCTTCGACTATGTCCAGATATCACTAAAAAATGCCATAGACTAAAATTTTTAGGTTCCACCTTACAGTACTTGCCATCCCGTGGTGTACTTACTTGAGGGCTCTGCTATCATATAGAAGCTAGCCTCAAGTTTTCACTCCTATATCCATTAGATTTTACATTTTTGAAAAGCTATGCATGTTAATTTTTATTTATAGTTCATTTGGAGTGTCTTACCTTTTGTTGAGCAAATAAAGCCTCTGTAATAAGTAAAATATTGTCAATTCGTGTACATCACACAATGTTTAAAGTTACACATGTATGTACAGAGGAGAAGGTTTAGACAAAGAGACTGAGTTTTGAAGTACAGATAAAAAATATTAATCTATGTTGTGTTTTATTGGCCGGTCATTAAATGGGGACGCTTAAATGGTCCCGATGGCTGATGGCAAAAAACGAACGTAAACTTTTTGGCTAACAACGCTCTGGCCCTATTCAAAATTACTTAAAATGTGCACATTTTTTTACTCATATTTATTGAATATAACTCCGCGCAAGGCTCTATAAATAGCTTCAGTTTCCACTTCACGTGTTTTAATCTTGGAACATAATTGATCACATTTTTGGTATTTTTTATGATTAGTTATTTGAGAAGGGTACCACTTATATGTGTGTCAAGACAAAGCTTGTAAATTATTAAATTATACATCATCTCATGTCTAGAAAGTTAGACCATGTATGAGCAGAGGGAGAGAGTTATGCAATAGTATAGTAGTGGACGACTCTGAGTTTTGGAAAGTACTACAACACATGCACCCTTAATCTATTTGTGTGATTCTTTATTGGGTTCCGTTTAAAAAATGGGACATTTAATTGAGTCCGAGGGGCACGAACTAACTTTTTGGCTAAACCATCTCCGCCATAGTATCAAAATACAAAAATTCTGCAAGACAAAAAATTTCTTTGATTCCACACTACAATTCTAATTGACATGATACTAGGCTTAAATGACACCATAGTTCACATCTGTCTCTCTCACTATCTCCATCTTGTTTTGAAGCTTTTGGGACATTCGATGTCAACATTTTTTAATTTTTAGTAGGTCACAGTCTTGGAGTGGTTTACTTTTATCGTTGTGACTTAAAAGCTCTTGTAAATAAAATACACTGTACTGCAATAATAAAGGAAATGTTTGAAGAGAGAGTAATAGTAGGATGAAGGAGATCTGAGTTTTGAAAGTACAAAAAACTATTTAATCTATGTGGATTTTATGGCCGTTTAAAAATGGGGACCATTAATGGTCCCCGAGGGTGACGAACGTACCCTTTTTTTGCAGGTTACCAGAGGGTTAAAGTGAAATAGAAAATGCCTTTAATGACTTTATGGGAAAATGAATGTGAAAGTGTCTGGCGGATTCAGAGCAGAGGTTAAAAAGACCGCACTGATGTTACGTCCAAGAACTGGGTTTATGTTTTATTACTACAGCACAAACAAAAGCAAAATGCCCATCTTTGTTTAAACGCATTTGTTGTTTATGATGGTTTATGTCATTTTTCTTGGTTGAATAGAAATAGAAAGACATATTTTGGAACACGGTGGTCATTTTGTGCTCATTCATATTAGACAAACAGGTTTTACGCTTGTCTCAGCCTCATCTGTGCTGTGATTGGCCCCCAAGGCCCATGAGTGAACCACGATTGCCAAATACAACACGTTCAGGCATTTAAATGAACATTTTGTTTGCTTAATCAACAATCATGTGAAGTCCTGTGAAGTGATTTTGGGCTATGCAAATACATTGAATTGAAATTAAATTTTCAGGGAAAATAATGAGAAAGCGAAAAAAGTAAAAGATCAGTTAAGGTGCTTTTGTCTGATCACATGATGTAATATTAACAGGGCCTAACACAAAAATGTATGGTCTTAAAAACAACAGCAGGTGTCCAGACTCATACTATATGTGGCCATACCAGCTTGTCAAAGGTGACAGTGGAACAACTGTCATTGTGTTCTTAGGCAAGACACTTCACCCACAGTGTATGGACCTTGTGTGTGTTAATGGTTGTTGCTAGTCAGAGTTGTCAATTGGACTAAATGACTTCACTTCTGTTCTGTTAGTCTGCCCCATGGCAGCTGAGGCTAGTCAAAACAGTCTCAGAAGAAAACTTATATACAATGAAATGTCAAAAACATACGATAAGATACTTTTTTTACATCAATATATTAAAGCCAAAATGTAAAATATACTGTATATACCATTTTTTCTTGAAAGTGCCCATAACAAGTTGAACTACTCATTTCACTAAAATGAAGATAGGATACTTATAATTAAGATATGACTAAACAATTTTGTAATTTTTGGGGGGATTAAAAATGTACTTCCTGTTCACAAATGATGACATCACGCTAGGTAGTTACATAGCAACCATGTAATAAATTGGGCCAAAACTCCTCTGATGTAACATGCTTTTTTAATTTGAGAGATAGCACATTCAGTTTGTTAAATTCACGCTTTCAAGGTCATGTTATAAAATTGAAAATATACTTGTTTCCCTATGTGATGTCATCAGTGCTCTATTTTCAAAAAGCTTTTCTTCACAAACTTGTTCTTGATTCGGGTAAAACGATCATACATATTTACAACAGGCATGAATCTGTCAAATTAAGTTTAAATTAGAAAATCATAAAACCCTGTCATCTGCACTTGAAGCACAATGTGACATTTTCTTTAGGTTTAGTGGGTAAGTTTAGCCTTCAAGTTACTAAAATGGATAAGTTTAGGACTTGGGGCTTAGGGTAGGTTAAGATTTACCTGTTAAACCCAAGGGTTAGGGTTAGGGTTATTTTACCTTTTTTTTTTTTTCTCACCTACATCCCATCCCCTCCCACTTTTAATTATTAATACGCAAAGTGAAGCATGTGCGATTCAAAACTGTCCCACAGCCACTTTTCATTCATTAAACATACGTATTTAAAAGCCGTTGATTCTTTCAGTCACATTTTAAAATGAAGAGGCGGGGCTTATCAGTTCTGCAGTTTTGAACAGGAAGTCAATAAAGCTGTTTTTGTTTTTGAGTCGTTTTAGATCAAGTTTGTGTTTTACAGTAACAAAAGGCAAATTACTGATCCGCATATGTTTTAGTTTCTTACTAAATATTGGAAAAAAACACAATAGGTCTCCTTTAAAACAACCCCATTCTTTAAAGCTCAGAAGAGTCTAACTTGCAATAGGATGTGTCCAAAGAGCGTAAATGACAGGACAGCAATGGGACATCTATGAACCCTTTGAATCTGATTTACTAATGCAACATTTAAAGGAGACATATGCAAAACCAACTATTAAAACCCTCTTGTTATAGCAGTTTTTTTTTCACACTTATTCTTTAACAAGCGTTTGAATAAATTTCCTCTCTCACAGTCCCATGTATGTGCAGAGATGGAGCCCACATTTGGAGTAATTCACCAGCAGAGCTTTATAAACCGATTGTACATGAAGGTCGATGGAGATGAATCAAAGACTTAATCCAGCGAGCAAATGTCCTTCTGCGGCCCCCCCACGGAGACTGGGACGGACCCCGGGGACCAGCACTGTAAATGTGATTAATTGCACTATTAAGCACAATGATTTCCCTTTCAGAGCGCACATCAGACTGTAGCATTAGCATACGAATGTTCCGCAGCTTAAGTAACGTAGAGAGCGTTTAGATTAGCTCGGGACATGGAGATTGGAGCTGAGGAAGTGTGGCTACATCGAATGAAATTGTGGTTGGAATAAATATCCATTATCTAAATAATACATCTGCGTTCTCTGAGTTTGGGTGAAATACATAGTTAATTAATGCTGAACACTCTTGGTTTGACTGTAACAGAGTTGATAAAGCAATTAGCTAAAATACTAATCTAAATCATGATAAGTAATTATTTTATAATGTTGTTATGTAAATTTGTCATCACAATAATAAAACCTAAAGGGACTATACTAATTTAATTTATTATTATTTTTAAGTAAATCAATTTAGCACAGATATCTTAATGAATCTTTTCAGGTGGAAATGAGTCTGCAATGTCATGTCTCTACCTTTAACTTGATCATAGTGGAAGGATAAAAGACAACTTTGATGTAATACTTCCACTGTTCCCTTTTAACAAGGATTGAAACAAACAAACAAACAAACAAACAAACAAAAAGATAAGCACAAATGACTCATATCCATTAAAATAAAGGTTCAACATACTATATACTGTATACTGTATTTCAACAAAGATTTTATGTAATCATGACATCTACGTATCCAACATTTACCCTGTTTTGCTAAGTTTGTGGCAGCACAATCGTCCATATTTAAGACATTATTACACATCTCAGGTTTATCCTGACTTAAAGTGAAAAGGGGGGATTTTGCAAAGCAGCAACCCCCCTGCAAAGCCCCTTTTTAGTGTGGTTCATGGACATCATAGTTACAGTATTTCAGCAGTGGGGTGGGGTGAAAAACAACAACTGTGGCTCTGGGGATCACCCCCAGAGATTTTTGAAAAATTAAATACATTTCGGTGCATAATGACAATTTTACAAAAGAAAATGAAAATAAATCATTGTTTGTGACACTTTTACTTGATGCTGCTGAACAAAAATCAACCTACTGTTGAGCCCATTTCAATTAAAACATTTGGTTAAACAACCCATTGAAAAACAAAGAAATGAGAATTCCGGTTCAAATGACTGTGGGAACATATTTTGGTTCGGGGGTGCTGTGAGGCTGATTTGGGAGTTCTCCTCTATGAGATTTTGGCCAAAATAGTTGTAATTGCAATCTGGATTTGCAGATCCTATGATTTTTAGCAGTTTTACACAAGTACAAAAATACTCATACATTTATGAGTAGATCTCAATTTTTCTCGAAAATGTTTTTTTTTTCATGATGTTTGGCGTTATTTCCAGTTAGTTTTTCCTGGATGCATAGGACTCATATACGCAATGTTGGGTCACACAGAAGTTTTAAGATGACGAAAGTCATATTTAAAAGTCCATTCAAATAAACTAGTAATTTGCTGAGGACTTGCAATCACTGCCGTTTACAAATTGCAACCATTTAAATTATGATTTTGTTTGAAGTTTACTGTCCATCTTGCATCCCCACAGTTAACCATGCATATTCAGTTCACTATTAAAACATATGTAATTGAAAAGGTGATAAATTCTTCTGCATTTTACAGAGCTCATGCTAATAAAGAGCTAAGTCGGTGTAGTATATCAATTGTAATTTAACACGCTTTTTATGCAAGTCTAGTCAGCAATGTGATGGTGCAGTGGTTAGCACTTTGGTCTCATACATTTGTTTATTATGCAGTGGGCTTGACAACGAAGGGTTGAATAATGCACTGACTTTATATAGAAGTACTTTTCCCTCATGTTTTGCATACTTCTCCAGATGAAAATGCAGGTGACCCAGGTGCTAAACAAACAAACCCGCCATAGGATTCTAACATTATTCTGTCATATACGCCTTCGCAAACTGGTGAGCGACAAATTCTGTTTCCTGGCAACATCACAGAAGAATAAAATGAAAAGATTTAGTTGCAACTTTCTCAATTTCACCCAGTTCTTGGCGTGCATTATTTTGATATGTGTCATTGGCCGCTCTGTTTAATTGGGAGCTGTCAGTGTGAATATAAGGGTGAGCGTGTGAGGGATGGGCTGACAGCAAAACAACATTTTACCACCAGACAGAGAGAGAGATGCAGAGAGGCAAAGCTATAATAAAAGATGTGAGGCTGTGTCTGTGTGTGTTTTTCTGTGACAGTCCATTAGTAGCAGGCGAAGGGGAGTCCAGCACCACCAGCAACAGCAGCTCTAAGAGAAGTGCCTTTATTAACTTTTGTGCAATCATCAGTATCTTTTTACTTTTTGAAATTTTCAATGTATGTATCATCTATTGATCTGTTGTCTTCTGCTTTATCTGGAATGTGTACGCTGAGGCAGCAGTCTGAGCAGGGAGGCTCAGGCTTCCTTTTCCACATGCACCTCCTCTATCTCTTCTGAAGGGTGAAGAGCAAGTCATAGATGCTGTGCGTCAATGACTTACTGGCGTTCGTTGCCATTATGGTCATTAGTTTTAGCCTTATGCTAGATGCACAGGCTATGGAACATGCGCAGTTGTGTTTCCCCTATGATTTATTTATTTATTTGTAAGGGACAATGCACATTAATGAACACCAGTACAGACAATACATGTGTAAATGTAGCGTATAGCTAATTTACATTCGTAGTCCCCTTTACATTTAGGACAATAAAAGACAACACAACAAGTCAACAAGTTACAAAGGCCACACTCACTCAGGGTACAAAGTGCCAATTTTCTAAGTGCAAATGTGGTTAGGTGCTTTAAGTAATTTTAAAGTGCTGCAGTTTTAAATCTAATGAATAAGTACATTTAGTTTAAGACCAGTTCATTTCCACGGGTTGGATTCTTTTAGGAGCGGGACTTCTGACCGTTCGGACCAATCAGAGTGATAGTTAAAGAGCGAGCAGTGGTAGTCGAAGCTAAAGCTTAAAAAGCTGGTTTATATGAAACTAAAACCTTCTGAACCGGGAAAAAAAAATGTGAAAAAAAAAGTAAGAATTGCCACAAATCAGACCGTTCTTAAAGCTTTAGATGCCGTTTCTGCTGAACACAAACAGTTTGTGTTTACATTGCACGCTAGAGGATAGAGATTAGATTTGAGCCCACAAATTTCTGGAACCCGCACAGATGAATGATGTCCTAGGTCAAGTGATATTCATGGTCATTGGACACATGGTGACAGCCACACCAAGAAAGCGTATTTATTTTAATGTATTGCAGTGATACACAAGAAGTTTGTGGTTAGCTATATGAAAATGTTAATAACAGACCTCTTTTAAAAATCTGTGCGGAGCATGCTGTGGCTGTTGGTGTGTGGTGAATCCTGTGCATTGACTCACATTCTCAGACCTTTAGTTCACTAGAGGAGAAAACTCTGAGACTCAGGTGAGGAGCGTCAGTGTCCACTCACCTCAGTCAACCTCTCACACTCTCCCCCCTCGTCTTCCTCCTCACAGTCTGTTTAATTGGGCTCTGTTAGTTCAGCTGCTTTGAGTTTGTTTTGCTTCAGTGGTCAAACGCAGAGGAATGAGACGGTTAAAGACACCTGCACTTTCACTTCTCACTTGTCATTTTGGTTTTGTCTCATCATCGTTTTGTGTCTTCATCAGACTTTGACTTTAAAAGACAAACACAATACATTATTTGTTCTCGTCTTTCAAACTTCCTCCTGAACTCCTCCACTTTGAATATCCGACTCTAAACAGAAAAAGTACAGTAAAGCTCACATGACAGTCTGATGTTTCCCACATTAGGAATAGAGTTAGAGCTCCAGGTGCCGGATGCAAAGGTAAATGACACAGGCAGAACAATCAAATCTCTTGTCTGATATGCTTAAAGTGAGTCTGGGGGATTTATAGACTAAAAACAGTGCAGAAGATCGCACAGATCTACCTATAATATCACAAATCAGAGGAGGGCAAAATTCTCACAACTTTAACTGTGTTTGTGATGACAAAGCAGGTTAGATCCTGAATAAAACTCAAAAGGCAAATTTAATGTGTTCTTTATTTTAATATATTTCATACAGATTTGTAACAAAGTCCATTTTCTCCAAATGTATTTTCTTTCTGCAAGGTCATCGTGCACATTTCTAACATGTTAGTGCCTTATGAACCATCTCAGACTCTGAGGACCTCAGGGACCGACCTTCTGCTGGTGCCAAAGTCAGACTATACGTGGACCGGCCTCAGAGTCAGGACTAAACATGGACCGATCTTAGAGTCAGGACTAAACATAGACCGGCCTCAGAGTCAGGACTAAACATAGACCGGCCTCAGAGTCAGGACTAAAAGTGGACTGGCCTTAGAGTCAGGAAACGTCGGGACCAACCTCGGTTCTTGTTCATACTTGTCCAGGCTAAGGCGTTTCAGAACAAACATTTGATCTAAACCACACATCGTTTACACGAAGCAGGAGTTTCAGGAAACGAAAAAACTAATATTTCTGAAACCAGGTCCCAGAGTGAAAAGATTTCAAAACTCTGGTTTAGCGTCTCCGCAGTTACGCTGATGACATTCCAGAGTCTCTGCAGAATGAACTGACCTTAATCGGATGTTCACTGGCAAAATCTGCCACAGAAGACAAATGAAGTCAAAGAAAAATAAATAAATCCACTTCAATCTTCATTAAATCTGTTTTGAAACGTTGTCAAATATCCCCAAAACATCTGAAGCATAAATCTACTTTCTCTGTCTCTTCTGTAGGTTTTAGATCCATGTTGTTCATTCAGAATGTTTGCTAAGTTTAATGAATTCTCGGCTAAGTTTCTATTTACATTCAGCAACTTTTCTGCACTGCTCAGTGTCAAGTCTTCCTCTAGTTTTGTGACTTTCTGTGTCAGTGTCACAGCGCCACACTATGGTCAGTTACAGGCATTACAGCTTCAGGCTGGTTTACTGATTCCTGTGGACGCTCACAAATTCTAAGACAGCTTTTAGTTTATGCAATTTGTCTTTAATATTTTCATCGTTTTGGCTTTGTGTGGACAAAGCCTCAGATTCAGGACTAAACGTGGACCA